>JAKEZK010000007.1:0-513178 GCA_021654155.1 Rhodotorula sp. CC01
CCCCCCCCCTCGTCTGGAGCGCAGGATGCTCGCCGTCACAGGGCGTGAGAGGACAACCGACCGAGGAGCGGGCGGCGCGAATTAGTCGGCCCGGAAGACGGGGCGTTTCAATAGCCCGTATCCTGACGTCCGCCTATCATACTCCTCGCACGATATTTGGGAGGCCGCCGTCGGAATCTCGACCTCCAGAGTTGCTCCTCCCAAGCGAGCCGGACTTCCCTGTCTCAAGGGGGCCAAACTCTGTCACAATCGACGCCTCGCCACGGAATCAACAGAATTCGGGGCGGACGGCGTTGCACGCACGAAACGAGAGACACGCATCCCCGTGCACAGTGGTAGAGATGAATTCCCTGCTGCCACTTCAGCCTCTTTTTCTCTCCCTCCCAGAATCGCGAGAGCGCGCGCGCGAGATACAACAAGGAATTTCCCCGGTCGAAAAAAGCAGAGCAGAGATTGGAGAAAGAGAGAGAGAGAGAGAGAGCCACGAAAGGGAAATGGGAGAGACACAAAAAGGAAAGAGAGCGAGAGAGAGGGAGAAGAGATAGGAGGGATCGTTTTTGAGTAGGCGAGATGTGGCGGGGTCGACGAGGGAGGGAAATTTCCCGGCGACACAACAACGCAATGAAGCGGTCCCGCCTCCGACAAGAATCTCCCTCTGCCCCAGTCGACCCATCGTCGACTCCTCTTGCCCCAGCACCCATCCGAAATCCCCTCTCCTTCTCGATCGATTCCTTTTGTTTTGTGTGATTGTTCTCGTGTTCCACCCCCTTCGTGGTGATCCTTCTGCTGCCCCACCTCGCACCCAACTCCCCTCCTTTTCGACTGCCGTCGGGCGACCCGTTTACCTGTTGGACTTGGCAACACGCTCGAGCTCGCTGTTGTTGGCGGACGTAGGACGCGTTTGTCAGTCAAAAACGAGGTTCTTGAGCAAAAGATTGAGTACCGCGGGCACGAGAGGCACGCACTCCTTCTTCTTGATGGCGTAAGAGTTGGACGATCCCTTGGCGGCGTTGATGAGCTCGTCGGCAACTGTTTGCGGGCGAGAGTCAGAAAGGGTGAGTAACCAAGCAGGCAGGCGGGCGGGCGGGCGGGGAACACGCGGAGGGAGGACTGACGGCACTCGGAGATCGACTTGACGTTGCGGAACGACGACTCGCGAACACCGATGGTGATGAGGGCGACGGCCTGGTTGACGCGGCGGAGGGGCGAGACGTCGACGGCCTGACGGCGGACGGTACCCTGCGATCCGATCCGGGTCGAGTCCTCACGCGGGCCAGTGTTGACGACCGCGTCGACGAGAACCTGGATCGGGTTCTGGTCGGTGAGGAGGTTGACAATCTCAAAGGCGTGCGCGACGATGCGGACGGCCTGTGCGGAAGGGTGGGTGGGTCAGTTACTGGCGTCTCGCCTCGGGAGCGGGCGGCGGACGCACCATCTGCTTCTTGCCGTTGTTGCGGCCGTTCATCATCAAGCTGTTTACCAGTGCGTGCAGGGTGTGCGATGGGTGTCAGTTTCGCCCCGGACACTGTCTCGAACCGGTCCTTGCTCGCCGCTTGCTCGCCGGGTCCCTGCCCTCGTCTCGACCGTTCCTCGCTCTTGCCTGCCTGCGTTGCCTCTTGCGCCACGTCCATCCTATCCCTGTATCTTCACACTCGCGCGGCCTCCCTCGCCTGCGTCTCGTTCGACGTCCACCCGCTCCTCTCTGGTCCTGGTTCGCGTCGATGCGAGGGTGGTTCTACTGACCTGTTGACGAGGCGCTCGACGATGGGCATCTGAGCCTTGCGGAACTGCTTGGTGGCATAGCGACCGGCGGTGTGGGGGAGGAGGACGGCGTTGCGGACTTGGATGTAGTCGGTGAGCGAGATGTCCTTGACCTCGACCTCGCTGGCGTCCCACTTGTTGAACAAGAGGATGCCGTTGGCGTTGGCCTCGAGCACGTCTGTTTGTTGTGTTCAGCCGTCAGCGCGTGTCCCGGGCTAGAGTGAGCGTGAGAGCGCGGGTGCGAGTGCGGAGGGGGCAAAGCTGAGAGGGAGTGAGGTGCCCGAGAAGGGTTTCTCGGTGGAACTGGGCGGCGGTTGGGGTGGTCAGGGGAGAGGGGGAGGGACTGCGTACCCTTGGGGACCGGCTGGTGCTCAAACGTCGACATGGCAGGCGAGGTGAGGTGGAAAGGCGAGTTGGAGACGGCGAGCAGCTCGAGGTGAGCGCGCGTCGCTGAGCTTTTCCGCGCGTCTCGACTCGGCACCGCCTTGGGGCAGCCCGCTTGCTCTCCTCGTCCGTGTCGTTCCACCAGTCGAGCTACAATGGCAAGTCGAACATCAGCTACCCCTCTCAGCCAACCCAGCCCCTCCCACGAACCCGCCATGCACCGCCGCCCGGACCCCGAGAGGTTGCGACCGCGCAGAGCATCGACCTCGAACCCACCCCGAACCACAGAGTCACGCACATCCCGTCACACTCGAGAGAGAGACTGGGCCGGGGGAAACTAGGCTCGTACACTTTAACGACGACGACCACTCGTGAAACCCGCCAGTCTCGACCCGCCCCAACTCGCAACCTCCAACACCCCGCCTATTCGCCCCTCAACAACCCCCCCCCCCCTTGCACAAACCAGAATGTCAACCGAGGGCTGACCCAATTACACACACTTGCACGTCAACAGGAGGCTTCCACCAAGACCAACGTCAAGCTCGCAAAGGTCACAAAGGTGCTCGGCCGCACCGGATCCCGCGGTGGTGTCACCCAGGTCCGCGTCGAGTTCATGGACGACCAGTCCCGCTCCATCGTCCGGTCAGTCTGCGCGTGCTGCTAGGTGGAGGTGGAGGAAATGGTATTGGAGAGAGAAGCCGGTTGGAAGAAGTGCGGCACTGACTCTGGCCCGACTGTCCGCGGAAACAGGAACGTCAAGGGCCCGGTCCGTGAGAACGACATCCTCGCTCTCCTCGAGTCCGAGCGTGAGGCCCGGTGCGTACCACCCTCCCCGTTTGGTCACTGCCGAATGCTCGGAGCCGAGAACTGACTTCCTCGTTCGTTCGTTCGTCCGCCCGCCCGCAGCCGCCTCCGCTAAGCGATTTCCCTGGCCTTGGTGTACCCTCCTCCGTGCCGAAATGTCACAGTTTCGACTCTAATCTTGCTCTCTCCGACACGCAAGCGTGGTGTGTGTGGCTTTCTTGGCGCTCGCCGATGCGCGTCGCGCGCCGCGGGTCGTCTCCGGACGAGAGGGAGAGAGGACGCGTGGCATCGGTGGGGAGGAACGGTTTCGGCGCAACTGGACGAGGCGGTTCGCTCGACGCTGCGAGAGAAGACCAAAGCGGCTCTACATCAGGGGCGGGAACAGGAGAACGAGAGCGGAGAACTATCGGAAGTGAGGCTTGCTGGGGGAAGCGGCTGCTTTGCTCTGCTACGGACAGGCACCGCACTTCCTGTGCATCCAGTGAGAGGCAGCTTTACGTGTCCTCGCACAACTCGCCCCGGAAAGCATTCCTTTTACCGTCTCTGCGAGAGCATCCTTGCTCGGCTTCTGGAATCGGCTCAGATTGTGGAGCTGCTTTCTCCCTCTGTCCATCCTCAGCGCATCTTCCGGACTCGCCAGGAACGAACGCTACCACAGACAGAACGAGATGCCCATCTTCCCTGCTTCTGCTACCCTGGCTTGGAAAGCCGGCGCCCTGCTCAGTACGTTCCTCCGTCAGCACTTCCAGAGCGGCTTCATCAAGAAGGAGAAAGAGACCCTGCTCTCTCTTGGGCTCTTCGCAGACCGCTAACCCTTGTTGGTGCATTCTGACGTACAGCCTCGAGTGGGATCATGGCCGGTGCGTTTGGTGCGCATGCGCTCGCGCCGAGGTTGGGAGACAAGGCCGCGACTTGGGTGAGGGGGACAGTCCTCCTTTCAGGCTGCTGGACCCATCGAGCCGGCCTCGTGAGCCGTACACGAGATGGACCTAGCTGATCTTCGCCGATCTTGCTCCTTCACAGGGCATAGCGAGCCAGTACATGATCTTGAACGGCAGTGCGGCGCTTCTTGTCTCCCAGACGGACGGACGGATTGTTGCTCCTCTCTCCGATTGCAAAGGTCGGAGCTGATTGACACAGTCTTGATTTCTTTGTCGCGCGCACAGTCGGACTCCTTGCGATCTCGCAACATCCGGTCTATGCCAAGCGGCTCGCGACGCCGCTCATCATTGCAGGCACGACGCTCTTTTCGGGTTCGATCTTTGCGCTTTTGCTTTACCGCGAGAGGTGCGTCAGGACTTGACCCGGGTCATCCATGCTCTGAGCTCCTATGTGTCCG
Source organism: Rhodotorula sp. CC01 (assembly GCA_021654155.1). Classification (NCBI taxonomy): domain Eukaryota; kingdom Fungi; phylum Basidiomycota; class Microbotryomycetes; order Sporidiobolales; family Sporidiobolaceae; genus Rhodotorula; species Rhodotorula sp. CC01. The sequence continues at coordinate 4,289 of JAKEZK010000007.1, forward strand.
CGCGCCGATGACTGAGACGCTCATGGCTTCGTGACCCCATTGGTCGTCCTGACAGGATGGGCGCCTTGACCAAGATTGTCGGACCTTCCACCCCGGTCGGAGGCGTCCTCATGATCGCAGGCTACTTGAGCTTGGTGCGTCTCGCTCGATGTGTCGATCTCTTTGTACCGGCTCGGCTCAGAAGGAGCTGAACGGTGGCTGATGTATGCTCTGTTGGGTCGCACAGCTCTTCTAGACTTCTATCGGCATTTGCACGCTGCCAAGGAAGGCACGCAGCTCGCCAAGAAAGGCTCTCGTTTTGTTGTACTATCGATTGCATCACCGCTCATTCATTACGCCTCCGCTCCGAACGCTCGCTTGCGAAGATTACCTCTTGGGTTTGCGCATCGCCCACCGTCCGGCTTTCTCGACAACTGCGCTCAGCTTTCTTGGGCCAACTTACTACTCCTCAAGCTTAGCGGGCAAGGCTGCTGTATCTTTCGACCATGCTGAGCAGGAGCCGGCGACGGGGGTGATAGGGCTGCAACTCCGGTGAGGGTTTGCTCTCTCTGCTCAGACCTTGCGGAAGCGTCCTGTCGTTGCAAGGACTGCTCACGCTGACATTTGTGTCCCGGCATCGGTTCCCTCACAGGGCATAGCGAGCCATTATCTGATCTTTCAACGGCAGTGCGTTGTCTTTCCCCAAACGGGCGCATGTCTTTCCTCTCCACCCACACAAACCGGTTGGACTGACGGACATGATGACTGCCGAGAAACTGCGCACAGGGGGACTCCTTGCGATCTCGCAACATCCGCTTTATGAGAAGTGGCTCGCGACCCCGCTCATCATCGCAGGGACGACCCTCTTGTCCGGTTCGATCTTTGCTTTGCTCCGCTACAGCGAGAGGTGCGTCAGGATCTGACCCCAGACTGCATGCTCTGAGTCTTGGTATGCGCGCACCAACAATTGACACTTTTATTGCTACGTCTGTTGGGAGCCGGTTCTGACAGGATGGGCGCCTTGACCAAGATTGTCGGACCTTCCACCCCGGTCGGAGGCGTCCTCATGATCGCAGGGTACTTGAGTTTGGTGCGTCTCGCCAGAATCTGATCGGCCTCTCTGTACCGGCTCGGATCGGAAGGGAAGGAGCTGAGCGGTGGCTGATGAAGGTTGGACTTGTGGACACACAGCTCTTCTAGATTCCAATCGGCATTTGCACGCTGCCGAGGAAGCCACGCAGCTTGCCGAGAAAGGCTCTCGTTTTGTTGTACTATCGATTGCATCGCCGCTCATTCATTACGTATCCGCTCCGAACGCTCGCCTGCGAAGCTTTCCTGTTGGGTTTGCGCATCGCCCGTCGTCCGGCATTCTCGACAACTGCGCCCAGCTTTGTTGGGCCTGCTTGCTACTGCTCTAACTTAGTGGGCAAGGCTGCTGCATCTTTCGACCACGCTGAGCAGGAGCAGGTGACTTTTGGCGAGGCTGCAACTCGGATGAGTGAGGGTTCACTCTTACTGTCAAACCTTACAGGCGCGTCCTGCCGTTGCAAGATTGCGGAACTTATGTTTACACTGCTGTGACCACTCTCTCACAGGGCAAGCGAGCCAGTACATGATCTGTTTTTCCCCAAACGGACGCATGTCTTTCCCCTCCACCCACACAAGCCGGCTGAGGATGACTGACACGATTCGTTCGTACGACGCGCACAGTCCGAATCTTGGCATACCTCACAGCATCCGGTCTACATCAAGCGCCTCAAAATGCCGCTGATCATTGCAGGGAGGACGCTCTTCTCAAATTCGATCTTTGCTTTGCTGCTCTACCGAGAGAGGTACGTCAGGAGTTAGTCCCGATTTACCATGCTCTGAGTCTCGGTATGCGCGCACCGATGACTGACACACTCATTGCTTCTTGAATGTGGGCTCCCTGACAGGATGGGCGCTCTCGCCAAAAATGTCGGACCTTCCGTACCGGTCGGAAGGCGTCCTCATCATCGCAGGCTACCTTAAACCGGTGCGTCTCGCGAGAATCTGTCGGCCTCTCTGTACCGGCTTGGCTCGGGAGCAGCTGAGCGGTGGCTGATGAAGGTCCGGCGTGGACACACAGCTCTTCTAAACGTCTTTCGCGTGCCACGACTTGGCAGCTCGGCCGAGAAAGGTGATGTTCCTTTGTTGTACTATCGATTGCTTTGCCGCTCACTCTTTACGCCTGCGCTGCGATCTCGAACTCGCTCGCAACGTTTTCTTCTGGTCTTGCCGCTGCGCCGACCGCCCAACGCTTGACTCTGTCTCGAAATTCCCGCCAGCTCTCATTTGCCGATTTGCTACCTCCTGGATCTTACTCGCAAGACTCATTGAGAGTTCGCTGAGCAGGAGCAGGCGACTTGTGGCGACAAGGCTGCAACTCGGGTGAGGGGTTTGCTCTCCCGTCCCAAACCTTGCAGAAGCGTCCTGTCGTTGCAAGGACTGCTCATGCTGACGTTTATGTACCGACGTCAAGCTCCCTCACAGGGCATAGCGAGCCCATACCTGATCTCCAACGGCAGTGCGTTCTTTTTTCCCCGAACGCCGCATATCTTTCCTCTCCGCCCATACAAGTCGGGACTGACGGGCATGACGACGGATCGGAAAATGCGCACAGTTGAAATGCTTGCGATCTCGCAACATCCGGTTTATATCAAGCGCCTCACGATGCCGCTGAACATGGCAGGACAAGACGCTCTTCTCGGCGTTGATCTCTGCGTCATCACTCTACCGCGAAGAGTGCGTCATGGGTTGACCTCAGTGCATTCTCTGAGCTTCTGCATTCACGCGTCGATGACTGGAACACCCACTCATTGTCAATAGGGTGTTCGTAGCTTGACAGATTGGGCAGCTGGAACCAGGGTTGACGGACCCTCTTGGAGAGCCGTCCTCATGACTGTAGGGTACCTGAATTGGTGCGTCTTAAAGTACATCTCGCTACATTTGTCAGCCTTCAAACGCGCTCCTAAGGGGCTGGACGGTGGCTGACGTGAAAGAAGATGTCGGTCGCAGAGCTTTTCTAGGTCGTACTTCGGCGGGTGCACGCCGCGACGACAGTCAGCTAGCTGAGAGGGGCCAGTGTGGTCTTGTACCATCATAACGCATCACCGCACAGCTACCGCTACACCGCTGCGAGGAGAAACCTCTCCGAAAACGTCCTGTTGATCAATCTGCTGCTTGACGCCTTTGTACCATCAGCAGTGCATCAGCATTCGTGAGCCAGCCTGCTGTTCTCGCCGCTCGGACAGAGCAACATCCGCCGCTATAGGGCAGAAAGATCGTGCGCTTCCCCTTCCGGCCCGTATCTTGCTTGCCCTCGCTGGTTCTCTGTGCGCTCGAAGCCGTTGCTCACCGTTACTGCCGAGCTCTCACACGCGCTCTCTCTCTCTCACGAGTGCTGGTCACAGTGATGAAACAGAGATTGCACACAACAGGAGGGAAAGCTAGCAGAGAGAATATAGGCGGGAACGACGAAACGGCTCAACAACGGGGAGAAGGGGTGGCACTACGCTTCGTGCTCGGCGTTTTCCTTCTCGGCCTTGGCGGCCTGTACGTCAGCGGGACAGCGGTCTACCCTGTCAGCTCGCTGTTGCGAGTCTGTGGCACGGAGAAGCGACGACGACGACGACGTACCGCGTAGAGCTTGCTGATCTTCTTCCTGCGCAGCTTCGAGTTCAGGGTGGGGTGCTCCTTCTTCAAACGGGCGTCCTCGCGCTGTGGGTGCAGAATAACGAGAGTGTCAGTCAAGAGCCAGACTCCGGGCGCTCGTAGCGGGAAGAGATTGTACGTACCGTCCGGAAGTCTTGCCAAGGCGCGTACGGAGGGATCCTGGAAGGGGTAGGACAACGACGCCGAAGGTCAGCTTCGGCGGGATCAGGCTCGATCGATGGGCTCGAGCGCACGGTCCGAGGGCTGCCGACGCCTTTTTCGTGATGGAAGGAGCTATGTGAAGAAATGTCAAATCAGCGTCAGCGCCCGCACTCGCTCATGGGGCGTCGAGGGCGAGGGAACGCGCCGAGACTCACAAGACTTGGTCCTGGCCATCTTGACTTTGTGTCTTTGAAAGTGCGAACGGTGTGGGTGGGAGCTTGTGCGCACTGAGCGCGAGAACCCATGAGACAAGTGCGAGCACGAGCCGGTTCGTCAGTCCCTGCTGATGTTTGACACTGTTCAAGACGCGTCTCTCGCTCACCGTGACACGGGGAAGTGCGAGTTGGACGCGGATGGGGAGTGAGGGGAAGGAGGGAAAGAGGCGACGACGCGAGTCGACGGACGACAACTCAAGTTGACATCGCGAGCGTGCACGAACCTAGGTCTCTCTCTACACGGCCTCGTGGGGCTTTCCGCTGTAATCAGACTGTTTCTCAGGGTATCTTACACGTGTCTGAACCGCGAAACTCTCAGTCCGAGTGGGTGAAAGCAGCGACTTAGGTGAATTTCCGCGCCTCGTCGTTTTCGCTCTCGCCTCGCTCGTTCCATCGCCTCGTCGCGCTCGGACCGACCTCTCTCTGCGCTACATCAGAGACTCGTGTAAGCTGCAGCCTATTCAGGGCACAGCTGCTGCTATAGACCCCGCGTACGGCAAGCTCACGGTTTCGGCTTGTCCGCGGAGGTGACGCAGACCAGCCTCTCGCCTTCACGATGGCCTCGACAGAGCAGAAAGTCTCCCGGCAGGGTGCGTCTACACTGCAAGACTGTCGACGATAAGCCTACACACAAGCTGACAGCTGCTTTCTGCACGGTGCTACCCTCCCAGAGTCTGCCGTCGAGGCGATCAACAACGGGCACGGCCTCGGCGTCTACTCGCTCGAATTCCAGCATCACGTCGAGAGCGAGAGCAAGAAAATAAACGCCGACAGTCCAGGCATCAAGCCCAAGAAGCTGGCCAAGAAGGTGGAGAAAAGTTGGAACCAGGTGCGTCCTCACCAAAGTGCAAGTTGCGTTCGGCCTCGAGGGCTGCAGCGAGGGGAATCGAGGAGGCTGATGGTAGTTGCCGGCCTTGTACGCAGACGCAGAAGCACCCGCTGCTGGACCTCACCCCGGCCGACAAAGCCAGTCCGACCAGCGCCTCCGAAGCGGCTGCAACCGCGACCACGGCAGCGGCGCCTCTCTCGACCCCGCTCGCAGCCGCTTCGAGCATCAGCGACAAGCCCGCTCCCGCCCGCAAACACGACAAGAAGAAGGTGAGTATGGACCGGGTCGTGCCGCATCGTCGCCACCTAGAGCTCACGTCGATTCCGCGTGCAAACAGCCCGCGGGGACCACCTCCGACTTGCAGAGTCCTACCAATGGCGCCGGCAACAAGCAGAGCACCGTCAAAGCTCAAGGGTATGCGGAGGAAATCGTTGTCGCGAAGATCATCGAGATCACCAGCAGTCAAGAGGACGAAAGCACGTAGGTGCGCGATGGCGCGAGGGACGGTCGCATGCCTTGTTATCGGGGCCCAGTTGAGAAGCATGTAACCTCTACCGCTTTTCCCCGATTCTCTCGAGAGGCGCCTGCAACTTTCGCAGAGGTCTCTTACCGTGCACCGCCGGCGAAACAGTCTCGGTGATAAGAAGGTCAACCTCGCGCGTTGCGTTCGCAATTCAGCGATACCCATCGTCTCTGACTCGCTCGACACACCAGTCTACTCCACTCCGACCATGCCCCCATTGCTGCCACTCGATCTTTAATCCGTCGAAAGCCGGCCGGACCCACCTCCCCGGAAGGACACCGCCTGCCCAATCTTCGACGGTTTCGAATGCACGGCGGATGAAGACCTCGGGGTCGTCGTTCAAACCCGTGGGAGACCCCCCAGGCGAGTCGTGGTTGTCAGTGCGAGCTGCCGAGACCGGCGGCTTCTCGCCTTCGTACCACGGCTGCCAAGCGGGTACGACCGAATTCTGCCGCTTGACCAGGTACTTTTCCCGTCCTGAAGTCTCCCCCTGCCCAAACCGCGTGCACCACCCGAGCCAAGTCTGGTGCTTCGGACCGTGCGCAAAATCAGTCAAGTAAGTGCGAAGCGCTCCGAGCCGGCGAGAGATGGCGATCGCTTGAGGGAGGCCGATGTGAGTATGAGCAGTTGTGAGCAGTTGGTCTCCGACGTCGATGATGACCGCTTGAAGACGCGGCAAGGGTCGCTTCGTAGGACCAGAGCGGGTACAGCAAGGGAAAATGCCATTCTGAGAAGGGAGGGCGCAATATTCGGCGAGTCGGGTCCATTGTTCCTCCGGAATGTAGCTGCAATCTCTCCGAAAAGGTCAGCCTGGTCAAGCGAGCGACCGAGTCTAAGAGAAAACCCACCTAACATCGGAAATATATAATACGGAAGTGTCTATGAGAAAGGCGGAGCAGATGAGAGGTCTTGCAGGCCGGCTGGGATCAAAGTAGTGTCCGTGGTGGAATGGAAACGGCGTAATGGTGATGCCGCAAATGATCCAATCTTGATCATCAGGCATGATGCTGTGGGGTTCTCAGGTCAGCAAACCAATCTAGCTCGTCCGAAAGTACAGACTTACTGCCAATCGAAGCTTGGGAGCGCTCCGCCACCGGATGCGGCCGCCTTGCTGATCATGTACGGAAAGCCGGCCGCGATCGCGTCGTAGGTCGTTCGGGTGCAGTAGATGGGTATGATCTGCTCGATCGTAGACTTGTAGGTCCAGGCGCGCAAGTCGTCAAGGCCGTCGATCGCATCTGCGTGGAGGTCTGCGAGGGAAGTTCCGGACTCTCAGCTGGCTGTGACGCGACAGTGTCGCCGTCGATATAGTAGCGAAAGCTTGGCGCACGTGTGAGAATGCAGGCGTCGATGCGCCGAAAGCCCTTTTGCGGGAACCACTTGAGCGCGGCGTCTCGAAACGTCTTGCCGCAGTCGAGCAAAATGGTCCTGCAGGTCGGAAGCTTCTGATCAGTCGGCCACGCTCACTCTCCTCCTTCGATTGAACAGATCTCACGCCTCGCTTCCGTCCCGCTGCGGCACACTGATGATTCCGCCCGTGTTTCCTCGAATGTTTTTGCTGGTCGGGTCCCACAGCGTGTCGTAGCAGCTCGGGCAAGCCTTGTCCGGCTCGGTGACGCACGAGATCAAAGGGAGTGCCGAAGAGCCACCGGTCCCCAGGAAGGTGAACGAGATGGGCTTGGCTGGTAGCGAAGCCGTTTTGGTAGGCGGAGCCGTCTTGATGAGGACGGGACTCGAGCTGTAGCCTTCGTCGCTGCTGCTGTCCGACGGGAAGCTTGTACACGACGAGGTCCTATAGAGCATGTCGACTCATTGAGAGTCTCAGGCAGGCGGTGAAGGACAAGGCGTGTATGTACGTATGCGAACAGCCGGAGAGGTCCGGACAAGCCGCGGAGGTGCAGGCACAGGAGTTCCGGGTCGACAGGTCACGCGTTCGCGAGGCTCTGGGCGTACGCCACTCGGCATAGTTCAGGGTGTGTGCGCTGTCTGCAGTCGGGTCAATGCTCAGCACAAGCGGAGGCAGTACATGCGGATCCAGAGCGAAGGCGATGGTTCGGGCCGAAGCGGCGCCCAGATGTGCGAGCCCAGAGCATGGACGAACGTATGAGAGCGTAGCAGATAGTAGTGAGCATAGCCGACCCCAGAACAAGGTGCTATAGCAGCGTAACGCGCAGCTGGGCACCCCTTGAGAGTTGAGCTACCTTGTATTGCCGCCGCTTGTATTGTTCGATTACAAAGAATTCTAATTTCGAGTTGCCCGATCCGCGTCGCGGTTCGACCTGAGACTTCACTCTACACTCTCTGCTCGAGCCAACGCCCAAAGACGAGAATGGCTACCATGACCTCTGTCAATGCTCCCGCCCCCGAGAACCCGGAGCTCGTCGTGCGTCCAGTTCCTCTCCCTGCTCTCGCCGCCTCATCATCGCCAATGAGGTCATGCCACCGTCTGCATCGCGCCCCACCGGCTGGAAGTCGCTACAGGCCACCGAGGTCTCAGAAGAGATCTTATTAGATGGAGCCTGACTTCGCCGGGCCCCCGAGCGACACTACAGGCGTCAGGGCGCGACGCTGACCCGCTTTCACGCGCATCCTTCCTCTGACAGATCCGCAAACTCGACAACTCGACCACCATCTTCTCGGTCCCGTTCGCGAGGATGGGCGTAGTCCCCTTCGGAGGACGCTCCGTAAGTGCAGGATAACCGGGACCGTCGAATGGCCACCCTGCGGACGTTCTGTCCGGGCTGACCTATTCTCGATGTTGTCCGTCTCCTGCACAGACGGCTGTCACGCTCCAGGACGGATCGGTCTGGCTTGCGGCCTCCCACCCTCTCACCCCCTCGACGCTCCAGACTTTGTCCGAGCTCGGTCCGATCAAGCACATCGTGATGGTGCGTCGACGCGAGAATTTCTCTTTTGACCTTCCATCCCGGACGAGGAGCTCATCCCCTTACCCTCCTTTCGTGTAGCTCGACGCCGAGCATGGGATGTACACGAAACAGTACCACGACGGTGAGCAAGAAAGAAGCAGATCTCGTCTGCAGCTCACTCGCATTCCGTTGGCTGTGGCTGATCAGATGTCTCCTTTCTCTTTGCTGACAGCCTACCCCGCCGCCAAGCTCTACTTCCCGGCTCGCGGCATCGACTCGTGGCGCAAGAAGGGATGGCTCCCCGCCGACGAGTCGCAAGTCTTTGCGTACGGCGCCGGATGCAAGCCGGGCGAGGCGGTCGCGGATCCGTTCGAGGCGACGACGAGAGGAGAGATTCAGAGTGCCGATTTCGGCAAGGCGTTCATTAACGAGGTGCGTTCGCGGACAAAGTGCTATGGATGTTCAGCTCGAAGGCGCGCAGCTGAAGATCTATCGATGCTCTTCTGTCGGATTCGTATAGGACATTGCTTTCCTGCACGCTCCGACCCGCACGCTGATCGAAGCCGACCTGCTCTTGAACCTGCCTCCGAAAGAGCAGGTACGTACACTTGTCTGTTCCCTACGGAGCAAGGTGCTCGTTCGAGCGATGCCTGACCGTCCGATCATCCCGATCGATCGCCACACAGTACGAACGCTCGACAAAGCGGTCTTCGCTCCCATTCCTGTCGCAGCACATGCAGCCCGGCACGCACCTCCACCAGCGATTCATCTACAACCTCGCGAGCAAGGACAAGGTCGGCATGAAGGCGGCGGCGGAAAAGGTCGCGGCGTGGGACTTTGGTGCGTGCTGCTCTTTCGATCTCGCTCGCGCATCGGTAGGATTATGGGAGGAGGGAGACTCGCTCTCTATGGTTCCCTGTACCGTGGTCGCCCAAGCTCGATCTGCGCAGCACTGACTTTTGTGACCGCAGACCGCATCATTCCCTGTCACGGCGACGTTATCGAAACCGGCGGAAAGAAAGGTACGTGGGCTGGCCCAGCTGTTCTCTTCCATACATGCATGTGCCGGCGTTGTTATGGGAGATTTCATCCTGAGACCATCCGCGGACAGCTTGGCTTGACACGTACGCCTGGTTCCTCGAGCAATGAGCGTCTTTCGCCAGCGCCTCCGCTTCCTCTTTTTCGCTTGTCGCTCTGTCCATACGTGCAATCTTCACCTAATTCCTGACGCTCCAAGGCGATTGACTGTGTATTTCGTGCAAGCAAGGTGAGAAGGAATACAGCCAATGATGCAGGAGATGCAGAGATAATGGAGCCCGGAAGTACAACATGCGAATTACCGGAGCAGAACCGGGGTTGGATACATTCAGATGGTGCGATCTTTCGCCTTTCGTTGGGATGCACGGGAGTTTAGGGGCGAACTAAACCCTATACCTGACTAGCAGCCTTGAGGTTGTCGGCATTGATCCAGTCGACGCCGAGATCGAGCATGGCCTTCCAGACCTTGTCGCGCGCAAACCCAGGCCAACTAGCGAGTCCAAGGGAAATTAGTCGTCAGCCACAGGGGCATGAGAGTGTACAAGTCTTGACGACGCACCCCGGAGTCTCCCAGAACCGGCTCGGGATGCCCTTGTCTCGACTGATCTGAACCAGAGTCTTGATCTCGGCCGCCATCTCGCCATCGACGTCGAACGAATTGCCCCAGCCGGCCATCTTGCGATAGCTGGTACTCGCCAACATGCTGTTCCATCTCGTGTAGCTCGAGTTGGCAATGTCGACGAGTGGCGCGTCGAGGAAGACGTCTCGGATTGGCGTTTGCGCTTCGACCGAGGCGAGGGGACAGTTGCCGGAGCAGACGGCGGTCAAAGGTCGGACATTGAGAGTCGGCGAGCTTGCGTTCGTCATGTCAACGTGCGTGAGCAGGTCGAGTGAGCGGTATTCGGCGAGCGCGTCGATGACGGCCGCATGTAATGCGTTTCCTTCGGTCTTGTAGTCTATGATGAGTTGAAGGGATGTGCTCGGATCCATGTCGAAGACTCCGCTGTAGTAGTCAGACGACGTCAGCAAGGCGAGCTGAGACGTTAGAAGGCGGAAGGTAAGCTCACTTGGTCACGCTTGCGTTGGAGTTACTGTACGCCGACGTCGGATTCTGTAGCCGCAGCAACTGCATGATCGGGTCTGAGGCAGGCACAGCTGATGAGCGGGAGCTCTTACGCTGTTCCGCTGGCGAGAGGCTTACCGAGGTATAGACTGTTGAGGCTTCGCGGGTGGGCAAGCGAGACGCGCGTGTGGCCGACCTACAAGCTCCTCGCCTGGTCAGACCATAATCAGCGTGGCGAAAAGAAAGGGGCGCACCAGCAGCTCTCCGTCGATCAGATGAACGTCCGCTTCGACACTCTTGCATCCGACGCTAAGCGCATCAAAAAGGGGGACTTTGCGCCAATCTGTTTTCGATTTTCTTCAGCCGCTCGTCCAACGGCTCAGATTTCAATGCATCGGAAGCGCACAGTCATTGTGTGAGTGGATGTTCTGAGAGCAGGAAAGTCCGGGTCAGAAACTTGTCTCTGGCCGGCGACACCAGGTCGAACGTGGGATGGCAAGAAACCCTTCGAGAGCAACGGGGGTTCCATGCACCAGACTCACTTTGGGAAGAATATCCCGTGTCACGTCTGTCGGATAGGACATGGCGGGCAGACCGCTCTGAAAGACGAGTCCGGACAATGCTGCGAGAGTGGAACGCGCGAGGACGGCTGCTCCTCGACTCGGCAAGTTTTCCGGGTTGACCGCGGCGACGGGCCCGACGCGCGACACGAAAGGGATAGAGACCATTCGCGAGCGTGTTCAGGTTGGATGCAGGCAAAAGAGAACGAGCGTCGGAGAAACCAACTTGGAGCGCTGCGTAACCGGCACGGGGAAAGCTGAGGAAGCTGCGCTCGTCGATCGGATTGAGTGCGCAGCCCGGACTTGGCTCTGGAGGTCAGTCGCAGCGATTCGCACAGAGTGGATGACAGCCGGTAACGCAGCAGCAAGAGCAGCGTTCATGAGAGCGGAGATTCGTTTGCACTTTCAGCCGGAGAAGAGAGCGCCTGGAGCACATGCGACGGTGATCGAGGCGCGAGGGCCAGGCCTGCAGGTGGGCAGGACTGCAAGGGAACCCCCCCTGCGCGCAAGCTCTGTGAGTCAACTTGCACAGCACCGGTGCATACCGTGTTCAGAGATAGCACACGCGAGGAGGAGGAGAGAGATGACGGTGCACGATCCCCTCCCTGAAAAGATGAGCGTGAAGACCGACCAGGTTCTTTTCGACGGAGAAATCATGCGAATTGCTTGCGGGTTATTCAATACGGCTACAACTTTGGAGCTGGAGCTACAAACGAGTATTGGGACTTTTTCGCGGGGATACAGGGTCATGAACGAGGTCGATATCTGTGGATACAGGGAGGAAGGAGCGAAAGGCTGCCGAGAAAGCGCAGCCTGGTATGCAAGGTGGCGGTATGAGATACAGATGGATCAGAGCGGTATGTTGTGCAAGGAGTCTGACCGAGATCTGTTCAGATTAGATCCAGTCGTAAAGCGAGTGGCGCTCCTTGAGGAGGAGGCGCTCATTGGCGTTCGGCTTGATCCGACCAGCGGCGACAAGCCTCGACCTCTGAGCAGCCACGAAGCTGGCGGATTCGCCGCGCTTGTGACGAGACGGCATACTGGGCGAGCGAGGGGTCGCAGTGCAGGGCAACGAAGCGGTCGAATTGCCGCGGTGGTGCTGCGAGAGAATAGGCGGCGTTCGTTCTTTCGGCGGGAAGGCGAACGTGCTCAGGTCGGGCGCGGACACAGCTGCCGCCTTTCTCCGCGTCGGGGCGAGCGGAAGGATGGGTGCGGGAACCCATTCGATAGGAGTGACGGCCGCGGTCGTCAAGGCCGACGACGCGTCGGAAGCGAGCGTCGAGACAAAGTAGTCGGAAAGCTCCTCGAGCGCGGGAACCAGGTCCTCTTCGATCCCGGGAGCGAGGACGGTCGCTTCGGCGAGGGAAGGTCGCGCACTCGACGACGCCGACGAGATTGCAGTCTCGTCGGCCTCGGGAATGGCGTCAAAAGTCATCCGCGGCACGGGCGTCACGTCGGCCGCGCAAAAGGTGGACGAGTCGGAGAGGTCGTCGTATGAAAGGTAGATCGATTCGCCGCCGCCTGCTTCGGAGTGGACGTCCAGGGGCGTAAAGGTCGAGTGACCAGACTCGAGGAACTCGATCTCGAGCTCGTCCGAACGCGACCGCCGATGAGGCTTCGTCTCTGACGATGCGACATCGAGCGGGGGACGCTGCGGGAAGGTGAACTGGCTCAGCGCCTGCGCCCGATGCTGCTCGAGCTGGCTGAGCCTGATACGCCGAAAATGGTCGTTAACGGCTTCGATCGCGGCTTCCTCCTCGATCTTGCGCTGAGAAGCGGGCGTGGACGACCTAATCGAAGAAGTAGCCGACGCAAACTCGCATGACGGAGACTGACGAAGCTTGCCGGAGTGACGGAGGACGGGCGAGTTTGGCATGGACGATGCAGCAGTCGAGGCGATCGAGAGCGTCGACGAAGTTGACTCGCCGCGTGCGTGCGTCCACGGGCCAGTCGGCGCTTCCACAGAGGAAGTCGAACCGCGCTTCGCCGTACCCGGGTACTGGCTGTAAAACGTGTCGCCCTGCAGGGATGCAAGCAAGCGTCAGAATTCTCCTCACCCGCCCAGGTCTGCGACCGGCGGAACCCACCAGATCTTGCGGACCCTCGAGCCAATTGCTATTGCCGTTGTTGCCGGCACAGCCAAAGTCGAGCTCATCCCGCGAGCTGGAAGACGTCCATCGGGCCAGGCGTCGTCGGAAACGCGAGCTCTCGGTGCGCTGGTGACGAGGCCGATTTGAAGTTTGCGATGGCGTCGACGGCGTTGTCGAAACGGGGAGGAGACTGATCGGCATAGAACGGCGGACGTCGGCCTTGGTCCTCGACGGCGGTGATGAAACGAGGGAAGAAGAGGAGGACGAGGCGCCGAACATGGGCATATAAGGCGGTGAAGCGAATGGAATGTGCGGCATGGCCTTGTCGGATACAGTACTCTCGCCTTCCGAGGGAGATGGAGTAGGGAGGCGGGAGCGACGACGCAGAGAGGACGGCATTGTCGACGGTAGGGAGAAACGACGAGATCGCCGAGAAGGAAGCGGGATCGCCACAGCGACTTCGTCCTCCAAAGCCGACGTGCGGTCAAACATTGTCGCACTCATGTCGGAACAAAGGGTGTCGAGACGCCGACGCGGGTGTCGATCACACCTCGGGTCCGGTTTCACCAGAGGTCGCTTTACTTGGTCGATGACTGTCCCGAGGCGCAGAGCGACAATACTTGCGACAGTACGCTGTGCCAGAAATGCGTCCCGATGGGCAGACTGACGTCGACCACTGATAGCCGGAGCGGGCGGGCGGACGGGAGACAAAGCGGGAAGTGTCCTTGGCGAAGCAGACCTGTTGTCGTCCAGCGAGAGGCAGGTGACGCTTCTTTTCTCAAGCCGGCTGTGTGAGAAAGAGAGAGGCTGGCCCGATGCTCGTTATGAGCGGCGAATCTAACCAGCCAGCAGTGTCTAGCGTGAAGCACTCAGCAAAGCCTTGGATCCCGGCACCGTGATGAGACCCGGGGACGGAAAGCGGCAAGATGAAATCTGGGGTAGCAGAAAGTAGCGGTGGTCCAGACTGGTTGCGAGTACGTACAGACCTTCCCGGAGTTGTACGAGGACGAGGCGGGATGCGAGGCGGGCGGTGGCTGGCGAGAGGTCGAGCCTGGGCTGCCGAAAGCGGCTCGAGCCGACCTCTTCGATCTTCCGCTTTTAATCGTAACCTTGTCTCGGTCTACCGCCCTGCAGATCAGCTATTGACTCAGTCTGGGAGTCTAAAACAATGGCTACTGTGTGACGAGACATTGCGGCTTGCTTGCTCCGCTGCCAGCCTCATCTCGCTCCGCTGATCGGATCCGCAAAGCCGGCAGGCTGCTGCAGCCGGCGAGCACAACGACCTGCTACACTTGGCTTGGCGCTGCACTGCCTGACCGCCGCTGCTGCTTCGCTTCGAACTCCATCGCTGGGGCTCTCGTGCGAGCGAAGACCAGATCGACAGCGACTGCGCCGGCCTCCTGTCGACGTTGCTTTGTTCCCAGCAGTCCTCGAGCAGTCAGGCGAATTGTACGAGTCGCTCTCGGTGTCGCTAAGCTAGGGACGTTGTCTATATCCTCCCGACAAACATGAGCACGATTCGCCTCGCTTCCATCGTGTGGGCGCTGCTTCTCGTCCGAGCCGCCGTTGCCGCCTCCAATCCACCCAAGCGACAAGGCGACTGTCTCGACACCACCACCGCGGCCGAGATCAACCGGCTATTTCGAGTCGGAGGCGCTCATAAGCAGATCGCCCTTTGTCCCCTCGCTCTCGTCATCGTGAGTTGCCGTCCGGCTTGTGGGCGCGCGTTAGCCGTGGCTGACAATGCGATTGAGTCCAGGTCGACCCGCACAAGGAGCCCATCAAGTTCACGGCGCCTCATCAGAGCCTGTATACACTCGCCTACCCCCAAGACAACCTCCGAGCGACCATCGTGATCGAGAATTCGGATGGCCGATACACGGGCGACTTGACCACTGCGATCGATGCGACTTGCAAGAAATGTCAGCATGTTTCAGTCCGGAGCTTGCACGTGGACGGCGGGCGGAATCACCTGGGCGAGGTTGAAGGCGGCGAGGCTTTGATTCGGATGGGAGGCGCAGCCGGCAACGGTCAACTCTTGCAGCACGTCGAGGCGTTCGGAGCGAGAGGATACGCAGTCGTGCACGCAGCGAGCGGAGCCGGCGCATGCCGAAATGTCACCATCATCGACAACTCGATCCACTCGTCCGGCAACGCTCCGCTCGACGCCTTCCTCACTTCCGACCTCGCACGCTTGCGCGACGGCCCTGCACCGTACAATGGACTCGAGCGACCAGGCACATGGACCGATGGAATCAGCCTCGCCTGTGAGGATTCGATCGTCTCCGCCAACGTCGTCAAGGACGTCTCCGGCGTTGGGATCGCGCTCCGAGGATCCGCCGGCGCGCAGGTCCACCACAACACGATCGTCGCGGATGATCGGGACATGCTCGTGGGAGTTGCCGTTGTCGCCAACCCGTACGCTGCGAACGAGGCTTCGAAGCAAAGGGCAATCTACATTCGGTGAGCAGCAAATGTAGATGTCGTTGGCTCCAGGTGCTTGATCCTGACCACATTACTTATGCAGCGAGAACCGAATCCACGCCGGACAAGCCATGATCCGTGTCGGCCTTTCGACCGGTTCCGGAGCTTGGTCAACGGACGAGCTCCCGGGCTCGCATCAAATCCCGTACCGAAGCTCGATCGTCCACAACCGCTTCACGAGCATGAACGGCTACTACGGCTACGTGATGGCGTTGAGCGACGCGACTGGGTTGCAGATTCTCGAGAACGCCGTCAGGTACGCTCTCCACAGTGCGTGTTCTCAAGCGACATTTCAGTTGCTGACTTGCTTGAACCTGCGCAGTGCGTCCATCTGGGGATCGGAAACCAACGCCTGCCTCGCCCACCCTGGCTTTGTGCCGCCGACTCCCCTCATCCGCGACCCTCGCTCGGTCACTTTCGCCCCCGACGCCGAGACGGGCGAGTTCCAACCGTCTTTCTTCGACGCCCACTTTGGTTTCCTCCTCTGCGTCGGACCCGGTTCCGGTTCGAGCTCGACCGAGATTGCTCGTCATTCGATCGGACCACAGTATGGCGAGCAGGGTCATGCCGGAGTCGATACCGGCTTGCTGCTGCAGCAGATGCATCCTTCCGTTGCTCCGATCGAACCTCGGCCCGATAGAAGGCGGAGAACGCTGCGGCAGACGATCCGCCGAGGGAACAAGAAGCTCGAGATGCACGTCGCGCCGGACGGGAGCGAATTTGCGGTCGCCAAGAACGCGCTACGTCAAGTCGACCGGGACGCCATCCAGCAAAAAGCGCAGAAGCACTTTGGCGCGGTGCGCCCGCAGTCTCCAACTCTGCCGCGTCCGCCGCGTCCGGCACCGCAACGCCCTCCTCCCGTCGTCGAAGCGCCGGTGCCTCGACACGGGTCACGAGAAGAGCGTGGCCAGCAGGAGGAGCTCAGCGCCGAGTCCCAACCCGACCTTCCCAGGCATCGCGAAACCAAGCCCCGTTTCGCAAAGCCGCTGCCACCTCTCGGCATGCGCAAGAGTCGGCGTGGACTGTCAGGCGCGATCGAAGACGCGCACGAGTACGGGCATCACCGCCCTTACGAGGCGATGAAGCGTCGAGGCAGCAGCGGATTCCATGGGCGGTTCTGAGGGTCGGTTGTAGCCGAGCCAGACGGCAACCTGTAGCCTCAGAGAAGAATGTTGTTGTAGACTTAGATGGGCAACTCGGAATGATCTCTCATCTTCCCTTGCCGCGAGATGAGGAGGAGAAAGGATCTAATGATGGCAACAGAATCTAGAATCTATATGCTTGATGCGGGGTTCGAGCAGGAGTGGCGAGAGTCTCTATGGGCATGCTGTTGATGGGTGGGATCAGTTGAGCCCTTTCCATCGCTTGACCGATTCGTACACCGTCATTGAAATGCCATTGGCCGGGATCTGTGCATCGAATGGTACCAAGCAAACAGTCAGTTCCCAGGCAAGTCCACTGCAAGGTGACGCTGACACGTGGAAGGATCTGCGACGCACCGCATACGCGATCCGGATTCCGAGCCCTCGGGTGAAGGCCATCGGCCCGCCCGTCTTCCACATCTGCCTGACAATCTCGCTCACGCCCCCTTGGATCTTCCCGCCCGAGGTCTGCCACCTCGCCTGGACGACCTCGATCGGCGTCGTAACGCAAGCGGCGATAACACACGCTGTGACGGAACAGAGAGTGTAGCGGAGCGTGATCGGGATGGTGCCCGGAGCTGCGACCGGTTCTGGTCGAGGTGTCGAAGAGGAAGATTGGACGGCCGAATAACCGGGGATGTAGCGCGACTTGAGCGACTCGTACACCGACCAGTAGACCGAGATATTAGGACTGCGCGGAGCCGGGGCAGGTCAGCTTTGAGCGGCTGGGTGCTTCGTTTCTGCGCGAACTCACATGAAGATGGCCGTGCCGACCCAGTATCCTCGCATCAAGCCCATCCACCCCTCTTCGCGGATGATCTTCTTAGTCAGCGCGACTGCCGAGGTTCCTTCTCGGCCGGTCTGCAATCGCGACTTGAGAACGTCGAGCGGAGTCCAAATCGCGCCAGAGGCGACTGCAAGGGATACAGCGAATGCGCCGCGTCAACAACCATGCAAGCAGGTCAGCGCAGCTACATCAGAAGCACGCAGATCGTCCTGTCGGCTGGCAGACGAGGACTCACGCTCAGCGGCCGTTCCGGCGGCGACAAAAATCGGCAATTGCTGGAGGATACCGATCTCTCGGTCTTTCGGGAGGAAGTGTTCGCTAAAGTATCGCTTCGAGGCTATGTGCGGTGGTGCACGAGGTTAGCTTGCGGCTCTCGTCAGTGTTTGAAAGACGGGCAGTCCGACGGACCTTCATATGTTGCGAGGTAGACGGAGAGTGCGGGCACGGAGAAGCCGATGGCAACCGGAAGACCTGCATCCGACAAGCACATTAGCTCTAGCTCTCAGCAGAGCAAGGAGAAGCGGGTCGACTTGCCTGCATATAGGCTCGCTAGCCGCGGAGCCGGAACGAGTTCTCGTATCGGCGGAACTGGGTACCCTGCGGTCTGGATTCGTATCCGGATCGTATCGACTGCAGCCCGAAGAGGTCAGTCAAGCGGTCGACAGCATGACTTGAGTATCGAAAGCACTCACGAGGGTGTGTGAAGAGGCGGGCCGATACTGCTGAAGCCGACGAGGCGACGACGACCCACGGCTCGACGTACGATCGCGCAGGCGGATTGATGAGAGCCGCTCCCGACTCTTCTACCTCCATCGGAGTACAGTGGGCGGAGCTTACCCGTCTGGAGTGCCGTTTGTTGCTGGCCGGTGATTCGCCGCGGGTCGGATAGGCGAGAAGCAAGGGAGCGGCAGAGACTCGGCTCGAGCGTATCGAGAGGGCAGCAGTAGTCCGGAAGTCTGTGGCAGCTGTCTCTCAGCGACTTGGCAGCTGGCAGTGCGTGTACGGTCAAATGAGAGCAGCCGTTCGTCTCGTTGACTTGACTTTCACGCGCTGAGTCGCAGAGACCACGATGACAACCACAACTGCTCTCTTCTGATCCGGCAGTCTGACATAACGACAAGTCACTCTTACATACACACAGGTGAGCGGGAGCAAACAACAAAGAGGAGGGGTCGGGACGCTGCAGGCCGGCTGAGCGCAACGCAAATTCATCGCGGAATCGGGTTGGCGAACCCGCCACGGAAGTTCGGAACGGCCGGAAGCTCGTTGAGCGTGCAGAAGTAAGGATGAGGACGGGTGGGCGATGAGAAAGTCGAAGGTCCGGGGCGAAGGACGTGAGGGAAATCGAGCGCGGGACGGGCCAGGGTTTGTGAGGACGACGTTGGAATGCCCTGCTGCTGCTGCTGTGCCACGGAGATCGCCGGCGCTCCAGCGAGAGGCATCGAGGCCTCCATGCGGTGGGTTTGGGGAGCGTAATCGGACGAGCCGTCCGAGACGAGCGACTCGAGCGACGAAGACGACGACCCTGAGAACGACCGCGCGGACGCCGCAGGCGAGACGAAGACGGAAGGGAGGCGCGGCAGACCGAGACCCGAACCGAAGCCGGGGCTTGGAGTCGTATTGCTGTGAAAGTCGACGATCGGGTCGAACGACGGATCCGGCGAGGGAGAGGCGGCGGGGAGCTCGTGGCGCCGACGAGGGGACCAGCTTCCTTGCACCGCCGGCGCGAGCTCGTCCTCCTCGTCGTGCCGTGCACCAACGCCACGAGCTGCACGCTTCGTCGCCCGCTGGATTGCCCGGGCGGCGGGGATGTGTTTCGACGGCAAGTCCTTTGGCGTTTTCTGCTTGATCACCTCGAGAATCGTCTCGGAGACGACGTCCTTTCGATCCGGCTCAAAGTACAGCCGGACCTTGTCATATTTCTTCTTCGCCGCTGCGTTCTGAGGCTCATCGATCGTGGCGAGGAGGCGCTGGAAGTTGCGATAGTCTTCCTCGGCGAAAACGCGACGAAAGTCGGTCCAGCCGGAACGACGGCGGGCGTTGATGAACCAGGTCGCGATTTGGTGACGGGTCATGGAGGAAAGTTGTTCGCCGAGGAAGGTGTAGGCGTTCTCGTCCGGGTACGGGTAGTCGAAGTGCGAAAGGAACCAGTGGCGGAGGGGGGTGCATATGCCATCTTCGGACTGCGCTTGGTGAAAGTCGTCCGCGCTACCTCGAGACTCCACTGACGTTGTCAGGTGAAGGACCCCGCGTGCTTCAGCAAGTGCGTCTTCCCGTATTTGTTCACAGGCCGTGTCGACTGCGACGAGATTACTGGATACAATCTGTACCCTCGTGGCGAATGCCGCTGCATTGGACGCCATCTCGGCGCTGACGACGCCTCGCTCGAAGCCGTGACCGATATCCGACACGAGAGAGATGAAGTCCTGTCGGAAGGCATCGGCCCTGCACCGATCGGTAAGTAGTCGGCAGAAGTCCGCTTCCATTTGCTGCAGGCGAGAGGTGATGGCAATCCCATCAAGATGCCTAATCATCCTGAAACACGCTGGATATGGTATAGTAGTGCGAAGGCGAAAGTCGAGCTTTCAAGTTGTGACCAGCTGAAAAGGGGCCTTAGCGGAAGACAAAGGCCGTGTTCCTGAGCAAACTCCACGAACCGGTCGCAAGGGGGTCTCCCTTACCACATGGAGCAGCCTTTAACAGCGCATGGTTCGCTAGCCAGCGCCGCTGCGCAGCTTTTGCAGCACCCAATTTTGTGCGACCCTGACCTCACGCGCGTCCCATCCTCGTCACGGTGCAGTCGACGGCTGTCGCTGAAGACGCCGCCCGATCTCCTTAGCATCTTGAGAGAGCTCGGTTGTTCTCAAGAAGCCTCGACTTCGCTGAACGGCCTTTATCATTTAGAATGTGCCCGGCTGCGCGAAGCGTGCGAAACGACGTACGCAGAAGTAGAACAACGTCTCGAGGATATTTGCCTCAGTGATACTGAGGCAGAAGAATGGTCAGCTGCGCTCGAACGAGCCATCAATATCCAATACAAGGCGGGAGCAGCTCGGCTTCGGGATATAGTGATAGGCGAGATCCGCGCCGCCCAACTCCGCCACTCCACCTCTCCACCACCACCACCGCCGCCCGCCTCCGACGCAGCCACAACCACCCTCTCCGGCCACTTCACCCCCGCCATCACCGCCCTCCTCCAATCCGCGTACGACGCGCACGCGACGGGCGCCCTGCCGAACAAGGGCGAGAGACGGGAACTCGCGCGCGCGACGGGCTTGAGTGAGAAGCAGGTGGTCACTTGGGTGAGTGAGCGTCCAAGGTTGTGGAAAATTGAATTGAGCTGACGAGCGGTCGAACGGGCGCAGTTCGGGAACACGAGACAGCGGCAGAAAAAGCGGCGCGAGAGGGAAGCGTCTGGCGGAGCGGCGACACCCTCTACGACGACGGCGTCAAGGCGAACGAGCGCAAGATCGGTACCGTATAGTCTCGACATGGCGCCTCAGCATCGACGGCGACAATTGTCAGCGCAGCAGCGATATCCGACCACCATGCAGCAGCCCCAACAGCCAAGTCAGCAGAGGACCTGGTCGTTCGGCTCGTCGTCGCTCAATAGCAGCGTCGGTTCGTCCACGTCGTCGCTCGATCTGGTCGAGTATGCCGAGTCGGCCGAAGACAACGCGAGTTCCGCTGCGTCGACCTTTCTCCTCCCTGCGCCGGCTCCGCCTGTCCCGACGACCAAGATCCAGTTTGACGTCTCGGCTGCGCTCGACCCGTCTGGCTGGTTCTCAGTCGCATCGTCGACCGCTTCACCTGCCTCTGTCATCGCCGCCAACGTCACTCCGCGGCCGCCTCAGCAGGCAGACGCATTCCTGAGTCTGCCCGCTCCGGCACTCGAGGCGAACCATTTCACGCCTGCGGTCTCCTCCTCCTCCTCGATGTCGTCCTCGCCCTCCCCCTCTTCGGCGTGGTCCCCCTCTCCTCCGAACGCTCTCGACTCGTTCCCCACGCTGACCGTGGCGGACGACGAGTTGCCGTACGTGCCTGCGCCGAACGACGCGTGGATGGACGACGAGTTTTACCGCAACTTGTTCAGTTCGCTCGGATTCGAGATGGAGGTCGGCATTGGAGTCGATGGCTCGTTGGCCGACGGTCGTATGCCCGGGCTTAGCGGCGGGTTGAGTGGGCCCGTCGGCGGCGGCGGGTTGACGCTGAGGATGGACGACTTGCAGCGCGGCGACGCAGAGTTTGCGATGCAGAGTTGAGGAGGTTGTTCAGTAGTTTATGTTGTGTATGTTCACGTGTCGTACATCCTCTCCGGGCTGAGTCATGCCGAGCGGTCGGAATGGTCAGAGTGAGAGGAGGAAGGAGCAACCGCCGCTCGGCCTCGCTTCGTCCGACCATATCGCCTCGGACTAGAGGAAGTCAAGACTTGCTTGCTCCAGCTGCACGAGCTCCGAATCGGGTTCCTCGTCCGGACCGCGCTCTCCTCCGTGGGACTCGACTTGCAGCAGCTGCTCCTCAGCTTGTCTGCAGCTGCTCACGCTGCAGACCTCACGCTCTCTCGCCTCGGCGCTCTGCCCATCCTTGCTACCCAGACGACTGGACGCAGAGTATCCACCGCTGAGCTGTACAGCTAAACCGAATGACTGCACGATCTGACGCGCTGTGATTGGCTGTTGGTCGAGGACGTCATTGCGTCTTCACGTGCGTCGTCCAACCTCGTCCGCTCTCGCCGTCGCAATCGCTTCTCTTCCTCTACTTCTTGACTCTTCCCAAGTGCTACTCAGCTACCCGCAGCTTCACTCGCACCTGCTCGCAAGTGCTCCAGACTTCGCTCATCTCCGCCAGCACACAACGCTCTGCCGATCCCACGTCCTCCCTTTCGATCACGTCCAGACCGCCATGTCGGACATTGCAGACAAGGCAGACAAGGCCGTCCAGCCCGCCGTCCAGACTGGAATGGGCAAGATCGGCAACTGGGGTCATCCGATCCATCCGGCGACAGGTGCGTCGGTCCGCTCTCCCGCAGCAGAGAGGCAGCCCTCTCTCGCTCAACGGGTCCATCGTCACCCGTTTCGAGCAAGAGCTGACTCTGCGAAGCCCGGGTGTTCTCGTCGCACAGTCCACTACCCGATCGGATTGCTCTCGATCTCCTTCGGCCTCGACGCCCTCCAGCTCGCGCCGTGGCTCACTTCGGGCCTCACCTGGCTCAAGATCATGCCGCCAGCCGCGGTTGTCAACGTCCTCTCGCACTACACTGGAGCGGCGGGACTGATCGCGGCGCTGCCGACCCTCGCGAGCGGGATTGCTGAACTGTACGTTGCCCGCGTCGATTCGTCCATGTCTGCGAGGTTCTCGTGAAAAACCTCGCAAGAATCCAAGAGACTGACGAGGAACGTCCATACTCTACGTACAGCTACGCCATGTGGCAGGGCCAGGCGCAGTCCAAGGGCTCGGTCACAGAGGCCGGCAAGGATGCCGTCGCCAAAAAGAACGTGTCTGGTACGTTTCGCCTGACTCCTCAGCACAGTGACATTCGGTCCGCTCTGGGATGCGAGAACGGGCCGGACGCCTGTAGCTCCATGTCGGAGTCGGGCGATCAAGATGCTTACCCGCTTCCCCGACTTTCGCTCGATATTTTCGCAGGCGAGAAACTCAAGGTCACCTTGACCCACGCTACCTTGAACGACATCGTCCTCGGCATCGCCGCTTACAACTGGTGCGTCCTTCGATGGAGTCCCAAAGTAGAGCAGCAACCTTGCGCTAAAGGTGACGAGGTTTGCTCATGCTTTTTGTGCGCACGAATGATGATCGCACAGGTGGGTCCGCCGCCAGAGCAAGGAATTGATCCTCCCGCCGTTCAACGCCGCCCTCTCTGCTGCGTACGTCCTTCCTTCACCGTAGCTTTTCTGCCTCTGAACCGTCTCGAGAATAAACTCCCAGAAGAGGTTTCACTGATACATGCTTGTGCCAATCGGTCGTACAGTGCGATCCCCCTCTTCCTCTACTCGGCTTACCTCGGCGGCTCGCTCGTCTACGAGTACGGCGTCGGCGTCATGCGGCAGGGCGAGGCGGCCGAGATCAAGAAGCGTCAGGAGAAGGAGCAGTAATACCAGTCGATTTCTCCGTGTTTCACCATTCTGTAATCTCTGTACAGCTTGTAATTGATGATGACTGCATGTAACTCCGCTGCCTCTTCGCTATCAGAGAGAAGTATAAGTTGGAGAGAGGCGTTGTTGCAAAAGTTCTATTCACATTTTACAGGCTGTCAAAAGCCCGAAGCCGTCTACTCTTCCTCTTCCTCCTCCTCCTGCGACACACCCGGGAAAGTCCACGCCGCCCAACACAGCGCTACTTCTCCCGCCACCCACGCGAGTTCGGGGAGCGTGACTGCGGGGCGGGTCGACCAAGTCCAGATGAACCGCGGTACGAGCTCGAGTAACGAGTGGAGGAGGACGAGGGAGGCCGTGATTCGGTAGGCGGAGGCGAAGACGCCTAGGCGATAAATCAGGTGGAGCTGCAAGCATGCGATTCGGGTGTCAGAGAAGCTGCATGTGGTTGCTTGCCGGGAGTGGCAATCCCACCCGAAGCTTTTTTTTTCCGTCCGCAAAACTCACCTGCGACGCTTCATTGACGACGCGGAACGCAGTCATGACATGTCGCGACTTGAGCGGGTTGAGAGTGGTGCTGCTCGCCATCGTCGCCGTTGCGGGGGAGCTATCCCCTTCAGGTTTTGCGAACCGTGAAGCCGGAATGAGCGGTGGCAAGCCGGGTGCAAGACGGGTGATCAATACCGAAGCGATGCCGAGCTGGGAATGTAGAGATCGGTCAGCACGAGGAGGAGCACATTGCACTTCCTTCAGCATCGCGCTCCGAGGTACTCACGGCGATCCTGAGCTTCCAATCGAACTTGGCGTCCGCTCGTGCGCTGTTCCGCTCCGAATGCGTTGCCCTCCGCTTCGTCACCCCAACCGGGATCCAACCCCTCGGTCCGCTCCACTGCCATTCGAGTCGAAGGTAGAGCGAGAGCTTGGTAAAGTACGGGATCAGGAAAAGGACGAGGAACACGAGACTGAGCATGGCGGCGGCACCGAAGCCGTGCTCGCTGATGTGCGTGACATTGCTAGAGATCCCTTGTAGGGCAAAGTAGGTCGAAGTGACGAGCTCCATCGGGAGTGAAATGCCAGTGGCGACAGAGCGAGTCGCCCAAAAGTGCCATTCCAGGCTTTATTGTTTTGTCGTTTCGTTTCGGAGAACGTGTCAGCCCGCGGGTGAGATCGAAAAGGAAGCGAGTACCGAGACCCTACTCACATTTCTTGCGCCAACAGTGTCACGTCACCGAAGAACTCCAAGACGAGTCGCGTAACGGGTCGGACAGCTCTCGGCTCGTCATGACCGGTCACGACGTCTGCATGCAGCCCCGATCATGTAGTAGATCAGCGAGCGTTTCGAGGTAGGTAAAGATTGAGCTCGCTTTTCGACGCAACTCACGCCAAAACTCGTTCATCTGTTGTGCCGATGCGAGCTCGTATTCGGTCCGGTTGTGCGGCATCGCCACGGTTGCGGCGATGCTTTTGAGGAACGTGGACATTGTCCCGAGTCGGCCTGGCGTCACCGACGACCAGGTGATGTCCCAATCGTAGACGACGTCTGTACGAGCCGTCGATGGGTGTCAGGCCTGTCTCCTGGAGAGACACCAAAGACCCGAACGAGTGCAAGCCACTCACCTTCGGTCTCGTTCCCGATAATGTGCTTGTAGTCGAGCGGTCCAGGGTGACCGAACTTGGTGGTCAAGAACGGTCCGTACCTCCATCCGATCCGAGTGGCCGTCTCCGGCTTGCCATCGACCGCGTCGTCAAACTCGATCAAGTTTTCGAAATGCCCGGCGCGGCCGTAAGTTCGCTCGCAGGCAGGTCCACCGTTTGTCCCTCCGAAGCAGTGCTCACTCTGCTCACAGAACAGAGTCAAAACCGGTGGAAGGTGAGCGATGGCACAAGCAGGACGCACAAGGAATTTCGAGCGGTCGAGAAGAGTTCTGTTGAACGCGTCAAAGTCGTAGACGGGGAAATCGCGGACCATCGTCACCCTGGACTTGGTAGCAATATGCCGTCCAGGAAAGAGCGCTTCGACTTGGCTGTGAGTCAGCCCCGATTCGGCGACGAGGATCTCGTTGTCGGCCGGACTGAGGAGCATGCGTCCCGCCGTGCCGGAATTGGCGACGAAGCGCGGGAAGACGTCTTTGGGCGGGTTAATCATCTCCCTCGTGAAAGGAGGCAGCGGTTTGTCGACGCCAAAGACGGAAGCGTTGCGCGAAGTGCGCCATGTGTGGTGGTCGAGAGCGGGGTCGATTCGGCTTTCGGACGGAACCATCGCATAGGTCGCCGCGACTTCGGCCGTCAGCGAGGTTGCCAGCTCGTGACTGCGGATCTCCGGACAACATCAGCGCTGCACCCTCAGGACAGAGCTTCGACGAACAACACTCACACGAGCTCTTTCGGTAGTCGAACCTGTTGCACCGCGTGAACTGGCTTTGTGTCGATCGGAACGTTCTCGAGAACCGTTGCGTCGTACACGAGCTCCCAAGGAGTTTCTACGCGACACCCATGTTAGCTGTTTCATACACCCTCGGAGATTCCGAAAGAGAGCGAATCGAGGACATACCGAGCCAGTGCACGTCCGGCTTGAGTACCTTGACCCACAGCGCCGCTTTCAAGTCAAACATGTCGACCCCTCCCGCATCCTTGGGCCCGAAGAAGGACCTGACGACGTTTGCGTCGCGGAGAGGGATCGGCTGCGCCGCGAGGGAGGCGTTCGCGTGTTTGTCGAGGTGCGGCGCGTTCTCGATCTGCCAGAAGGTGGTAGCGGCGGTGTAGCAGACGTAGACGATTCCGGTTGCGATGCAACCG
Source organism: Rhodotorula sp. CC01 (assembly GCA_021654155.1). Lineage (NCBI taxonomy): Eukaryota > Fungi > Basidiomycota > Microbotryomycetes > Sporidiobolales > Sporidiobolaceae > Rhodotorula > Rhodotorula sp. CC01. The sequence continues at coordinate 30,666 of JAKEZK010000007.1, forward strand.
GTGAGCAGGAAGCAGACGCCCAGGCAGAACCGCGCCGGTGACAGCCAGCTGGAGGTGGTCTGCTTTTTGCGGGCGCGTGGGACCGAACCGCCTTCAAAGGGGTGATACGCTGCCTCGATGCGGTCTGTCGAAGTCATGTCGGCGCGGGTGCTAGGAGCACGAGCGAGCACAGCGCGTGTAGTCAGGGAAGCGAGCAGTCGATTGCGTCCTCAGTCGGCAAGATTCGAGGCCAGAGAGTTGCGTCGCCCCACAAGGCCGAATCAAGCAGATCGTCCCCATTTAGCCTCGTGTATGGGAGGACAGCAAGGGCAGAGACTGAGTGGCAGCTGCTGCGAATAGAGGATGAGCAGCAAGTCCAGACAAAGCGGAGTTGAAGGTGAGAGCGAGCCAAGCTGGGGGCGATTCAAGGCGGCCAAGATGTGAAAATTTTCAGCGACATCGCGCGGAAGCAAGCCAAAGTGATCGGGACCTGTGAGCATACAGTCGAGTCTCGAGCCTCGTCTGCATCCTCGGCAGCCAAGCTGCTGCGTCTCAAGAGACTCTTACCAGCGCGTGCTATGTCGAGTCTGATCCCCCGCGGTCCGCCTGCCCCTCCGCCGCCGAAAGCCTCGACCGCCGGGACTCCGTCAACAGGAGCAGGAGAATCGCTCGCACCGCCTGCACCGCGACGAGGCCACAAGTCGGTCAAGAGTCAGCACTACAATGATGCGCCCGATGAGCTCGACTTGAGCCTCAAGCGCGGCGGGACGGCTGGCGGTGGATCGGGGTCGCAGAGGCGGACGAGGGCACCTTCACGCGTCGTCGCGGACGCAGCGGCCCTCCAGGCCACTCCGGCAACTACAAGGATGCCGAGCGTGAGCCCACCGCTGAGTTCCGCCCACGGCGAGCCGATCTTGCCGGCGTTCGATGCGCCGCTACCGCCTGCACCCGAAGCGAGGCTCCATCGGCGGTACGGTCCTCCTCGCTCGACGGGCGCAGATGCGCAGGATCAATGGCCCGCAGACGTCCTCCTGCTTGACCAATCGGCCCTCGCCGAACCGACCAAGCTGGTCATCCTCATGCTGCCGGGCAATCCCGGCCTCGTTTCCTACTACCGCGAGTTTCTGCCTTCGATTCGAGACGCATTGCCAGCCGACTTGAAAGGGCAAACGGTCGTCCATGCGATCGGGCACCTCGGACACACGCCGAACGCAACGAGCGCAGAACGGAGAGGGTTCAAGCCGAACGCGCAGCCGACACTCGAGGATCAGGTGGCGGACAAGGTCGCATACCTCGACGAGCTCGCCGAGACGTACCGCTTTAGCGAGAAGGGCGCGCCCAAATTGATCGTGCTGGGTCACTCGATCGGTGCTTGGATTGGCTTGCAGGTGCGCACTCTACATTCCTACGTCTGTGTCTGCGCGCAGCGGAACGCTGACCTTCGAAGGAGCGCGTGCAGATGCTGAAAGAGCGGCCTTTGCTCGTCTCTGCGGTCCACGCCCTCTTCCCTACCATCTCCCACATGGCCAAGACTCCCAACGGCCGCTCCTTGTCCCCTCTCTTCTCCTCGTGGTCGCTCCGACCCATCTTCTACTCGACTTCGTTCCTCTCGTACCTCCCGACCGGTCTCACTTCTCGACTCGTCTCGCTCCTAACTGGACAGTCCGGCTCCAGCGCCAAGATCACCACCGAGTTGGTCTCCTCACCCGAAACGGTCATCGCCGCGCTCGTCATGGCGCGACAGGAACTCGCCAAGGTCACTGCGCTCGACGTCGACTTGCTCGATCAGTACGGCGACCGACTCTGGATCTACTGGACCGAGAAAGACGGGGATGGATGGGTCACGGAGGAAGCAATTGAGGAGATCGAGGCGTGCTTGGAGAAGAAGTGGGGAGAGGCGGGGAGGAAACGCCGCGCGAGGTGTAAGGAGGGAATGCCGCACGCTTTCGTGCTCGACGAAGGTGAGTCTGGTTCTTGACCTTGAGCATACGAATGCTCCGCGACGCTTCGGCATTGCGCTGCTCGTATTGCCCATCAGATCTTCCACGACTGACTCTTCTTCGAGTTGCAGCACACACGACTTCTCTGGCTCGCAAGTGCGCCGACTGGATCGTCGCCGACCTCGCCAACTCTACCTCCTCCTCCGCCGCTAGCAGCAGTTCCTAGGCAACCGACACGCGCCTGTACCATATGTTTAGATGTGCCCTGTTTCCCCGGTGCCGTAATCTCGAGCTTGTTGTGCCTTTTTTTCGAGGAAGCAGATGCGCGTGAATACCGAGCCGCAGCTCGGCGACTTTCTCCCAGCCCCGTTGGTTCGCTTCTGAACTGGTCTGCGTAGTTCTGATACACTGAATTTTGAAGTGGCTTTGGTTGCAATAAGTTCAGGGACCTTTGTCGCTGTGAGGATGTATGCGGCCCGCGTCACTCTCAACGTTCGGGTTTTCGATTTGCTTCTCCCGCATCTACACCTCGCTCAAAGAAGAGGCCGGCCGGTTCTGCTGGACTGTACGACAGGATGGAATCAGGTGCTTCGCCACCGGAAGCGCCGGCGCTCCTCGACGACCTGAGCGTCCTCGCCGGCTTGCTCTCTCGGCTGCTCGTCTTTACCGCTCACACAGCTCTCACAGTCGTAAGCTGCCCGGGACCAGCTCTGAGCATCGTTGAATTGGTCTCTGTACTGATGCAAGCCCCACCCGTGCCCGCAGACGACTCGTGTCGTCGCATTCGTGACGCTCTCGCTCCCTTCGCTTGCCTTTTCGGCCTTGCACTACTCTGCCTCGCTCACCTTCCACCTGACCTTCCTCAAGATCGTCGCCTTCCTCTTGATCGTCACGACGATCGCGAGTTACGTCTGGAAGGTGCGGTACCTGAACCGGTACACGGAACTGAGGGATCTGCCTGGCGGGAACCGCATCAAGGGAGACGTGGGCTTCGACCTGTGAGTACAGCGTGAAACTGCTTCTCTGCAGGCGTAGCCACCTCCGTCGGGGTCGCACAGGGATGCTCAGCATGGCAACATTCTCACAGTGACCCGGACCTCGCGAACGATCAAACTGCGAGCGGTTTCCACAACTACCTCGACGAGTTCCGTGAGTGTCACCATCTGTACTGCCCCTTCCTGGTCCCTTTCTGACGAAACTGAGCTCCACAGTCTCGGCGATCAAGGTTTTCGGCTACCTCGAAAAGCCGGTCTTCCACGAACTTGCACGGCATCTCCAAACTCGCCGCCTCGTCGCCGGAGACACGCTCGACCTGTCCCAGGACAAATCGTTCTACATCGTCGTCGACGGCCGAGTCGAAGTCTTTGCGCGGACCCCGCAAGCAGCGACGAACGGCGCAGACGACTACGGCTCAGATACGGACCCCTCCGACGATGATGCAGAGGGCAAGGGCTGGCAACTCCTCAACAACGTCGAGAGCGGAGGGACGCTCTCTAGTCTGTTTACGATCTTGAGACTGTTTACGGAGGATGTCAAACTGCGGTACGAGGAGGACAAGGATGCCGCGGAGGACTCTTCCGCTTCCGACGACGGCGGCGCTGCAGCTACTTTTGCGAAACAGCACCGGGAGCGGGATGCGGATGTCTCGACGTTTGAGCTAGACGGCGGAGCGATCCATGCAGCGAGGCGAGCTGGGAGGCCCCATCTCACGGCCCGCGATTTCGGCGCGCTCGATGGTGCCACTCTGAACGATACGGACGATGCCGATGTCGAAGATGCCGCGCGAGCAGATGATACCGAGACGACTTTGGCGTCGCCTTACGAAGACACCGAAGCAGAGAACGAAAGCCTGCACGACCGCGGACAGCTAGACCACCTCGACGGCACCATCGCTCCCTCCGACTCGCGCTCGAACGCCACTACTCCTGCTTCGATCGCTTCGCCCGGAACAGGCCCGACGAGCTTCTTCTCTTCTCCTCCTACTTTCGCAAACAACTCGTCTCGCGCTTCCTCAACCTCGTCTGCGAAGAAGAACCCTCGACGGCCCGGACCGGCAGCCTTCTCGACCCTCTCGAGCCAGTCGAACCCGTCTCGACCTCGGGCACCTTCGATACACTCGAGTGCGCAGTTCACCCGTCCGGGGATGCCGTCTCGTCGCTCGACGGCCACTACTTCCAAGACGAAGCGGAGGCAGTCGACCGGCCCGCAGACGATTGCGGGCGAATCGACCATCGCGAGAGCCGCTACGGATACGACCCTGGCCGTCATTCCGGCGGAGGCTTTCCGGAGGTTGACCAAGAAGTTCCCGAACGCCGCGGCGTAAGTCACTGTGCCATTTCGCCTGATTCGGCAGCCTTTCCTGTAAACTAACGCGGACCTCTCCTTCCACAGACACATCGTGCAGGTCATCCTCACTCGGCTTCAGCGCGTCACCTTCTTGACCGCGCACAAGTACCTCGGCCTGACGCGCGAAGTCGTCCGAACCGAGAAGGCGATCAACGACCTCGCGTGCTACCCTCTTCCGCCGGCGTTCTGGGAGTCGGGTGGCATCCAGCGACTGCGCGCTCGCTTCGTGCCCGAGACGAAACTCGACGGACCGTACGAACATGATGCCGCGGTGCTCGGCGGAGTGACGGGCAAGAACCTCCAGGAGGACTACTTTGGTCCGAGGCGAGAGATCATGACTCGGCGAGGGGCTCCCGGCAAGGGCGGTGGCCGCACAGGCGGCGCCAGCGGAGGTGCTGGGGCTGCGAGACGGTACAACGTGCCGCTCATGACTCCCTACGCTGGCCCCAAGATGGGCGAGGTGTTCTGGGACGAGGTCAACGTTGAGCACTCTTCCGACGACGGCGTCCGACTCAAATACCGCGCGCCGAAGTCGTCACTGCTCGGATCGCCTCCAAGCCGTCGCCGCAGCCTCGCCTCGGCAACTGCGACTGGCAAAGCTGCTCCGGCTCTGCGCAAAGCCGGAGACTTGCTCACGATGAGCTCAGTCGCTCCGGGTCAAGGCATGCCGCCCGTTCAGACTCCGCGACTCGAGCGGACCAAGACGGATCGTACCGACGATGGCGGTGAACGCGACTTTGATCTCCGCGACGCCGTCATGGAGTGCATCTCCAAGGCGATCGGACTCGTCCAACCGCACGTGACCCCGTCGCAGTCGGTAGAAGCTTCGCCCGCCTTGCGTCCGCATGAGCGCCAAAGCAGCGCGAATGGCAACCTGCGCGACCAAGCTGCGTTCAACTCGTCGTTCGGCTCTCTGTCGATGCTCGGCTTGTCCGGCCTGAACGACGACGAGTCGTCCATCTCGAGCTTGTCGAGCTTGCGGAACGCCGACGCCGGTGCGGTCGGCAGCTTTACCAGCATGGATCTCGAGAATGAGGTCGAGATTCTCTACTTCCCGCAAGGCAGCGTGCTCGTCAAGGAGGGCGAGCGAAATGCCGGCCTGTACTTTGTGATCGACGGCTTCCTCGACGTCAGCATGCCAGAAACACAGCCCGGTCTGGCGTCAGGGAACGCAACGATGCCCGGCGGCGACTCGACGGAACGCGGTCGCAAGCCTTCGGGCCCCAGGAACGGCACCGCCGCTGGAAAGCGATCCGGCTCGCGCACGAAGGCAACGACACCTGGCGCCTCGGCGACGACGAAGACGACGCGCGGACACACGGGAGCGGGAGCCACGGGCCCGAAAATTGCTCGCAAGCAGTTTCCGGTCGCTTCGGACGGGACCGCTTCGCCTACGTCGCCTTCCAAGGCCAAGTCGATCCACCTCTTCACCGTCCGTCCGGGCGGAATCGCCGGCTACCTCTCCTCCTTGTCCGGCTTCCCTTCCTATGTCGATATCACTGCCAAGACCGAGTGCTATGTCGGCTTCCTGCCCGCCAAGGCTCTGGAACGCATCATGGACCGCAAGCCGATCGTCCTGCTCACGCTCGCCAAGCGCCTCATCAGCCTTCTTTCGCCGCTCGTCTTGCACATCGACTCGGCTCTCGACTGGATGCACGTCAGTGCGGGCCAGGTCATTTACCGACAGAACGACTCGGCAGACTCGTTCTACATTGTCATCAACGGTCGTTTGCGTTCCATCACGGACCGGCAGGAGGGCGGTATCCAGGTGCAGGCAGAGCATGGCCAAGGCGAATCGGTCGGCGAGCTCGACTGCATCACCTCGACCCCTCGTCCCACCACGCTTCACGCCATCCGCGACACCGAACTTGCCCGCATGCCGATGACCCTTTTCAACGCGATCTCGGTCCGCCACCCTCTGGTGACGATCCAGATCAGTCGGATCATTGCTGCGAGGTTGCGCCTTCAAGTCACGCGCGAGTCCAAGCTGCAAGGAGGTCTGCCGAAGGAACTCGGAGCACCGGGAATGGGCGATAACGGGATGGGCAAGAACAACTTCAACCTCAAGGTGTGCCTACTTTTGCGCGTATCGGGGTTTCTCGATATCGATCACTGACTCCATTCATTTCCTCGCTCAGACCGTTGCCGTCATTCCGACAAACCGGCATGTCCCTGTCTCCGAGTTCGCCTCGAAGCTGCATGCCGCTTTGGAAGGCATCGGCGCGCCGACTTCATATCTCAACCAGGCGACCGTCATGCAAGTCCTCGGTCGTCACGCCTTCTCCAAGATGGGTCAGCTCAAGCTCGCAGGCTGGCTCGCCGAAACGGAGCAAAAGTACCGCATCGTGCTCTACGTGGCCGACACCGCCATCTCGGCACCGTGGACGCAGACATGCATTCGACAGGCGGATTGCATTCTCGTCGTGGCGGACGCTGGAGCTGAACCGGACCTCGGCGAGCATGAGAAGCTGCTCGTCAGCATGAAAACAACCGCACGAAAGGAGCTTGTGCTGCTGCACGCCGAGCGCAACGTGATCTCCGGCTCGACTCGGCCGTGGCTTCGAGTGAGTCGTCTGCTTCCCAATTATCCCATCAATGCGAACTGGAACTGAGACTCTCTTCCCAATAGAACCGACCCTGGGTCCACGCTCACCACCACGTCGAGATGCTCGGCGCTACTCCGGAGGTGAACCGCTCGCAAGCGCACAATCCGACGGCGGTGGTCGCCTTGCAGAAGCTCGCTGCACGATTCGAGCTCGAGATCAGCAAATACAAGAAGGCCGCGCCGCGTCCCGCTCCCCAGCGCGCTCCGGCTTTCTCCGACTTTGCTCGCCTCGCTCGTCGCCTGTGCGGCAAGTCGATCGGTATCGTCCTCGGCGGTGGCGGCGCGCGTGGAATCTCGCATGTCGGTGTCCTGCGGGCGCTCCACGACCGCGGCATTCCGATCGATATGGTTGGAGGAACCTCGATCGGCGCTTTCGTCGGCGGACTGTACGCCAAGGAAGGCGACCTCGTATCGATGTACGGGCGGGCAAAGCGCTTCAGTGGTCGCATGTCGACGCTGTGGCGGATCCTGACGGACTTGACTTACCCGGTCGTCGCCTACACGACGGGTCACGAGTTCAACCGCGGCATCTACAAATCCTTCTACGACACTCACATCGAGGACATGTAAGTCCGCGCCCAGCCGCTCTTTTTGTCGAACGACGTACTGATCCGACATGCACCTGCACAGGTGGCTCCCGTACTTTTGCAACACGACCAACATCACCCACTCCCGCATGGACGTCCACACGAGCGGCTACGCCTGGCGCTACGTTCGCGCTTCGATGTCGCTCGCCGGTCTTCTCCCGCCTCTCTGCGACGAAGGCGACATGCTCGTCGACGGTGGTTACGTTGACAATCTGCCCGTGCGTGCCGCTTCACATTCTCCAGAACCTTGCTTGCGATTGACCGCGTTTCTCCGAGTGCAGGTCTCGGTCATGCTCGGACAAGGCGCCGCGTCTGTATTTGCCATCGACGTCGGATCGGTGGACGACACCTCGCCTCGCAACTACGGCGAGTCGGTTTCGGGGTGGTACCTTCTGCTGCAGCGGTGGAACCCCTTCGGCAAGCAGCCCAACATCCCCAACATCACCGAGATTCAGTCTCGCCTGACCTAGTCAGTCCTTTCTCTCGCGACGCTTTCTTTTTCGCGGCACTGACCAATCCTTCCGCCTCATGCAGCGTCTCGAGCGTCAAGATGCTCGAAGAAGCAAAGGCTACTCCCGGGGTTCTCTACATGCGCATGCCCGTCACACAGTTTGGCACCGTGAGTAACTGTCTCGCCGTGTCTGCTTTGAACCCTTACCTGACCGTTCAAGCTCGCAGATGGAGTTCAAGCGCTTCACCGAGATTCTCGACGTCGGCTCCGAGTTCGCCAACAGCCTGTTGGACGAATGGGCCGCCGACAAGAAGCTGCCGACGGGCATGGAAGGCGATGCCGTCGCCCCCCGGAAGCAGAAGCGCGGTCAACCGATCCGGCGCAATTCCATCTAGACTAGATGAACTCGTAAATGGATACCCTTTCAAATAAGCCTCCCTGTACCACCCTCCATTCTCTGTCGTTCGCAATCGCAATCAATCTCTCTTGATGACCCAGCTGCTTCTATGGGTGCGGGAAATAATCGGCGTTCGCAGAAAGAAGGCAGAATCTAGTCGAACGTGATCTTTTTCCCCTGCGGCTTGAGCGCCGCACTCTGCTTGAGCGCCTCGGCGGCCTTGCGCTTTGCCTCCCACGAGGGATGCACCTTCTCCGCCGCCGCCTCGGCCGCCTTGACCTCTTCGCGCTTTTTCCAGCCCACGTCGGCCTTGGGCTCCTGGAACTGGTGTCTCCGCGGTGGGGGAGGGACCTCTGCGTTCGGGGCGTCGTAGGCAGGTGCGGCAGGGGCAGGAGGCGCGTTGCGTTGCCGTTCGGCGCGTTTCGCTTTTTGTTCCTTGACCTTGGCGAGCGGGACCGGTTTGCCGCCGTTCGCTTTCACGACGTGAGCTGCCGCCGAGCCATACTTCTGCTCCCAGATTCTGCGATCTCCAAGCGTCAGTCAGTATTGCTCAGCTAAAGGCGTAACAGAAAGAGCCGTGCGGGAACTCACGCTTGTCGTGCACGCTGTCCTCGCCGGTTCTTGCGCTTGTCCTTCTTGTCCTTGCGCTCCTCGTCCTTGATCCACCGTGCTTCTTCGCCGTCCGAGTCCGAGTACGAGATGTAGCCCGCCGCGAGCGACGGCAAGAACGAAGATGAGGTGATCGGCTTGCCGGCAGCAGCTGCTGCGGCTTTCGCCTTTTTGCTAGGCGCAGCGGGAGGTGGCGACGCGGACAGTTTTCTCCGCTTCTTGCTCGCCGGCTCGGCGGCGACAGCATTGTCGGCGTCGCTACCGATCTCGTCCTCGTCCTCAGAGCCAGACCAGCCGCCCTCGCTGTCCGAGTCGTCGCCTCCGAGCGCGGCCAACTCGCGCTGGATCGCCTCGTCGTCGTCCATTTCCGACTCTTCTCCCGACGAGAAGCCCGCGACCGGACCTTCGTCCTCGCTCGTCTCTTCACCTGCTTCGCCTGTAACCTCGGCTCGTGCGGAACGACCCTCTTGCTGGTTCTCGTCATCCTCGTCGCCACCGGCGCCCTGGAGGAATGCCGCCTCGATGGCCGCCTGCCGACCCGGGTCCATTGTCATTCCCTTTCTCGGGACCTCTTCAGCCGCCTTGCCCTTGCCTTTTCCACCCTCCTTCGGCTCAACTTCTTCGCCGAGTCGCTTCCGCACCGCGCGGACAATCTCGTCCCACGCCTCTCCGACCGCCTTGTTGGCCAGGATCCGATTCCGCGCCTTGGCTTCGGCAGAGGCGGGTTCGTACTCGATCCATGCGGACATTTTGGGGATCGAGGCGATCAGGTAGGGAAGGTAAGGGACTGCACGGAGCGGTCCGAGTTTGGCGATGCGGGTTGCGAGAAGGTGCGGCGGGATGGTGTTGATGTCGAGTTTCTGCCGGGATTCGGAAGGGGGGTTAGCGAGCGGTCAGAAGCTTGGAGTAAGGTATTACATACCTTGAGAGCGGACAGCTGGGCGTCAAGGTCTTTTGCGAGCGCTTCGTCCGCCTTTCCGTCTTTCGGTTCTCTGCAAGACTTTGGTGTCAGCGGTCGCGTATTTCCTTGGCCACGAAGCGTCTCAACCTACTTTGTCTGCTTGACCTTGCGCGTAAGCTTCTGCACCTCGAAGGTCTTTGATTTCTTGACGGCCTTGTGAAGCAGCTTGACGGCATGGTGCTGTTAAACGAGCAGGAGATGGTCAGCGCTGCGATTTCGCCGGGCTCGAGCTGGCTCGAGACTGACCATGTACGCCTTGAGAGCTTGTTCCTGTGCTACTGGGTCTGCTTCATGTCCTTCCTCGTCGTGTTGCTGGTTTGCACCTTTCCATCGCTTGTTCTGCGACTGCTGCATAGAGGCGCGTCAGCTCTCTCGACAGTAGGTTGACAGCTAAGAGTGAGCAGCTCACCTTGTTGCCTGCATTACCGTTCGGTCTGCTCCGTTTCTGGTTTGTCCGCGTCGACATCGTGTTTGGTGGAAAGCCAAAGAGCTCGAAACGGCGACGCTCAAGGTCAACCTCTCGCCCCTCTCGCGAGTCTGCTTGAGAGTGTTCTGACCGGGTCTAGAAGACAAGCTTTGACAAAAGACCCCCTGCTCGCTCGGCTTACGCCCTGTCCGAACGCGTGCTGTCCTTCCTCCCCGCTTTCATCGCCTTCAAGGGAATAAGTGGAGGTCGCGCCTACAGCCGGCGACAGCGCCGACCATGGGCTTCCGTACACCTGTACACGTCGTTGGCAAGCTATGCAAACGTCTCACGCGCCGCCCGGGCCATTCCGAGGCAAAGACGAAGCCGACCGAGCCCACCGAAATCCCCGTCAAGACCGATGCGCAGGCTCCCTCGCCCGTCGAAGACGATAACACTCGCACGCGCACGGAACCAGCCAACCTCGACAACCTGCCGACTGAGCTTCTTCTCGCTATTGCCAAGGCGGTCTCACGCGGGTGGAAACCTCAGCTGCAACTTCTCGCCGCGATGGTGCAGTTGAACCGCAAACTCGCCACCATGCTCCTGCCCGAAACGCGACAAATTTTTTTGCGTCTGGTCCGGTCGCCACATTGAGACGCTCTACTCACTGCCGGAAGCAGTTCGTGCCCAAATAAAAACTCTTTTCGTCGAAGCTCGACCGACTCTGCCCGACGGCCTACAGCCACAGCCTAACGACTCGAGGGGCCTGTGGCGAGGTCTCCTGCCCGGAGAGTTCCTTTCTGTTTCACAGCTGCTTCCCTCCGTCCGCGAGCTATGTTTGAGCTCCCACGGGGAGGCCAGCGACATCTTCGGACGCGACGTTTTTCGCTTTCCCATCCTCTTCACTCCTCACTCCGTTCAACAGTAAGCAAGCTCTCACTCTTTATTTGAAGGATAATCTGGCGACGGCGATCCTTTGACGCATGGCCCTGGAACAGAACTCCTCGTGCTGTGGTGCGGCGATGCCCATCTCGATCTACAGTTTCGTCTTGCGGATGACACGAGCAAGCGCGTGTCGACCGCTTGTACTTCACGGCAAGCACAGCGCATTCGAGTTTACTGCACTGCCCCCAGTGTTTTCTCGTCTCGGTTTGCACTTCCCGCAACTTCAAACTCTACGCCTGGGACCGGTCTCCACGCTCTTGGACACTGTCGGAGGAACCAAAGAGTCCCGAGAATCGACATCTTTCCGCCTATGCTACAGTACCTGCATGTCGATTGCGCCATGACGGAGGACCGCGTACCTGACTTGCCGAAATGCTTCTTCGATACCGAGACGCCTACGTTGTTCTGCCTCGACCATGCTTTCAATTGCCGTCTTCGTCCATATAACGCCGAGCAACATCCGATGCAGTATGTATGCCTCAGTTGGCTGCCACCCTCGTCATCCAACAGCTCGGCACTCTCCCATTTTCTGCTCTCGCTTTCGTCGCTGCGTTGCATCTTCCTCGCATACGAATCTCACGATTCGGCAGGCACTCGTGCTTACGTCGGGTCGCTTACGCGGTGTCTTCGCGACAAGGGTGTCGATGTCCGTAGACACTCGACGAAGTACTTGATCACTCCCGTCCTTCCAGAGTTTGAGGATTACATCAAAATGAAGAAGGCAACAGCGGCGACGGCGTGACCGGGAGCGGCCAGTGGAGTGTGGGGATAGTACAGAGCTTGTCGCTTGCGAAACTTGTGTAGATAGAGCTTGGTACTTGCGCAATGAGCTTGTTGAAAATTCTTCGGCTGATTCGCAAGCCTTTTTCTTTTGTTCGAACCCGCTGTTTTCGCGGGGATTGAGGAGGCGCAACAGATGGGCCAGGTGACTGCATAAAAACCAGCAAAACCTCGTCCCTCAGTCGACGGTCAGCGGCGTCGAGAGCCACCCAGCTGCAATCACGTGATTCCGAGACTTCATCGCCGCGCGGGTGCTGGTCCTTCTTCTCTCATCCTTACACCCTTCCTCGCCGTGCCATCAAGCAGCTGGGCGATCCTTGAAGTTGCTTGAGTCCGAAGATCAGCCGAATCGCATACAAGCAGCCGTCTGAGCGCTTTCACCGATGCTGGACCGCCTCCCCACCGAGATCGGTCACAAGGTCCTCCTGGAGCATAGCGACGAACCGTGGGAACTCAAAGACAACATCAACGTCGCCTGTCTAGTCTCTGAAGCGTGGCGAAACCGGTTCCAGCCCCTCCGGGTGCCCCATCTCCAGACTCCGAACTGCCTCGCTCTCGCTCGTACGCGACCGCAGTCCGAACGAGAGCGGGCGACGACGGTCCTCGTCGGAACGCCAACATCTAGAAAGGACTTGTCATCCAAGCTCGCGCACCACCCGGCCGTGCCGGCCGACGACTTTCACGAGTTCCTCGCGCTTCATCCGAACGCTCGTCATGCCGTCCTCGTCAACCTCACGGAGGACACACTCATCGAGAATGAGACATTCGCTAGGGATCCTGTCCCCTATGTCTACCTCCAGAATGGCCATTGGCGAGGCTTGCGCGGTTGAGTCTCTCTCTTATTGGCCCGCCGACCGCGTACGTCCATCCCCGCTCGAGCTAACTCGGCCGCCGCGACAGAATACCTGACCCTTTGCGCTGTCAATGTCGGCCTCTACGCACACACTTTGGCTCCGACCGATGTATACACTCTAAAGCACTTGCGCATTGAACTCATCGGCAGCACGACTTTGGTCGACGGACTCGAAGCGCTCCTCACGCCTGAGCACTTGCCGCACCTGCGCACTATGCAAATCGGCTTCCAAAACAGCAATCCTCGGAGGGCCGACGCCCGTCCTCCAGCGCCAAAACTCGCGTTCCTCAGCAGACTCGAGGCAATCCAGCTCGTGGTCAACAACATCCTCGGCCACGAGCTCATTCCGAGCGTCTATTACCAGGCCACCACCCCGATCCTGTACGCCGTCCAGGGCAACCACCCGATCATGTTCCCGCGTGAGCTGTTTCCTCGTGCCGAATACGTCCAGCTGGATGACTCGGTCGTCGACGAGGACCTTTTGATCGTCATGTTGATGCCGAACCTCAAAGCCCTCTTCCTGCCGTACGGCTTCGCATTCGCGACGGACCCGGACCGGGAAGACCGGGCGCGCGAGGTATTTGACGACTTTGCGCGACGCAAAGTCGAATGCGTGTATGGTGAGCCTCCGGTGGAGTGGACTTGCTTTGATCCGACTTTCCTAGCATACCTCCACCGGAAAAAGTCCTCCGTGTAGCCCCCCCCCCCCCCCCCCCCTTCCTGTTCGTTTGCTCTCAATGTAGCCATACAGATTTGCGCCAGCAAGTTTGGCGCGCGCTCCCACGCAGCCCGCCGACTTGCATGCCGAAGAGGGTGAAGCTTCGTTACGCTGTCTGTTCCTTGCGGAAGAGTCGTACAAAGACGCAGGCAGCCGCAAGTTCGTCGAGTCTCTGGGTCAGCAACTACACTCTAAAGGTGGCAACGTCCGCAAGCAAGCACACCAACAGGGATCTGATCGATCCGGTCCTGTCGGAAGTTGCGAAGTACATCAAAAATAAACTACATCGGAAATGAAGCAGACGGTAACCGCATCGGCGTGAACGAGCCATAGCTTGTGGAGGTAGGGATACCTTGAAGCTTGGCGTTTGCGAGACACTAGTAGATACCGCTTGGGACATGCGCAACCGGACTTTGGCTGATCCGCGTTTCGTAAAGAGAAGCGCCCGCGCCACCGCTTTTTTATGCCATCGGATTGCGCTCTACTTGGCACCCCCGGGGAAGCGCATGTTACTGCACAGGTGACTGCACAAGAGCCAACCGACAACCTTCAGTTGAGAGTCAGCGGCGCCATCGAGACTCCTTTCAAGCTACTCGAGCGCCACCCCAAGCCACCCAGCTGCAATCACGTGATTCCGAAACTTCATCAGGAAGCCTCGGGATAACCAGTACTTCTCTTTCCACCCATACTCGTTTCGCTCGCTGTAGACCTAGTGGAACTCGACCTACTCAAGTGTGGCGATTCGGGAAACGACCCGCCTTCTCAGCGCTTGCACCGATGCTGGAACGCCTCCCCACCGAGATCGGTCACAAGATCCTCCTGGAGCATAGCGACGGACCGTGGGAGCTCGAGGACAACATCAACACCGCCAGCCTCGTCTGCAAGGAATGGCGACATCGACTTCAGCCGCTCCGAGTGCCGCATCTCCAGACTCGGAACAGCCTCGCTCTCGCTCGTGCGCGACCGCAGCCCGAACGGGAGCGGGCGACGACGGTCCACGTCGGGATGCCTACTCCTATAGAGGAGCTGCCACCCAGATTCTGGCATCAACGGGCCGCGGTGGCCGACTTGCATGCATTCCTTGCCCTTTATCCCAATGCTCGTCGCGCCTTGCTTGTCAACCTCACTCCCATCGTCGATTTGCAGTCTGGCCACGGGCAAGGCTTGCGCGGTTGAGTTACCGTCACCATTCAGTAAGGATGAAGTGCACCATACTCATTACTTGGCAACGCTCGGTGACAGATTACCTATCGCTCTGCGCGATCAACGTCGCCCTCCATGTGCACAGCTTGACCCCGACCGACGTGTACGCCTTGAAGCACTTGCGCATCGAGCTCAATATTGATACGACCTTGGACTTGATTGCCGGACTCAATATCGATACGACCACGGACTTGATAGCCGGACTCGAATCGTTCCTCACACGCGATCATTTGCCGCACCTGCAAACCTTGCAGATCGGGGTCCGCTACCGAGCCCCTTTGCGTGAGCCATTTCGTTATCCAGCTCCGTCGGTCGCGTTCCTCGACCAACTTGAGGCGATCCAGGTGGGGGTCAGGGCGACCTCGGCGGCCTTTAGCGAAATCCCCCTTGCGTATACCCAGACGGTCACGCCCGTCTTGTTCACCCTCACGAGCATCTACCCGTCTTGGCTTCCTCCTGAGGTGGTTCCTCACATGGAATACGTTCAGATCGACCAGTTCATCGCCGACAACCCCTTACGTCTTTTCCCCGTCATGTCGCTGCCGAACCTCAAAGCCATCTTCGTCCCGCACGGATTGTCATTCTCGGTGGACCCCGACGCGGAAGATCATGCGCGCGAGCTATTCGCCGACTTCGCGCCACGCAAAGTCGAGTTTGTCTACGGCGAGCCTCCGGTGCAGTGGACTTTAATCGATCCGACCTTTCAAGCTTACCTCCGCCGCACAAAGTCCTCCGCATAGCTCCGTTCCTAGCTTCCATTTTCCAGTAGTCATGAAGCTTTCCATCAAACAGCTTGTGAATGAATCACCGCGTTGGGCAACCTTTCTCGTTGAGTCTGCTCTTGGCCGACGCAACGCCTCGAAGGAGCCCGCGAAGAGAACTCTCCTTCTGCCACCTCCCTGCTCCAACTCTGAGAACGTCAAGGGCCTTCGAAACCTCCAAGACGCTCGCTAGAATAGCTCACTACACTACCCGCGACCGCTTCAGCATGCTTGACCGCGTCTCGACTGAAGTCCTGAGGCTCATCATGCAACACGTCTCGCCCTCCGTCTGGGAGCGCAAAGAGTGTCTCACGCAGCTCGGCATAGTCTGCGTAAGCATCCGACGCGCAATCAAGCCCATCGCCGACGAGTATGTTCACGTCGACCGCACCGACGCCGTCGCCGTCATCAAGCGGTGGCCAACTGCCTGTCGCAAAGCTGTCACTACGCTCTTGATCGGCTATGACGGCACAAACACCGAGTCTACAGATGCGTTGCAGATCGACGAGCGTGACCTGACCCGCCTTTTGGGGGCCCTCCCTGCGGTCAAAGCGGTTTACGTCCGCAACCTCGCGGCAAAGCCCCTACCGCCAGACGGTGTACGCGCCGAAGCTGTTGCCTTTGCCACAGCTCAGAACAACCCCTTCAGAAGTGAGTGGACGCAATCACCGAGCACGGAATTGCACCGCGCTTACTCTCCCGAGCAACTTTTCGCCCTCTTGAGCAGGGTGCACCACCTTGTCAATCCGTGACAGTCGCTTCTACTTCGAGTCGTCACTCGAGCGCGTCAAATTTGCCCTTCGACACCTTCACATCGGCATCCTGCAGCAAGAACCTCAGAACGCGCCCGGGAGCGGCCTCGAACAACAGCTTTTGACTCGCAAGTGCCTGCCTCACCTCGAAACGCTTCGCCTATCTTGCCATTGGTTGCCGCGCTGCACCAAAGACTTTCTCGACCAGCTGAGCCTGATCCAGATCGATCTCAAGGTCGACAACCTAGATTGGGTGCTCAAACTGATCCAGGCTGGAAGTCTCGAGACGAGTACGCCTTTGTTGTTCACCTACGACGAATCGCTCATCGCGCACGCGCCTTCCCCCGAGATTCCGGGCCTCAAGTACATCCGTCTCGCACCCGGACACCCGCATGACATCCTCAACACGCTCGAAGCGCTTCCCGACCTCGAAGCGGTCTTCTTTGCAGGAGCGTTCACGTACAGGACTGGACGCCTTGGCGAGATCGACTTCAGCGGTGAGAAAGAAATCCGCGAATACCTCGACACAAGCAACTTTGTCGTGATCCGGCCGCAGAAAGGCGACATCGACGGCGTCGAACCTGCGTTCTCGCGCTACATCCGCTCGCGCGCTTGAGTCGGAGGCGGGGCATTCCCTCGAGGTATAGCTGATGAGGCGAAGAGAGGCGTACGTGACTTGTTGGAGGGACGCATGGATGGCAGGAGGTTCAGCTTGCAGATGTTAATTGTGATGAGGTCGTGAAATGCTTGCTTTTCCATCCGGGATGCAAACTAGCTTTTGATGCGACCCATTCGGCGAGCGTTCCGTACAGACTCGATCCCGGTGCTTTGGGTCCGACCCTTGACGAGCGGTTTCCGAAAGTTCGGCGGGCGGAGGTTCGTTCCGCTGACAAAGCAGACCAGCTGCGTCTTGCTTCTGGCTTCCGGACTTGCTCGGCATTGACCGCTTGCACACACGTTCGCTCCGTCACCTGCACCCGTCAGATCCCCGCTGAACCGCCGCTTCTCAGACGTTGCGCCGCTGTTTACTGAGGTTGGGTGGCGCCTTCTGTCCGAGACCTGACGCGGAACGCAAGTCCCAGCGATCACCGCCACCGCAGCCCTCTGCGCAGTCTTATAGCTAGCCAGAGGAGCAGCGAGGCTTCGCTAGTACGACTCAGACGATGCAGGCGTTCTCGAACGGGTTCCAGGAGGAGGAAGATCCGTTGCCTCGTCCACTTTCGCCGCAACCTCGTCATGCAGCGGCGACGTCGAACGGAACCTCAAAGCCCATCAAGCATGCCGTCAACACGCTCGACTTGACAGAGGATTCGCCCGAACCCGAAAGCCGGCCCGCGCAGGCTGCTCGAGCGCACGGCGAGACGAGCAAGGCTGCTCTCGACGCCTGGCTCGGAAACGACGTCGCGGGCAAGGCAAGGACGACGGCGGCGGGCACGAACATGAGCACGCCCGCTTCAGCACGAAGCAGCGGACCGGCCGCGCAATCCCCCGCGCGGGCGACCGCTTCGAGCAGCGGTTTCGGACAGTTTGCCTCGACTTCTGCTCAGTCATCATCGCCACAGCGCGTCGGGCAATCAGCGAGCCACTTTACCGCGCCGAGGAAGGTCATCTCGGACTATCCGCCGTCTGCCAACTCTTCACGACAGACACATGCGTTCGGCCAGGTCCCCGTCATTTCCTCCGCCGCAACTGCTCGCACTCCTTCCCACCATCTCCCAACCGCTTCGACCTCCTCCGCGTACGGAGGCTTTATGCAGCCGGTGAGCTCACCCGCCGCAGCGGCTCTCGCTGGCGGCACCGGTTTCAGCACCGCCAAAATCCTGCAAGAAACGCAGGCAGCGTTCGACGCCAACAAGCCCATCTCGCAGCGGATCCCGCCTCCACCTTCAGCGGCAGCCGCAAATGCAGCCGGCGCAGCTATAAAACGGGAGTCGCAGCAGGCTCAGCGGGACATCAAAGGGAAAGGCAGAGAGGACGTGG
Organism: Rhodotorula sp. CC01; assembly: GCA_021654155.1. Taxonomy (NCBI): domain Eukaryota; kingdom Fungi; phylum Basidiomycota; class Microbotryomycetes; order Sporidiobolales; family Sporidiobolaceae; genus Rhodotorula; species Rhodotorula sp. CC01. The sequence goes on from JAKEZK010000007.1 coordinate 48,939, forward strand.
TCGACTTGACGGCGGACGATGCGCAATCGGACGAGGACGACATCGTTATTGACGAGTCGCCCGTTTGCATCGGCGAGATCCACACGTTCGCGCTCATCCTGAACCGTGTCGAAGAGATCGTCCCGCCGAATCCGCCGCCCGCGACGAGATCGGACGGGTCCGCTTGGCCGGAAGAGCAAGCCAGCGCGATGCGCTCGCGGTACGAGCAAGCTCTGCAACGGTACCGGCTCCCGCTCCCAGTGCACATATTCCGGGATCAACAGTCGTCGATCAACGGGCAGAGGAAGGAGATGCTCCGCTTGATTACGCCCGTCAAGCACGAGCAGTTCGGGTTTATTGATTACAAGGCGGCGAACACGCTCGGCCCGCTCTTTGGCGACGGCTTCCACGGCACGGGATTGACGCAAGGCGGGGATGGCAAGCTTTTTGCGGAGGCCTGCGTCGAGCGCAGAGGCGAGACCAACGTGAGTTTGCATTTCTTGAACGAATAGTCGCAGGAGGCAGGCGCTGATCAAGCAATGTTGTCCCTCGCCAGCCTCACATCTTGAAACTGCGCTTGCTTCTGTTCGCCCGACCGTTCGACGTCCCCGCCATCGCCCGAGCGCTCGAAGAGACGAATCCGCCAGTCTGGCTCGACCACCCTGCCTCCTACATCAGCGCCGAGCACAACGGAGCCCGGTACCAGAACCCGCACAATCCCGCTCCGGGCGTTGGATCCCGCGGGGCGGACGCTGAGAGGAGGCGGAACGCGCTCGTCTCGGGCATTTACGGCGGATCGAGTGTCAGCGCGCAGAAAGTCGTCAAGGCGATCGACGTTCAGAAACAACAAGTCGAAGAGGTCTTTATGAACCTCAAGAGTGGGACGGATCTCGAGCAAGTGACGCCTCGTAAGCCTTTCATTCCGTCTCGGGGTCCCGTGGCCTTGCTCGCGACTAATTCGCGATTCGCCCGCTCGACAGCTCCAATCGTCTCCACCACCCTGTATCCGCATCAGAAACAGGCGCTCGCGTTCCTGCTCGATCGCGAGAGCCTGGTCAAGATTCCGGAGAAGGACGTCAAGGGTCAGCCGCCCGCGATGGTGTCGCTTTGGCAGCGAAAGTCGGACGCGTACGGCCAGGTCCGAGGATGGACCAATCTTGTCACCGATCTCGAGATTCCCGGTGCACGTCCGCCACCACAAGCGAGAGGGTAGGTTTGCCTGCGCGAGTCCGCGAAAGCGAGGCCTGCCGCCAGATGCTGACTCGCTGTGCGCTCTCCACAGTGCCATCCTCGCCGACGATATGGGTCTCGGCAAAACGATCGTCGTCATCTCGCTCGTCTGCACCACTCTCGACGAAGCGCGCGAATGGGCAAAGGAAGCGCCTACGAAAGACAAGCTCGACTCGCGCTTCGATGACAAGGTCAAGGCTTCCGACGTACAAGGACGGTCTGTCGGCATCAACGATTTCCAGTCTCGAATACCGGGAGCCGACCTCGACGGAGGGTCGTTCGGCAAACCTCTTTCCAAGAAGAAGCAGGCGAAACAGCGGCGCGAAAAGGCGAAAGAGGAAGCGGTCCAGCTGCGCTTCGAGAAGCTCGTCTGTCGGTCCCGAGCGACCCTCATTGTATGTCCGCTCTCGACGGTTCAGAACTGGGAGTCGCAGTTCGAGGAGCACACGACGGCGGTCGAGCGCGACTCGCACGGCGGCAAGTCCATCCGCATCGAGGCGGACAGCGAAGTCAGCAAGGCGTTGAAGCGCAAGATGCGAGTTGCCGACAGCGACGAGGACGACTTCATTGCGAAAGACGACGACAGTGACGACATCAGCGATTCCTCGATGAAGTCTGATGCGTACTCGGGTCGACCGAAGAAGAAGAAGAGCGCGCTCAGGATCTACATCTATCACGGCGCTTCTCGCTGTGACGACCCTCGCCGCCTCGCCGATCACGACGTCGTCATCACCACCTTCTCAACCCTCGCGACCGAGTACTCGAAGCAAGTCCGCGCGGACGAAGAGCGGGAAGACGAGGAGGAACTCGCTGCGAAACGCGCCGCCGAAGAAGAGGACGGCATCGTCGAGGTCTTCGGCTTCGGCCCGAATGGCGAAATCTTGACGAGCCCGCCGGGGCAAGATGCAGAGGCGGCGCAGAAGGCGGCGAAGGAAAAGGAGAAGAAGGCGAAGAGGAAACGCAAGCGAGTCGAGGGATCCGGCGTCAGTCCGCTGCAAGCGATCCAGTGGTTCCGGGTCGTGCTCGACGAGGCTCAGTAAGTTCATTCGTCTATGTACACGGTTCTTGCTCCCGACTGACCCAACGAGCTGTTTCGTAGCATCATCAAGGAGGCCCGGACGATCCAAGCCCGCGCCGCCTGCGATCTCTCGACCTCGCGCCGCATCTGTTTGACCGGCACTCCGCTCCAGAACTCGCTCAACGACATCTTCTCTCTCATCCGCTTCATTCGCCTGGAGCCCTTCCTGGATCGTCACGTCTGGAACCAATACGTCGGGGTTCTCGCGCAGAAAGGCGATGCGCTCGGCGCCGAGCGGCTCAAGGTCATTATGCGCCACCTCGCCCTTCGCCGCACCAAGGACACCAAGGACGCGAGCGGAAAGCCGATTCTTTCTCTGCCGCCGATCGACTCGAAGCTCATCAAGCTCGACTTTAGCGAGACCGAGCGAGCCTTCTACAGCCATCACCACGCTCGCTACAAGCACGACTTTGCCAAGCTTGAGGAGACGGATTCGGTCATGAAGAACTTCTGCTCTATCCTGCAAGAGCTCCTCAAGCTGCGTCAGATCTGCGTCCATCCCGCCCTCTTGCAAGACTCGCAAGACCGAGCCGCGGCAGCCGGCGAAGGTGGCGGCGATCTGGTGGCGACCATCGAGAAGCACGGCATCACAAAGCCCCGAGCGGTGCAGTTGCTCTCGCTCATGTTGGATGCAGGCGGCGGCGGGTGCCTTGAGTGCGGCTACGACATGCCTGCCTTCGCGCGAGCGGAAGGCGAGGAAGGCTTCGCCGATGAAGAGAACGGCGGAGCGGCGTGCGGCAAGAACGCTCGCAAACCGCCCAAGAAGGCACGCAAGGCGACCAAATCGCAGTCGGCACCAACGTCAGCGGCGACGTCGGATGACGACTCGGGCGCGCCACCGGCGGACGAGGACATCCCCTACATCGTCACGCGCTGCCAGCATACCTTCTGCCCTCGTTGCTTCCGACAGCACATGAGTCACAACTGGCCGCAGGTCAAGAGCGACGAGAAGACCCAGTGTCGCGTCTGCCAAACCGAGTTCCAACCTGCTGTCGATGCAGTCGAAGTGCACCCGCGCGAGTACGCAAGAGTCATGGCTCAAGCGTCGAATCAGAGTAAGCCTGCGAAAGGCAAAGGCAAGAAGCCGGTCACTCGGCTCTTCGAACACAGCACCAAGACTCGGTCGGTCAGATCTCTCGGCCTTTGCTGCCCTCGTGGGGAGCCAGCGCTGACGTTCCCCGTTGTCGCTATGAATAGCCATTTGCTGGCTGATCTCCTGCCTTTCTCGATGGTCAACCCTTCCTCGGACAACTACGACCCGAACTACGACCCCTCGACCCAGACCGCAGAGACTGGCGGCACGATCGGTTTCCAACCCGTTCAGGGCGAAATCGTCAAATCGGTCGTCTTCTCGCAGTGGACCACCTTGCTCGACCGCCTCGGCGACGCTCTCACGGACCAGCATATCCGCTACGATCGTCTCGATGGCGCGATGAATCGCGAGCAGCGCAACGCGGCGATGGAAGCGTTCAAGGTTGATCCGCGATGCGAGGTCTTGCTGGTTTCGCTGCGAGCTGGAGGTGTCGGGTGCGCTGGCATGATCCATCTCAAGACTTGTGGGTGAGCTTTATTGACGCATAAACATGTGCAGTCTCAACCTTACCGCCGGTCGCCGAGTGTACCTGATGGAGCCGTTCTGGAATCCGGCAGTCGAGGTAAGTTGGTCTGCGACTCGTCGCCGACTTCGACCAGCTGCTCACTCTGCTTCTCTCTCGCCAGAATCAAGCCGTCGACCGCATCTATCGACTCGGTCAGACCAAGCCGGTCCAGACTATCCGCTTCGTCATGCAGAAGACGATCGAGGACAACATGCTCAAGATCCAACAGCGCAAGAAAGAGCTTGCTCAGTGAGTCTTTTCCACGTGGGCTAATTGAGAACCTTGCGCTGACAACTGCGCTTGTTTAGAATGAGCGTCGGTCGCACCCTCAGCAAAGTCGAACTCGCACAGCAGCGCCGTGAAGAGCTGCGGATCCTCCTCGACTGAGATTGATCACCCTACAACCCTATTCCCCTTGCCTGCGATTCCCCGCGTTTGCCATCGATTTGTTGTCGTTCTACTGCAATTCCTTCTTTTTCTCTCCTTCCGAACGCGGACGGTTTGTGACGCCAAAAACGTCTTTCCCTCCTCGCGGGAACGTCTACAACCGCCCAACGCCAGCCTCCGCGCGCCGGCCCCAACAACGACATGGAAAAAATGAGTGTAAGAGAGAGGTGGACAGCCCGGTGATTTCGGGCCTTTTTGAAAGGGGATAGGGGTTATAAGACTGTGAAGAAGCCTGGAAAAATGCTATGCTGCAGGGTTAAAAAGCCGAAAACGGAGAAGCGAATAAAACAACCATGGAAATGATGGTACAGAGGGTCATCGGAAAAGGGGGCCATGGGATGTGTCACAAACAAGCAGGAACGGAGCAGAACAGGGAGCCTGAACCCAGATCGAGATCGGTATATGTCGAGATGCGGAGGACGGAAGATGAAATACATCGCGCGGCGATCAGGCCTTGATAGCGACCGGTTGCTGGTGCTGAGTGGCAGCCTTGTTGGCCTTGTGAGCGCCGCCCTTGCGCTTCGGCTGCTGGCGGACGAAGCCGTCCTCGTCGACCTTCTCACGCGAGTCCTTCTTGGCGGCGGCGGGCGCCGACTCTTCCTTCTTGACGGGAGCTGGCGTGTCCTTGCTCTCGGTAGCCGTCGCCGAACGGTTGACCACGACGGGCGAGAAGGCGCGGGCCTTCGGCTTCTCGGGAACGACGACGCTTGCACCGCGGGCAGCAGCGGAGGCCCAACCGCCAATGAGCTTCGGGCGCGGAGCAGCAGCCGCAGTGGCGGGAGCCGCGGCGGCAGGGGCAGAAGGAGCCTCCGCCTTGGACTCTGCCGGTGCGGGGACGCCAGCGTCCGCGTGCGAAACCATGACGAAGCCCTCCGTCTCCTCTGACGGCGAGGTCGGCTTGGCCGACTCTGCGACAGGCGCAGGCGCAGGCTTCTCAGCAGCCGCGGGCGGGGCGGGAGCAGAGGCGGCCGCCGGCGCCGGGGCGGCGAGAGCGGCGGCGAAACCCTCCTTCTCGAACGCAGGCGAAGAAGGCGCAGCCGGCGAGAGCGCGGGGAAGTCGTTCTCGCCCGACGGGACGCGCTGCGGCTTGCGCTGCTGGTGCTGCTGCTGCTGCTTGTGGCCGTTGTTCTGCTGCTGCTGCTGAGCGTGCATGCCGTTCTGCTGCTGGTGACCTTGCCTCTGGCCAGCCGGACCGCCTTGCTGCTTGTTGATGTGCGCAGGCGGGATACGACGAGTCAAGCCGTTAATGGCGGCGACGAGCTGCGGTGCGGCGGAGCCGGGAGGAAGCGGACCGTTGCGCTGGTTCGCACCGTTCGGGACCGGGCGCTGCTGCTGCTGCTGGATCGCCGCGGGAACCGGCGCGCTGGCGTCGGGCGCCGACGCCGAGACGGGAGCCTGCTCACTCGGAGTGGTCGAGGCCGACTCCTCCTGCGGAACAGCGGCGCCGTTGCCGTCCTGAGGCGGAACGGAAGCCGTAGCCTGTTCCTGCGCGTTGGTCTGCGCCGACATCCGCTCGCGGTACGAGTACCCGCCGTTAAGGATCGTTCCCTGCTCGTGGTGCTTGCGAGCAGTCTGGTTGGCGGCCTTGATCGCCTTCTGCGTCGCGAGCCACGCGGGCGGCATCCCCCCGGTCGCTTCGGGGTGTTCGGTCCGTCCGTCGATTCCGATCAAACCGCGACCGAGCGCGCGCGCGTCCGAACCGTCCGGCAAGAGGTGAACAAAGAGGCACTTGTCGCCGTGACGGCACCGGTTCGCCTCGAAGAAGGAGCAAGGCGGGCGGGCGGTGCCGAACGAGGCACGCTTGCCTCCAGGTCCCGGGATCGGTCCGTTCGGTCCGCCGATCGAGCGACGAGGTCCCATCGGGCCGCGCGGGACGCCGTTTCGCATGTACGGAGCACCGTTAGGCGCTCCAGCAAGGAGCACTGGCGGCATTCCGGCTGGAGGACCGGTCTGGAAGAAGGTATGAAGGGACGCGACGGGCGGGACGGCGGCGCCAGCAGCGGCCGCGAGCGGGTCGATCGAAGCTGCCAGGGCAGCCTCAACAGGAGCGGCGACAGCCGCGTTGTCGACGGATGCCTCCGCCGACGACGCGGAAGGGTCGGCAGGCGAGGGCGAAGTCGCGGGAGCGGATGACTGCGAAGGCGAGACGGCCGCAGGAGGCGGCGAGACAGCCAATTGCTCGACCGCAGCGACGTGAGGCGGAGGCGGAGGCGCCTGAGCGACAGGAGCAGCGGCGGCGTAGTACGGCTGCGGCGGGAACGGCGGCTGCACGGCGGCGGCGGCAAAGTGCGGCGGGTAGTAGTACCCCGGCTGCGGTCCACCGAAGGCGACCTGCGGGGCGTAGCCGTACTCCATGCCGGCCTGTTCCGGGTAGTAGAAGGGCATGCCGGCGGCCTGCATCGCGTACGCCTGTTCCATCGAGATCTGCTGCGGGTGGAACTGGTGGTGCTGCGGCGCAGTGTGCTGGTAGTGGTGCTGCGCCTGCTGCTGCTGGTGATGCTGGTGCTGGTGCTGGTTGGGCCCAGTAGCCTGAGCAAGCGAATGCTCCTGCCTCTGGGCGCCCTGCTGACCGTTGACGACCTGCGCCGCGACCGACGGCGACGGCGGCACTCCCGGCGAGCCGGCGGTGCCCGGGATTCCGTGCGAGAAGATGCAGTGCTCGCCATACTTGCACTGGCCGAGCGGGAAGAAGCGGCACGGGATGTTGCGCGCGACTTCAGCTGGGGGAAGGTTGGCCGGCGCCGACGACGAGGCCGACTCGGCTCCGGGCGACGCCGCTCCGTCGTTCACGCTCGCGCCATTCTCTGTAATGAGTGAAGATGTAAGAGTCAGCTACGGGTCTTTTTGAGAGGCGTTTCGTGCTCGTTCCTCGCGGCGCTGCGCCCCCCGCGGCTACCTCGTTTTTCACCCGCTCAGACCGCCCAGCCCTGCACATCCCGATTCTGCGATCCTTCCCGCCGCCGCTGCTCACCGGTGTGTACGAGCGTGCCGTATGAAGCGCGCCAGACTCGCCAGCTCGGCTGTTGTTGACCTCTAGGTCTCGTCGCGGCTCTTTTTTCGAGGGCGAGTCAATGCCGGCTCCTCCGCTCGTGTGCACCGCCCCGGCCTCGCCTGCGTGTCCGCCTGCGGTGCGTCGTAATAGGTTGCAACCATTTGAGTGTACTAGCCGCACACGCGCACCCCTGGCTGGTTCTCCACGCGACGGGAATCCGGCCGTGCTCTGAGCCGGCTCACTCGCCCACTCCGAGTGCCGCCTTTTTCCCGCTCTCGACCACCTGTCCGCACCGCTTGCTGGACGCGCGGCTGTAGGCGACAAGGAATCAAATTCGACTAGGGGACTCACGCTTGACCTCCTTGGCGGGGTTGGTGGGCTGCGAGTCGGTCGGGTGGGCCGACGGAGCAGCAGGCTGAGCTGCAGCCGACACGAGCGTCTCTGGCGCGGCGACCATCGTCTGGCGGGGCGGGGAGCACGAAGCTGGGCGGAGCTGAGTAGCTGGGACTGGCTCGGGCGAGCTGTACTACGAGTCCGTCGACCGACAGAGGGCCAGCAGCGCCCGTCTGCCGCCTTGGACTCGGTCGACTTTGCGCGCGCGCCGAGAGAAAAAATTCGGGCGACTCACGCGGAACGACCTCCGCTCCGGAGCCAGCAGCCCATCTAGCACTCTAGAGAGCGAGAGGCGGATCAGAGTCGGGCGTAGAGTACCATAATAAAGGGTTGGATCCGACCTAGAGTCAAACCGCGTGCATAAGTGCAGTGGCAGCTTCAGAGTCGAAGCGCTGACGTCTCGACGTTCCCCCCGCATCCGAGAGCAACTTTATCGGAGGGTGGGCAGCCCTTGGGTGGCTTAGCTAAGCTCACGGATCGACTCGAGCATGTCGGTTAGCTGGGTTCGGCCGGTGAGAGCGGGAGAGGAGGGAGCAGCTGCAGTCGGAGATGATGGCGGAAGAATGGGCGCAGCCGAAGTGGCGGATTGGATTCGAGGCGCTTCGAGTGTGCCCTATGTCGGAGGCTTCAAGCGACGCGGACCGTCCACTGTTGTCAGAGCTGTCATTATCCGAGCGGCCCGAAGTACGGCGGAAGAGCAGCGATTGGCAGAAGAGTGAAGGGACATGTTTCGCTGTCAGTCGAAGAGTGGTGGCGCCAGACTGCTCGGCCCATTAAACGAGCGCATAAGCAAGAATAATCTAGATATAGACGAGGAGGTGCACAGTGTTACACAACAGGAAACAAGCACAGGATATACAAGGGGAAGTAGCAGCACTCGCAGGATCCGCAGGTCTATTGACAGACAACCTTTCTTCGTATGTCGATATGGCCAAGTTGGAGCGGGTTGGCGATCTATCTTCTTTGGTATCAGAACCCTTCGTCGGCGAGCTGTTCGGCGACGGCGCAATAGAACGAGACGGGGCGGAACTTGATGTCGTTCCCGGACCAGGCCGCGTACGAGTATCGGAACTTGCCGATCCACCCGACCAAATCTGCAATGGTGAGCGAGGAACTAGGGTCAGATTCGGGTGTACTTTGCCGCATGTTACAGGTCCGTGTGCGCCTTAGGGAAGGAAAGAGAAAAAGAGCGCGAAACGAAAATAAGAGAGCGCGAAACGGAAGATACGTACCGAGATGGTTGACATTCTCGAGCGTGGCGCGGTACTCGCCCCACTTGGCCGAGTCGACGCTTACAAGTCCGTCATTAGCGCCTGTGAGAGCAACTCGTCAATCAGATCCGAATCCACTATTCAGCGCTCCGATGCCGAGATGGTGATACCGGATAAGCAGAGCAAGGATGCGAGCCAGACCAGGACTGCTCACCTTCGCGCTCGTACACGACGCCCCACGGGATCCGGAAAGCGTTCGACCAGCTCGGCTCAAAGTACGCGCCGTACGAGAAGTAGCGCACGTTCGGGTCGTCCGGCGTTTCCTCGTTGAAGCGGGCCATCTTGGTTCTGACGGATTCACGCAATGCGCAAGTCAGCTTTGGCTGGCGATTTTCCGCGTGCTCGGATATAGAGATTCGGCGCTAGAAGGAAAGAGAAGGGGAACTGACGTGGTCAAATCGTCGAACGCTTTCCCACCACCGGGAACCCCGAGCGCCTTCATGGCACCCATTAGCGCCGGAACCCGTTCGACGCCGACAATGTCTTCGAGGAGGTAATCGGCGAAAGAAGAACCGCGATGGGGGGTCGAGATGGTCGTCAGAGACCGGACGCGGAAATTCGTCGGTTTGAGGTGCGAGATGAGGAATCGGCCGTCGAGTCCTCCCTGCGTGCACACCCGCAACAAGCAAGCGAAAAGATCAGCTTCCTCGACGGTTCTCTCATTCCGCAAGACTGGAGAAGCCGGCGGCACGCACCATCGAATGACCGATCAGGTTGACGTCCTGGCCCGGGAACTTTTCGCCAATCATCTGGCAGAGGACTTTGGCGCGTTCCTCAATTGAGGCGCTCGCGGGGACTCGGCCGATCAGGGTCTGGACGCCCATGGCCTGCAGGGCTTCTTCCACGCCGATCCAGTACGAGAAGCGGAGAGGTTTGACGGCTGCGGGCCCGATGTAGTCGAAGCCTACGAGCCAGAGTGGTCAGGGCTTTGTCGGATGAGTGGCTGCAAATAAGGAAAGGGGACGCACCGAAGAGACCATGACAGAACACGATCGGTAGCTTTGGCGTGCGATACTTGTCCTTGAGTAAAGTGAAAGTCTCGAGATCAACTTGCTCTTCCTCCTTGATCGTTTCCCGGTCTTCGGGGTCGACCATCTTCTTGGCCTCGCTCGCCTTCGTATCTGGGCCGTCAGCCTTCTGCTTGCTTGCCGCACGGCTAGTAGAGAAAGGTCGAGCCGAGTTGCGGGGAGAAGATTTCGAAGAGCGGATGGAAGGGAAGAAGGCAGCCGGAGAGGAAGTGAACGGGTTCGGGACAGCGAAGGAGGAGAGTAAGGACGGTCCGTCGCCGTTTGCAGCCTTGGAAGACGACTGGCTCGGTGATGATCGGTCCGATGAAGGCGCTGGTGCGGAGGTATCTCTGGGACCGGAGGAAGCGAACAGGTTCGGGAGGGAAGGCATCGCCGGCAGGAAAGATGAAGAGCTTTTCCCCGTCTCGCCTGCCGCTGGCGTCCGAGGAAGCGGCTTGCCTCGCGCATCGGCCGCAGAAATCTCGCGCGAGACTTCGTCGGCTTCGAGGGCAAACGAGCCGGCGCTGATGTCGAGTTCCTCGAGACTGGCGTTGAGGAGTTCGGCCTCGAGGCGATCCTGCTCTTCTCGTGCGAGGTGGTGACTCTGCGCTTCTTGCACAGCTTTTTTGCCCGCAAAGAGCGAGAGGAACGACTCTGTCGAGTCGTTCTTGGTCGGCGGCGGCGGGGGAGATTGGGACTCGGCGTCCGCGGGGTCCACCACCGCAAAGGGCCACCATTTGCCCCAGCTCAGCTGCGAGACGTCCGGTCCACCTTTCTTGGGCGAGGACGACGGCGAATCCTCCTCGACGAGGGCTGAAGGTCGTTCGAGTTGACTGCTTTTGCGCCGCGGTGCTGCTGCTGCCGCCTCGGTGCCCGCGCTTCCAGACCGGTCTCGCTCGATGAGCGCTCTCAAACTCCCCACGCTCGCACTCCGTTTGCGGAACTGCAATGTCGGTCGCTCGCTGGACTGCTTAACGTCCTTGCCGAGCGAGTTGGGGCTGGTGGGGGAAGCCGAGGTTGACGCGAGGAGAGACTTCGGCGGGGACGTCGCCGGTCCGGTCGGTCTCGACAGATCGACCCATGACGCGTGCGATGCAGTCAGGGTCGCAGAAGGCAGCGTCGAGCGAGTGAGTGACTCGAGGAGCAGAGGCGAACTCGGCGAGAGATGCGGCGAAACCGATGACAGTCTCGCGAGCGGCGGTTTCGCTATCGGTGTCGAAGAGCTTGCAAAAGCCGACTGTGCGTCTGCCTCGGCATCTGTCTCTATGGACCTGGGCGTGGTGTTGGGCGATGCGCGTGACGGGTTCGCAGAGTCGGCGGCCGAACGCGACATGCAAGGAGCAGTACGGCGCGCGGGCAAGCGAGCAAGGCGTATACGCGCCAGTGTGTCTGCTCTGCACCAGTCAGAGCGCGCCCTGGTCCCAGCCTTTGGCAGCGGGCGAAGCGATTGAAATTGATCCACTGCGTCATTCGTCTCCGTCGAGAGGAATGAATATTGCATTTTCGCGTGACCAAAGAAAGCGCCGTTGAACGCTGGTCTGACGTGCACAAGCAGCCTCGGCGTAGTCTATTTGCACGCGCAATGTCTGTCTACGAGCACCACGGCTGGGCAGCGGAGTGGATTTCGGCTGGAAGAAGAGGAAAACGGCGGCGCGTCGTAAGACATCCCTTGAGGGTCCGGCTGCTCCCCAAGTCTGGAAGCACACGCGGTACGCGAGAAGATAGATGGCGCGTTCCGTCGCCAGGAACCCGTCCTCACGAGCGCTGCCACCGTTTCCGAATCGGCAGGGGTTCCGCGGTCTGGCCCGACGGGTTGGACAGAACATATGCGCCGATGCTTGTGAGGTGAGGGTGCGCTTCGTCATCGAAGACGCTGCGGAAGAAGAGCTCGTCGGAGGGCTCGAGAACATAGGCGACATCGAGTTGGATCAGGGTGGCGGGCAGGTGGGAGATCAAGTCGGCGAGATTGAGCGGAACCATCGAGATCGGATGATCCAGGTGTCGTAGGAGATCTGAAGGATGGAGCTCAACTCGAGGCGCTCGAGGAACGGCCAGTCGGATGCCTGCGCTGCGACGAGCTGGCTCAGATCGTGTGATGCTGCGGACGACAGCGCCGGTCGAAGCGCAAGGCTCCGAAGGCATGGGCACCTAGCGAGCAGCGCAGAGATGTCGGCATGCTCGCTTTAGTACGCAATGTCGACCCTCGTAAGGCAAGTCGGGTCGATCATGGACCACAAGTCCTGAACCAGTCGCGCAAATGAGATCGTGTTTGGCTCGTCGAGTCCGGACACGAGGCGCAGCTCCCTCCGCTCGAGCTGCGGAAGGGCACCGTTATACAGCTCCTCAAGCCAGCGGCAAATGTTCCGTCCGGAGCGACGCATGGTCACGTCCAACTGCCGGAGAGAAGGTGCATCTTCCAGTCGGTGCAGGAATCGTCGCCGGCTGAAGGAGAGGACGCAGCTCAGACGTTCGAGACGCGGTAGCGGTGGAGCATAGAGCGCCCGATCCAGTACTTGGCGGTGGTTATATCTGACCCGAGAGTGACCGTTTCGACCTCGGTGCAGAGATTTCGAAAAGTGAGGGGGATCATCTCCGCTGCGTCGTCCAAGCTGGTCGCAGGCGCCAAACGCGCCGGACGCGCCGCCCGCACTGGACTCGTGAAGGTGATATGCTGGATGCGTCGCCCGAGGAGACAGTCTAGTCGGCGAGGAAAAAGTGCCGAAGACAAGGGACAGCCGCGATTTTGCGTCTTGCCCCTCTCGTTGAGGAGAAATGACAAGACGACATGCAATGTAGTGCGCAACGCAGTACTTGGTACCAAAGTGTACGGTACAGATGTGCGAAAAGAGGAGATCTTGTCTCTTCGTTGATTGCGAAAAATCTACAACGAGAGATTATCGTCCGCGTCCTCCTCTACACCAAATCCGAAGCCGAAGGAGAAGGAAGCACCGCTAGCGTCTGCCAAAGGTGTTGCCTCTCCCTCCTCCTGTAACTCGCCGCGAGCCTTGATCGTTTCCCACATTCCGACTTTTTTGAGACGGCAGCTTTCCTGACCCTCCGGGGCGGTCGACAGTGCGTCTCGGCCTTCGCCTCCGATCGCGCGTGACGCGCCTTCGAGCATCGCCGTCTTTTCGGCGCCGGCCGCTCGCATGGCGACTACGAAGCGCTCGAAGACTTGACCGCCACCGGTCTCGTCGCATTCGTCCTCGTGCAAACCGCCAGCAGGCTCGGTATCAGCGAGGCCTCCGGCTGCCATTGCGGCGGTAGCTTGCAGCTTGAAGCCGGAAACTTGCAGAGGGCGGTCGCGCATGAACCGCAGGACGGCGGGCAGCTCACGATGCGAGACGTAGTTTTGCGTGACGGCGATTGCCGGCGTGAGGTTGACGACGACTGCGGACGTAGTGCAAGGTCAGCTCAGAGTCGGAGTTAGAAACGTAACGTAAAGCGGTCGAAGAGAAGACCAGCGGAAAGCACTCACTGTGCCACCAACCGCTCGGCACATAGAGGATCTCGCCGGCTCGGCAGATGCCTTCGCGCATCTTGCCCCGAGTCGCCGGATCTTTCGCCTGAGGTCCGTACAAGCGTTTCGCGTGCTCGTAGTACGACAGGAACCACTCGGCAAGGCTGAGCGGAGCCTCAACTTGCGCGCCGTCCTCGCTTGCGTACACGCCGGGCGGGGTGACATCGGGCGGGAACATGATCCAAGCCTTTTCGCCGAAGGTGACGGCGTTCCATGCCGAGGTGTGATTCGGATCGACATGCCAGGTAGAGCCCGAACGAGTAGGACCGGCGATCTGGAGGAGATAACCCGCTCAGCAATCAGCAGTTTCCGTGCCGATAAGGGAAGGACTACACTCACGAGCCATCGATAGTCGGGTCTCTCCGTGCCCATGACTTCGAAGAGGTCCTCTGAGAAGCAGGTCGGTACTGAATAGTCGTCTCCGAGGTTGGGACCTTCGAGACTCGCGGTTTTGTTGACAAACTCGCTCTCGAAGAGGTACAGCGGACTTTCGTCCTGCGCGCAATCGTCATGGTAGCGACTATAGTCTGGAAGAGTCGTGAGAGTTGCCTCGGCGCGGAAAGCGATATCGGGAAAGCGCTGTGTGAGGTGTGGCAGTGTCCAGCGGCGACTGCTCGATTCCGACATTGCGGGCCAGTCCGTCATCAAGTCGGTCAGGATGACCGGTTCGTGCGGTAATGTGGAGGGTGTGACGGTCCGGCCGTCCAGCCGCGCTATGGTCGGAGAGAAGGAAGGCGAGGAGAAGATCTTGTTGGCGTCGAAACCTGCGCACAGTATCGGCTGAAAAAGGATATCCGAGTGCAGCGTCGGCGTAGTAATGTCGACGGCCGTGCGTTGGCGCCGCTCGTGCGCGAGGAACGAGGCTTTCCAAGAACCACGCCAGTTCGAGAGACGACCGTGTGTACGCTGCAAACGACAGGAGCTTCAGTCGGTCATTCTATCCCCTGGAGTCAGCAGCACCGCATGCCGGCGCACCTCGATATAGTGACCCTTCCACATGCCCTCAATGCACGTCCACGCGTACAGTGCTCGCGATGTTGCCGCTATCCTCAGGAGATCGGCAGCGTCCAGCTGACTGAAGATTCCGCTCAGCAGCAACTCGTCGGGGAGCCTCGCGAGGCGGCCGAGCCCGTTCGTCCTGGTCTGTGCATGTTCCGGTGCGTACAAGAGGTTTCCGAGGGGCTTGATTGCGAGCGGATTCGCAGCCGGAGCTTGCCGACGTCGCCGTTTTGTCGACGAGGAGCTGGCGTCGCTTGCCGGCTCACGCTTGCCGTGGTGGGTGGTTCGCTGCGCCGCGTTCGTCGTGATGCCGGGCATCCGTGCGCCTCAAGGTAGCTATAGCTTGGCAAGCGCCTGCACCGACTTTAGAAGGCGGATAGACCCCTGCAGCGCTGAGGAGCTCCCGACAACGGAACTTCATGGCATGTCGAAGGCGGGACAGCGACTAACGTAACGTTACAAGGACGACCCTGCCAGCCTCTATAGCGTACACAAGCAGCTACGTCGTACGATCGGCTTCCGATACGGGCCGTCGGCGCCGACGGCAGCTGTGACTGCCTAGGAGAAGAGCTCGCTGCTCAAAGCGCCGAGCGGCGTCAACGCCGCCTTATCTCCTTTGACGACACGGGCAAAGCTCGCAGTCGACCGCATGCTTGAATCCCCTCGATCAGAGACCGAAACGGCGGAACTTTTTGAATTCAGCTGTCGCAAGAGCAGCTTAAGCTTGCTCTCGGGTTCGTCCCGTGCGTCAAGTGGGCAAGTCCCCCCTTCCGCCAAGTGTCGGAGTTTCCGCTGATGATCAAAGAGTCTTTCACATGCAAGCGCAGACTCTTTCGGTGCTCCGGCGGCCAGTCGCGCGCAGCTTCGACTTGCAGGGCCATGCACAGATTGCTCTCGTTTGCCGACGTCAACCTAGCTCTTGCGCGACTCTCCGTCACCTGCAGCTGCAGCGCCCGACGGCAGGTGCACCGAATAGACGTCCCTAATTTGCTTTGGACAGACCATGACGCGGACCGATCAATCTGCATGTTGCGTACGCGCGGATGTGGACGGCTTCTAGCTAATTAGCTCGCAGAACAAGGGTCAGGCGGGTAGGGTGCGCGCGGCTGTCCAGTCACTCGCACCTGGATAGCGCAGCATCATCGTTTCGCACGATATATCATATGGGCCTCACAAGATGCACAAGAACGTTGGTCCGGAGTGTAAGCCTGCAAGGACATCCTGTAAGGACCGGTAATGCGAAGGGATCGGGGCCCGAGCTGCATGGGGAAACGTCTCCTTGATCCGATGGATTCCGAATGAAAGGAAGCGAGCATATGCATGAATACGGGGCAAGAACAGAGCGCAGCGTTCTCTCGATCAGAGCGATGCGCACGTAACGCACGATTCGATGACCATCTAGGAAAAGCGTCGATGCTGACAAGCTGTTCCAGAGCTGAGCACAGGGGAGCATGAGGGCTAGTCATATTTGTATGCATGACACACAGTGCCGGAGAGCGTTTCGTACGGAAAGACAAGGTTCGCCAGTTTTCGGTGCAGATCGCAGCGCGGAGAAGCGAGGATCGACACGGCTCGGTCCCCGGGCTCCACAGTTCGACCGCGTTCAATTGAGACCTCTGGCCTCTCATTCCTTCGTCGGCACCATTTCCGTGTTCGTGGTGCCTGGCACTGCAAAGAGCGCGCTGCATCAACTTCCTGTCAGTGGGACACGGTGGTCTCGACAAGTCCGCCCGCGCAGCTGCAGCCTACCTCCGTCCGATCTCGCTGTCTCCCTTGCTGCGCAAGCGGCTTTTCGGACGCAGGAGACGCCGCATCCTGAGCCCCGACGCATTCGTTAGCGCGACAGGCTCGCTCGACCGGCACCACGTTTGACGACGCATCGGCTCGGCGTTCGCCCGTTCCGATAGCGCCAGCGTCCAGGTCGGTGTCGTTACACGCCTGCTTCCTTTTTTCGACTCCAGACTTCAGAGTCCGGTTCGCCGAGCCAGCAAACCGGACGCATCCGAACGCGCTTGGCGACGCGGTCTCTCGAGTTCGGCACAAGATTCGTACGGCAGCAGGCTGAACTTCCGCCAGGTCGCCTTCTCTGCTCCTTCCGAAGAACCCCGGCGCCGCCTCCTCCTCTTGCTCGCGGCACCGCCACAACACGAGCAAGCCGTTCCCTCTGGAGCATCCAGAGCGCTACGCTTCTCCCGTTGGTCGCCTTCTCCGGCGCTGCATCGTTTCGCGCGTCTAAGCGGCTCCCCTTAGCGCCTCCTCTAAGTCGGTGCACTTTCGGGGGAGACGACGCGCACGCCGAAGGGATCTCTTGCATATTTGACGCAGCCTCGGGCGAATCGAGCGCAGCGGCAGTCGAGCCCGGAAACATGTCGGATCGAGGTTTGGACACTCGACCAGGAGGGGTCCGTGCCGCTACCGACGCCGACTTTCCACCTCCGACCTCCCGAAGCAGTGGTCCATCCAATCTACCCTCGCCGACCGGATCGACGAGCCGTCAAGTGAGGGACCGGGATGACGGCGACCGCGGAGACGACGCCGACGAAGACCTTGACGATGCCGTGTCAAGCGACGCTGGGAGTCGGAGCGTGGAAGCAGAGGCCTCCGTCGGTCCGAGCAGCGGCGGCGAGAAACTTGTCACCTCTTCGCAGGCGAATCTTCCGCCAGCCAAGTCGCAAGCATCGTTTGTGCACAAGTGAGTTTATCGTGGCCGGGCTTGCGCCGTAAGAAAAGAAAAAGGGGTTGCTGACGGAGGACTACCTGCAGAGTCTGGGCGTAAGTCCTAGAACAAAGTCATTGATTGAGTTGCCTCGAGCCTCGAACGCTTATGCCGTCTGTTAAACAGCATGTTGGAAGACCCGACGCTGCGAGATTACATCGCTTGGAGCGAAGACGGGAAATCATTCCTCGTCTACAATCCTTCTGATTTCGCTCGCGAAGTTCTTCCTCGCTTCTTCAAGCATAGCAACTTTTCCAGCTTTTTGCGGCAGGTGCGTCACAAGGATCAACATGCTAAGCGCGTCGCATGAGACTGACCGGCGTCGTTTCGATCTCCAGTGCAACTTTTACAACTGGTCCAAGTGCGTCGAAATTGTGGCCGAAGGTATACCGGCAAAAGTTGACTAATTGCGGTGTCGCAGGGTCAATGACGCTCTCAGCAACACCAACTCATTCACGCATTCCGACGGCTCGCAGGGGCACGCTTGGGAGTTCAGGAATCCGTCTTTCCAGCGAGGGCGGCCGGACCTGCTGGCAAAGATCAAGCGGAAGACGGCAAAGACGAACTCGGCGCCGAGTCCGGCTTTGTCACGCAGACAAGAGTCCGTCACTTCTCTACCGCCCGTGCAACCCGCTCGGGTCGACGACAGGTCTGATCGCCGGTCAGCAGACAGCGGAGCCGAAGTGCGGCCGCAAGCTGTGGCGCCAGAAACAGACGCAAGTCGCCCGCGATCCCGAGGCGACCAGTTGCACCACGACACCTCCCAAAAAAGGGCGCGCACCGAAAACTACTTCGCCTCGGAGCCGGTCCCGCAGGCATCCGTCGGGATGGCAATGGACGAGGTCCGCAATCCCCGCGTCGAAAGTGAGTCTAACGTATCCCCAACAGTTGCTTGCGCCAAACTGACTGTCTTCGTCGGCCAGGTCCCGCTTCGCCGCCTGAAATTCCCTCGAGACAAGATCGACCTCCCTCGCAAGCCGGCCCGCCTCATTTCTATTCGCTTGCGGGATCGTCACGCTACTCGCCCGCAACACGACTATACCCCCTCCTGGCGGAAAACGCTTATACCTCGCATCGTCACTCTTCTGGCAATGAGTCCATACTCCGACAACTCGAGACGCTCGAGAACCAAGTTCGGGTGCTTGGCGAAGCCTTGAACCGGGAACAGCTCGAACACGCTTCGACGCGAGCCACATCGTACTCCGTCATGCAGACTCTCGTAGAGTCTCTATCTGGACTCGACAAAGAGGATCGCTTTCATCACGAACGTGCGTGCCCCCTTGCAAGCTCAGTGACCGCGATATTTGAGCTAGTACACCTGACGTCCTTCGACAGTGCAATCCGCTCGTCGTGCTTTGAGCCGTGTCGAGACGTCGACGTCACCGGCGAGTACCTACCCCGGCTCAACGCACCTCGCCGCTTTCCCGAGCCATTGGACTGAGCACGGTCCGAACTTTGCGAGTCAATACTCGACACGACCAGCAACGGCCACCCAGTTCTACTACAATCGCGTCCCGGCTGCAGAGTCGTACACGCGAGCTGCTCCTCCGGATGCGCGGCCATCGATTGTGTCGCACGCGGACCTCCGACCGGCTTCGAGTGGATCCCAAGTCGACGCCATCGACCGCCGGCTGGCGCCCGGAATAGCCGACACATCGCCAGTCGCAGTTGACTCTGTACCCCTTTACCAATCGCACTCGGTCTCGGCATATCCGCACGCGAGCGGCCTCGCTCCAATCACTGCGCCGCCGATCAAGCGCGAAGTCGAGAGGGTCGATGGTCAGGGCACAAATCGGTCGCTGCCGCCTCTGTCGTCGTTACTCAATCCAGTCGACTCATCACATCCCTGGCCCGAGTCGTCCACGCGAGATCGACTCCTCTCCGCCGGTGACGAACGAATGCAGATCAAGCGTGCACGCCACTAGACGACCTCCTTCGCACGGGAGGTACTTCTAGATATCATGTTTGGTACAGCAGGTGCTTCTCACGATTTGGTTTCCGTTCGAATTCTCCCTTTCCACCATATGCTCCTCCGCAGCCTCGGCGCCTCCATAAATCGCAATCGGTAGACATTCTACATCCACGAAACCACCATACCCGACATACCATGTATCATCTGCCCATCCGTATATCCCGCATATCTGTATAGCCCTGCAAACCATTTCCATTCCGCATTCTGGCGCAGACTCGCACCGCGGCAAGATCGCGAGCCTTTCTTTTCCTCCTCCTCCTTGACCTCGCACACTAATTTTCATCGGCCCGATATGGCACCTCTCGCTTCGCCAAAGTCTGCAGAGAACGCACTTCCTGTCCCGCCACGTCGACCACAACCGCGACTTCACCTCGAATGCCGCGATTTGGGTCACGAGGGTAAACCTCGCTCGCACGCCTTGCTCCGTAACGGCCGCTGAGCCCGCTACGATACTGCTTACAGGTGCTCAAGCATTCTTCCAACACTGCCCTCGGCCCGACCGCTTGCTCAATGATGCAGTCGCGGCCGTGCTACGGATCCTGTACCCGGAGGACGATGAAGTCACCGAGTCGACCGAGTCGGCTATACCGGCCATTCGATGCGTCATCTTGTACCTGCACGCTTTTGAAGGCGTCGCGTATACTTGCTCATCCGACCTCGACCCGCTGCACAAGGAGCTCCACCTCTCGCTGTCGTACCTCGCCGGCGTCGCGCAACGCTCAAAGGCTATACCCGAACACATCGCGCTCGAGATACGAGGCGTGGTGACCCACGAGATGGTTCATGTCTTCCAGCACAACGGTCGAGGCACGGTACCGGGCGGAGTCATCGAGGGCATCGCCGATTGGGTGCGTGACCGAGCCGGAGTTGGTGCGCCGCATTGGCAAACGACGCGGCCCGGAGACGGCGACCGATGGGATCAAGGCTACGAGAAGACGGTGCGTGACTGTCTGGTGCGCTGAGGGACCCGGGGGCTTGACGGTCTCGTTTTCGGACGAAAAGTCCTGACAGCGCCGCCACTCCTCCCCTCTGCAGGGTTACTTCCTTTCCTGGCTGTCGGAACGCCTCAAGAACGCAGACTTGGTCCCTCAGCTCAATCGAGCGATGCATCACGAGGAATGGCAGGAGGGGGAGCTCCTGAAAAGGCTGCTAGGTGGAAAGGACATCGAACGCCTTTTCCGAGAGTATCGCGACAGTTTCTCGTCTGACCGTTCTCCTTCGACCGAGCAGCCACCGGCACCTGTTCCAACGCACGTAGCTTCTCCGTGATGTAATCAGCAGCTCCGTCTCGAGGGAAGGAGTGGCCCGTCGCGAAACGCCTGAAGCCAGCTCGAGTGCTTTTGTTTCCCATCTTTTCCGGCGACCCCGCTGCGAATTCTTTTTTCCCCGCGAGCCCGATGAACATGCCAGTAGATTATAAACATGTCTGCTATATTAGTCTGTTCAGACTACGAGCGCGAGACCGCTGGGAGGGACTCGACGCGTCTGTTTTGACTTTGTCCTTTGATCGCTCAGCGCGTTGACGACGAAAGCAGCATGTCGACAGCGGGCAGGATCAGTGAGCATGTCCACCAAAGTCTACAACTCGCAAAGGTACTCACCAGCGTCCCTCCACCGCCCGCAGACAAGTCGGGTCCGCGGTTCGTACCGAAACGCAAGAACCCGCCAGCGAGTTCGAGTCGACCGAGCCGCGAAGGCTCTGTAGCGTCGAGCACAGCCGGACCCACACCAAAGCCTCCGCCAGTCGGTCTACCGCCCCTCGGAGAAGACCCGGTCGAAGAGGAGCGAGAGCCGGATCAGCCGACCCAGCAGGGCACCACCACAGCGACGTTCGGCTCGACTGCACCGGCGACAGCTACGGCGGGAACGAGCTTCCGTCCAGGCGCCAGCTTCTTCGCGCCGAGTGACCCGACCGCGGCCTCGTCATCGCAGGCGTCCACCTCGAATGCTCTCGGATTCACTCCCTCCTCGTCCGGCCCCTTCTCCACGGGCAACTCGGGCTATACGGCCACTCAAGCTACTTCTTTCGGCGCACTGACTCAGCCTCCCTCGGCATCGAAATCGCCACAGAGAACTGGCAGCCTCTTCCTCCCTGATCCGGCAACTTCTCTCCGACCCGCTTCCGCTGCACCCTCGAGCTCTTCACCCACCCGCGGTACCGCCTTTGCAGTCTCGAACGTTCCTCCAACACAGCTGTCACCGTCGCGGCGCGCTGTCGAACTCCAACCCGAACGATTGGCCTCACCGCCTTCGCCGCCGCCCGTCGCTGCGTCAGGCGGCCTACCGAGGAAGCGCAAAGCGCAGCCTGCGAACGAAGTTAGCGAGGAGGAGGAAGGCAGTGGTGCCGAGACATCATCACTGCGCGCGAAGAGCAAGGGCAAAGGGAAGGAGAAGGCTGCCTACGATGAGCCGCCAGCGAAGCGTGCGGCCTCGACGGCAGGCAAGAAACGTCGCGCGACTGCCCCTGCCGACAGCGACGCCGAGGCGGAAGACGGCGTCACTGACGGGGGCGTGACAGAGCTTCGCGCGACAGGAGCTACCGCGAAGAAAGCGACGACCTCCCGGCCGAAGATGCGTCGACCCGCTGCACGCCGTCGTTCGCTGGAAGCCGAAGAAGCCGAGCTGGTTGCGGCACCGGCTATAGTATCGACCCTAGGTGACGACGCAGCAGAAGAGTCGATGAGCGACGAAGACCGCGTTCAACCCAAGAAACGTGTCCGGAAGCGCAAACCAGCGAAAAAGGGCGCTGTCGACCGCTTCCTGTTCGGTGGTTCTGGCGACGAGGACGACGAGGACGCTATTGAAGGAGACATTGTTGTTGGCGACGCCGAGGGTTCTGCCGACGATGGAGATGAGCAGCCCAAAAAGAAGAAACGAAATGCGCCCAAGAAGAGCGTCAAGAAGGGCAAGGCGACCAAGAAGGGCAAGAAGGCCGTCACGGGCGATGCTGCGGAGGAAGGGCTAGACGGTGCGGGCGAGGGGAACAGCGACGCCGAAGCCGAGGAAGATGGTGACGGCGGTTCGCCTCGAGCCGGATCGCCAGAACCGCTCCCGCCGGTCGAGCCCGACGAGACCACCATGGCGACACTCGCGGATCCTGTTCCCAAGGTCTCGATTGGTCGGCCTTCGCAGCGCACGATCTTTTTCGAAGAGCGGGAGCAGCGCATCAAGGCCGAGCGCAAGAAGCTCCTCAAGCTAAAGCGCGAGCGCATGAAGCGGATCAAGAAGGGCTTGCCCGTCACGGACGACGAGAATGAAGGTGATCAGACGCCTGTTGCGGCCGCTAATCGCGCCGGCGACGGTGCTGCTGGTCCGGATGCGGACGGTGGTGGGGAGGACTTGCCGGTCAACAATGCCGACGAGGAGGAAGCGGGTGGTGTCAATCAGCTCTTCCGCCTGCCTTCGCTCGGTGCGGACGAAGACGACGACGCCGCTGCCGAGAACGGTGGACCGTTCAGTGGTCTCGACGCCATCAACGCGGCCATGGCAGCTCGCGGAGAGAATGCCGGCGAATCGGGCGACGAGGATGGCGGAAACGGGGACGACGACGAGGAAGACGATGCCGGCTTCCAAGAGACCGAGTGGGCGCCTCAGATGCGGATCGTCGATGGTCAACTGGTGCTCGACGAGTCGAGTCTTCAGGTCGAGCGTGGCGGGGCGGTAAGTCGACCGAGTTTCGCCCTGGTGTCCGCCACTTCCTTCTTTTTGCTGACTCGCCTTTTCTTTTCCCCTCCGGCAGACTCAGCAAATCATCAATCGTGAGGTGGTCGAGGAGTCTGCGCAAGACCGCTTCGTCAATTCCTCGACGTACAGCAAGCGCAAAGGCGGTGCCCGTTGGTCCAAGGAGGAGACCGAGATGTTCTACGATGTACGGCCAGTGTCACCGTTGTCGCTCCTGGTCCTGATATCGCTGACCGTACCTTTTCTGCACCCTTTGCAGGCCATCTCACAATTCTATACCAACTTTGAAATGATCGCTCTGCTCTTCCCGCACCGTACACGCCACGAGATTCGCCGCAAGTTCAACCGGGAGGACAAGCTGAACCCGAAGCTGATCACTGCCGCGCTCGCGCGCCGCAAACGCGTTGGTGAGTGCTCTCGCTCGACCTCTTCGTCTGGTTGTAACCTCTGCTGAATCGAGGAGCCCCCTGTCGCGCACGCAGACATCGAAGCGATCGCCAAGATCACCGGCGCCGACTTGTCGGGTCCCGTCCCCGAGGATCCCATGGACGAAGTCAACCGTCGTCGTGCCGAAATTGAAGCGAACGGCGGTGTAGTCCCGGAGAACCAAGGTGGACGGAAGCGCAAGGGCAAGGGCAAGAAGGAGGAAGGTGGTGAGCACGACGACGATGCCGCCGTCCTCGGAGCCGGTCGGAAACGCAAGGGCAAGAAGGGCGCTGCAGGAGCGGCCGTCGGGTTCATGCCGGGAGAGGAGGACGAGGATGCTGCCGAGGATGGAGAGGAGGAAGACGAGGAGGTTCGGCAGATCCGGCTCGAGATGGAAGAAGAGGAGCGGCAGCGTCGGATCGACGAGATGGAGGCTGCCGGTGCAGGTGCTTGAGAGATGTGTTCGCTTCCTGTTTGTGGGTCTAGCTTGTGGTTTCCAGTCGATATTGCCAAGGCAGGAGGAGCTCTTTCACGTGCGTGTCTGTCGTTTTTCTCCTTTCGTTTTGTGTCTTTCCATTCTGTTGCTTCCGCCGTTGTTTGCGACGGGCCTCTCGGTGCAAAGGAGAATCTTGCTGTTTCATGCTTCCTCGGTTGCAAGCAAGCGATGTCTGTACGCTCGCTGAGGGCTCGAGCTGACGGTTACGCTTCAGCGCGGCGCCACCACGCAAGGTCCTTTTCCTTCTTCGTACCCGGGGCCATCTCCTTGGCCGTATGGTTGCGGTAGACACGGCGACCCCAGATGCTACAGCAGCCCTCTTTGAGATCCGCGCCCATCCTGCCGGCTTCCTCGGCGCGTTCGCAACGCGATCGATCTCGGCCGGGACCCTCGTCCTCGACGACTCGCCGCTCTTTACGCTCGATGCGCCGTTGCAGGCCTACCTGTTCCAGCGCGTCCAGGCGGGCGGTGGCGGCGGACCGACTCCCGTCGAAGGCGACGAGGACGAGGAAGACGACTCGCCGCCAGCGGACTTTGACGACTTTCTCGAGCGCAACATCAAGACCGTCCTGAGCTGGAAGCAGGAGGAACAACGCAAACAATTCTGGGATTTGGCAAATACGCGAGTGGACCTCCCTCCCGCCTACGGCATCTTTGCGACCAATGCGGTCCAGTTAGTCCCTTTTCCCTTTTCCCCCATGCTCCATTGTCTTCGTTCCCAAGGCTGGATTGGAATCCTTCCTCGAATGCTGCGCGAATCGGCCCCGAGCTTTTCCCGAGACGGCTGCTAACGACCTTGGACTGCAGAACGCACGGCGAGATCGGTGGCATGTTTCTCATGTTGTCTCGATTCAACTCGTCATGTCGCCCCACCCTCTCGAGACCAGCCTGGGACCCTTCGACACACTCAACAAAGCTCTACGCGCTCCGCGACATCGTCGAAGGCGAAGAGCTCACATGGACGTACCTCAACGTGACCTACGAATTCGAAGGCGTCGAAGCACGGAAACAAGAGCTGCGCCAAGTCTTCCACTTTGACTGCTGCTGCGTCGCCTGCGACGACCGCCACATCTCATCCGCCGAACGAGCGGCGAGCGAACGGCGACTCTTGCGGCTGCGCCGGTACAAGGAGCAGATCGGTGGAACCGATCGAGCAGAACAACTCTGCGACGAAAGGCGGAACGTGCTGCGTATCATGGCGGGGCTCTCTCGCGAGGAAGGACTGTGGGAGACGGCGCAGCGACTAGACAAAGCGGCGGCGGCAGTATGAGAGTAGTCCCGCCACTCTGATCACGTTACTTTCCTCTTTTCGCGCACTCTCCTTGCGCACTCTCCTGCCCAGTAGGAGCTCCTTCAGACAGAGGATCTGATTGACAAAATAGTTGCACATGCATGTCACACAACAAAAGCTACGCAAGACGGACTGATATGCAGGGAAGGAAATCTACTGAACGGTTCCGGAGGGGCAAATGGCCGGGCACAAGGGCCGGTATGGGTTACGGGCAACCCGCAAGCAGATAGGAAGGGAAAGAGCGCCCGGCGCTTAGGCAAGCGCGCTCAAAGATACTTGGGTTGGGCGGCCGGCGTGAGCTCGTCCATGAGGGTGTTTTCGTCGCTCGCACGTCCAGGGCGACCCGACACATCGCGGAGCGGACCCTTTTTGACGCGAGACGCGATATGCCACAGCCACGCCAGGCCGTAAGCTGCGACCTCGACTCCGAGGAGGATCCAGAAGATGACCTGGACCGATTTCGGCACTTTGCCGTTCTCCGTCATTGTGTTCCATTCTCCGTCGTCCGAGAGGCCGGTCTCGATCTGCCAGTAGCCGAGGCCGAGGGTGACCACACCGAGGACGACGTGCGAAAGGCGCACAAAGGGGAACGAGTGCCTTTTGGCGGAGGTACCGTATGAGCCGAAGGAGGGCCGGGAGGAGGTGAGACGAGTCCGCTGCGTCCGGTGGCCGATGAGGCCGAGCGTGGCCTGCAAGAGGACAAGAATGAAGACGGCGAGTCCGAGTCTGTGTTGGGCGTCGAGTCAGCTGTGCGCTACTCTCGTGCTTGAGAAGGTCTCTTTGTGGTGACGAACCGTTCATGAGTAGTCGACCAGCCGTTGCCCCTCGCGTATGTTCCGAGAGCGAAGGTGACGATGACAAGAATGACAGAGAGTAGGTTGAGTACCCAGTGCGGCGGGAACCAGGCGATGCGATCGCGACCGAAGCGGGCGATGAGAACCGCGGCAGGTGTAAGGATCAAGAAGGCGAGGGACCCGAGGACGGCTACGGAAAAGTCACAGTCAGGTTGTGTCCGATCCTGTGGGAGGGCTCGCGGTGCAACTGCACGCACCGTGCGCAATCAAGATGTTGCGGTTGCCACCTCCTCCGGAACTGCCCGCGTCGGAGTCGTTCGGACCAGCCGCGCCAGCGACGAGGGCGGAAAGGACGACCGGCATGGTCAGGTTCAGCGAGATTGAACCTTTCGGCTGTGGAGGATAAGTTGATCAGCCGCGGTTGCAGAGCTTGGGCCGGAAAGCAAGACGACGCACCTGGTCATGCTGCGCAAAGCTGGCGGCTTCGCTACTACTGCCCGGGTTCTTGCTCCCAGATGCATAGATCATCTGAGTCTGACCCGAGGCCAGCGAAGTCTGCACGCCCGACTTGCTCGGGTATCCCGATGCCGGATCGAGTACGCGCAGGAACGCGACTGCTCCGTGAGGAGAGCCCGCGTCCATAGTCGAGAGGGAGGGGACGAGCTGGTAGTACGACTGCGTGTCCGTACCGGCTGCCGAAGATGCAAGCTCAGGCATGTCGTGCGAAGAGTGACCGGGCACGCGGTGCGAGAGCGTCCAGTTGGCCGAAGATCCGGAAACGTCTGGCCAAGCGATGATGTAGTCGGCGTCACCCATAGACTGCCCAGCGCATATCGTCAGCATGGTCGTATGTCATTCACGAGAGCGCTAGACTCACGCCTCCGGTGCCCGTGCCGAGCCATCCGATCGAAGCGACAGGAGTACTCGAGTTGAGAACGAACAAGGCATGACCTGCGCAAGCCGGACCAGGTCAGTCCGGGTCGGGAATGGTATGCAAGCCTGCCTGCTTACTGGAATTGGTCACCACGCTGAGGTTGAAGCGCGGGAGCCGTTTCGTCGCGCCGTGTATCGGTTCCGAACCAAACACCTGCTGGATCTGGTCCGCAGAGAGCGCGTTCGCAAGCTACGCCCAGACGAGCAGAAGTGGAAGCAGCGTTCCCAGGCTAAGGATGGCCATCTTGCACGACAGGTCCGGCGAGGTCCAAGAAAGTGGCGGTTGAGCAAAAGAGGGAAAACAAGGGAACCGGGAGACGTCGTTCGTCCGCGGTTCTGCGCGGACCGTTGACGCACGTGCTAGGCTGTACGATCTCCGAAAGAGGCTACTGCGAATGCACACCGCCTCCTTCCACGATCATGTCCGAAAGAACCTAGGTTCTCTAGCCGGGCCTCGACCAAAGCGCGTCCTTCGCAGCTCAACCTCACCCGAGAAGACTCGCTGAACTAAATCAGGAGCGAATCACAGTATGCCGATTTCTGTGGCCTTATGATGTCAATACCGACGTACGTTTGCAGAGTCTGCAGCTCTCAAAGCCATCGACTATCTACAGTATCCTTGCCATCGAAGCCGTTGAGCCCGGGAACTGTGCTGTTTCGCTGCGGGAGCGATCGTCCCGCCCCGAGCTTGCTGAAGCATGTGAAAGTCGAAAGGGTGACGTGGTCAGTCGCCCTTTCTCTCTTCGACCGTCACTCCCCTACTCACTCGATGATCCCAGGGGAATCTCGATCTGCAGCGACCATACAGCGGACACTATCTTTGCGCACATGCAGCCTTCCCTTGCTCGCATATGTCAAGCAGTGCCGAAGTTCGTTCGTCGAATATGAGCGTCATATCAGCCTTCCAGCCACAAGTTGAAAGCGGCGCAGACTAGAGACGTCTGTGTCGATAAGCGGCATAGCCTTGTTCCTGTCGGGAGTGCATGTAAATCCGAATCAGAGCTTGACGAATGCTTGAGCTCGGGAAGAGTGACAATCCAGCTGCACGTTTCCCCTTCTCGGTTGGCGGTCGACGAGCTTGTTGTCCCGCTGCTATTGCTCCTTCCTCGCCTGAATTGTTTATACGTTGGCCGCGACCGATGGCTGAGCTGATCAATAGGATTTCGACTCGCCGCGAGGAGGAGGGAGGCGGTCGAGTGCCCGAGCCCAGTTTACAAGCTGCTCCACCGACCTGGAGCGTACCGAATGCAGATCTGTACGCTTCTTTGGGCAGTGAGCATGCTAGAACCCGTCGGAATAGCGGGGTCCGTTCGTCGCACCTTCCCACATCCCTATACCACGCCACGAAAGCCGGACTGAGCAGCGTGAAATAAGAGGCCGGTGTGCCCGCACTCTTGAGTGTAGCCTTCGCTCTCGGCAGCCGTCTCAAACAAGCATCGGCAAATCCTGATCGGCGTATGTAGCGCACCCCGACCATGAGCGGCAGGAACCCCCCGACTGTTGCGGAAAACGGTGCATCGGACGAGCTGACCTCGCAGTCTGCCGATGCAGCGGGTCACGTACGTCGAGCATCGTATGTACAGAGGAATTGACTCGCACGATGTGCCGCCCGGTCGATTGAGCGCTCGTTGGCCGCCCCCTGGGCAGGCGAGATGACGATCGCAACGGAGTGAGGGAAGTCTCCGTATTCAGTGAGAGCGACGAGGGCGAGCATTTCGGAGCGTTTCAGTCGTGAAGCAATATGCCACAGTCCATGCAGCCATCAGCTCGCGAGTGAGCCGGGATCACGTGAAGGGGAAGAGAGGAAGCGGCAATTCGAGAGCAAAGTGATTGGCACTCGACAACATCGCAGACATTCGCAGGCGGTCGAGATGCTCTCTCCAGAGGAGCGAAACGAGCTCCTCAAAGAGCTTGGTATCGGCAAACAGCTCACGCCAGATGAGGCTCGCAAAGAGCTGGACGAATGGCTCATGCCGTCACAGGACGGTCAGAAGGAGCTCGCCGGTCCGGAATGGGCGCTGTACGTACTGCAGAAGATCTAAAGAGTGAGACAAGCTGTGCTGACCTCTGCCTGTCTAGACACTGGGGGCGCGAGCCAGACTTGCGGTCGCTGCTGCACATCGACCCGACGCATCCGACGACCTCGCTCGAATTCATCTCGACTGGCCTGTCCGGAGAGATCACGGGCTACCGAGAAGTCACGACGACGGCGGATGCGCGGACCGCCGCAAACAGCACGAGTATGGAGCGCAAGCCGGCCGACTACCAGGGCAGTTTCGTTCGCGGAAAGAGCTCCTACTTCCCTTTCAGACCAGGTGGACTCGGCGATGCGATCCTCACAGGCGAGGAAGAAGATAGTACGGACGGAACGCCGGCACTGGCGGTCGAGGGACTGGAAAAAGCGTTCGAAAAAGGCAGAGGTACGTTCGCTTCCTCCAGTTCTTCCGTCGATCCATACGCAGCGGACAACCTGCCAACACCTTCCTGCAAACAGGTGGCATTCGCACCATCCCGCCGGGCTTCACCCGCGGGCTCGACTTTGGGCCGCTCGCCGACGATCCGACGAGCGCATTGATCGAGGAGGAGGAGGAAGAGGTCGAGGTCAAACCCATCTACCGACCTATGCTCGAGCTGTCGAATGAAGCCGGACGAGCAAGAGCAATCACAGTACGTTGCTGAATACATACGCGGTTCTCATATACTCCGAGCTTACGCCCAATCCGCAGAACGGTCAACCTGAAGATGGCGCCCGTCCGCAACTCGACGCGGCAATCGAGGAGCTGCTGCCTACGAGGGTATGCTCGCGCTACCTCTTGCATCGTCGGCTCACAACTGACCTCTTGCTGTACAGCGACTGGTGAAAGCGCCGGCAGCTGTCTCGTCTCGCCGACGACCCGTCATCGCCAAGCGGGACTGGGCGCACGTCGTCGACGTCAACCGAGAGATTGTCAATTTCCGCGACCTCGTCCCGGATATGGCCCGCGAGGTACGCCTTGTGGCTTTTTATGCTCAAAGCGAGCACTCGTCTGACATTCCTACCTGAAGTACCCGTTCGAGCTCGACACATTCCAAAAGGAGGCCATCTATCACATGGAAGTGGGTGACTCGGTCTTCGTCGCGGCGCACACCTCGGCAGGCAAGACAGTCGTGGCCGAGTATGCGATCGCTCTCGCCCAGAAGCACATGACCCGCGCCATCTACACGTCTCCGATCAAAGCGCTCTCGAACCAGAAATTCCGCGACTTCCAAAAGACGTTCGATCCCGCCGAAGTCGGCATCCTCACCGGAGACGTCCAGATCAACCCGGAAGCAAGCTGCCTCATCATGACCACCGAGATTTTGCGAAGCATGCTCTACAAGGTACGGCCACCACTGTGATTCCCGCCCAGCTTTTCGCCCGGGAATCCACTGATCAAATTGTCTTTAACGCAGGGTGCGGATCTCATTCGAGACGTCGAGTGGGTCATCTTTGACGAAGTTCACTACGTGAATGATCTCGAGGTAAGTGCTTCGTGGGCATCGCTTGTTTCCGACATCGCTTGTTTCGCGTGCACTCCCTGACCAAGCCCTTCTTTTCGCAGCGCGGCGTCGTCTGGGAGGAGGTCATCATCATGCTCCCTGATCATATCGGGATCGTCCTGCTATCCGCGACCGTACCGAACACAAAGGAGTTTGCTGACTGGGTCGGGTAAGGCTTGTCTCGTGCCTTCCGCAAGAATCGTGGGCTGTTCCTGACTTGCTTTTTTTTGGTCACGTCCTGGAAGTCGGACCAAGCGCAAAGACATCTACGTCATCTCGACGCCGAAGCGACCTGTACCGCTGGAACACTTCCTGTACTCCGGCAAGGAGTTGCACAAGATTGTCGACGCGAAGGGCCAGTTCCTCGGTACCGGGTACATACCGCATTCCCTTTCACCTGCGCACATTCGCGCTCAGAAGCGAAAACCTGACTCGCGGTGTGTGCAACAGACACAAGGAGGCGAACGAGGCTATCCGCCGGAAACCAGACAAGGAGCGAGAAGCGGCAGGT
The DNA here is from genome assembly GCA_021654155.1 of Rhodotorula sp. CC01. NCBI lineage: Eukaryota > Fungi > Basidiomycota > Microbotryomycetes > Sporidiobolales > Sporidiobolaceae > Rhodotorula > Rhodotorula sp. CC01. The sequence goes on from JAKEZK010000007.1 coordinate 79,792, forward strand.
CTCGGACCTCCCGTGCGAGGTGGAGCTGGAGGCGGCGGTCGAGGCGGCGCTGCCGCTCGCGGCGGTAGCACAAATCGCGGCGGAGGGGCGGCTGCGCGTCAAGTCGCTGCACGAGGCGCGATGGCAGTCCAGCGACGAGCCGGCGGAGGTCCGCTCAACCGCAACAACCAGTCTCGGGACGCGAACCTCTGGATCCACCTCGTCGGTTTGCTCCGCAAGAAGGAGTTGCTGCCGGTCGTCGTTTTCGTCTTCAGCAAGAAGCGATGCGAGGAATACGCCGCCAGCATGCCGAACACCGATTTGTGTACCGCCGCCGAGAAGAGCGAAGTCCACATCACGTTCGAGCGCAGTCTCCAGAGGCTCAAGGGTGCGCACTGACCGAGACGCCATCTGATGCGTAACGAACGATCTGACTGGTTTCACCTTGGCAGGCTCCGACAAAAACTTGCCTCAGATCCAGAACATGCGGCAACTCCTTTCGCGCGGTGTCGGTGTACACCACGGAGGACTCTTGCCAATCGTCAAGGAGGTGAGGGTGATCCGTCGCAAGACGAGCCGAGATCTCGACAAGGCTGATATCACATGAGCGAACAGATTGTCGAATTGCTCTTCGCTCGAGGTCTGGTCAAGGTTCTCTTTGCCACCGAGACCTTCGCTATGGTACGTGATTTTCCCTTCGATCGTTTGTCAGTTCGCTTACAGCGTAATATACAGGGAGTCAACATGCCGGCCAAATGTGTGGTCTTTTCCGGCATTCGCAAGCACGACGGGCGATCTTTCCGCGAGCTTCTTCCGGGCGAATAGTGAGCACTGGCAGCAAATACTCGCACAACGGCCTCGCAAGTTGACCTTTCCACGCAGCACTCAAATGTCTGGTCGTGCTGGTCGACGTGGACTGGACAAGACCGGCGTCGTTATTATCAACGCGGACTCCGAGGTGCCAGACGTGAGGCCAGGCTGCCACCCACTATGCCAGTCGAGGGTGGGGACCTGACTTTTGCCTTTCGCAGAGCCAAACGCTTTCGCACATGCTGCTCGGTCAGCCGACCAAGCTTCAGTCGCAGTTCCGCCTGACCTATTCCATGATCCTCAACTTGCTGCGAGTCGAGGCCCTCCGGGTCGAGGAGATGATCAAGCGCAGTTTCTCCGAGAACGCAGCGCAGCGACTCTTGCCCGAACACCAGAAGAAGGTGGCAGAGGTGTGTTGTTCTGATTCGAGAAGCTCCTTTGAGTGAGGCTCAGATGAAGCTGATCATTTTCTGCAGGGAGAGAGCGAGCTCCAAGCGCTGCAGAAGCTGCCGCCGGGCGCAAAGACGGACGAGCTTCGCCGTTTCTACGACCTCTCGCAGCGTATTGTCGAGCTCAACACTGCCGTGCTCGAGGGAGTTCTTGCGCACCCTTCCTCCGGCCGGACGATGAGTGCGGGTCGCGTCGTGATCCTTTCGGATGGCGTGAGTCGACTCTGGTGATGACCGTTAGCCGCGCTGTCCACTGACAACTGCCTACTGCACTACAGCACTTCCGCGACAGCCCCGCGGTCCTGCTGAAGTCGGCACCACCGGCTGTTTTGCCGAGCGGAGTCATCGACAGTACGAAACAGTTCTTTGTGCTCGCCTTCGTCCCGCCTGAGACCCGCGCCGGAACGCACGGTACGTCGTGGTTGAACTTGCGATTGCGACTCTGCTGTCAGGCTGAGCAATTCGTCGAGGATGCAGATGTCGCCGCCGAAGCCGTCCCGCCTCGTTGGCCGCCAAAGACGACGACGATCGCAGAAGCCGAGGGTCTCACCTACGAGCTCGCCATCGTTCCGCTCACGTCGGTGTCTCTCGTCACGTCCATGACCCTCCGAGTCGAAGCCGATGCGATCGCGGACCGACACCGGCGTTCTGCGATGGAAGCTGCCCTCGCGGAATACGTCGCAGCGGACAAGACCTTACTCGAAGAGGCCGACTGGTCCAAAGTCCGCGGCCTGGAGTTCCGCGAGGCCCTCCAGCAGCGGGATGAGCTGGTCAAGCAGCTCGAGTTCTTGGCTGTCGAGGAAGAGGACCTGGGCGAGATGGTGCGTCTGAGAGTCAGGGTGAAGCGCACGGGAATACAAGCTGATGTACTCCTTTCGACAGTACGCTACGCTGCATGCCGAGCGTACGCTCGATGCCAAGATCGCACAGTAAGTCTCGAGACTCGCGCCTTTTCAAAAGCTATCGCTCATCCGCCTCATTTTTATAGGTTGCGCATGGCGTTGAGCGACCAGAACCTGGAGCTCTTGCCCGACTACGAGCAGCGCATCGCCGTGCTGAAAGAGCTCCAGTTCATCGACGAGAACCAAACGGTGCAGCTCAAGGGGCGAGTCGCATGCGAGGTGAGTACAAACAGTCCCCGACCGGATCTAGTACATCTCCGACTGATCCTACATGCGCTTGTCTGTCCAGATCAACTCGGCCAACGAGCTCGTGTTGACCGAGCTGATCCTCGACAACGTCTTTGCCGACTACGAGCCCGCCGAGGTGGTCGCCCTTCTCTCCGGCTTTGTGTTCCAAGAAAAGTCCGAGTCGGAGCCGCTCCTGACCCCGAAGCTCGAAGAGGTACGTGGCGTAATAGTGTGTGGTACCGAGAAGCGTGCCAAGAGCGCTGCTGACTTTTTTCTCATCCACTTCACGCAGGGCAAAGCGCGCATCCTCGAGACGTACGACCGCGTGATGGCTGTGCAGGAGCGCAACCGCGCCAACTTTGCGGACGAGGGCTTCAATGGCTCGGGCGAACTCAAGTTTGGCTTGATCGAAGTCGTGTACGAATGGGCCAAAGGAATGGTAAGCCCTGAACCGGTTCTCTCGAGTATCGGGCTCAGCAGGCTGACTGAACGCCCTCTCGTGTCGCAGTCGTTCCAGCAAATCACGCAGCTCACCGATGTCCAAGAAGGCACGATTGTCCGCTGCATGACGCGGCTCGACGAGGCGTGCCGCGAGGTCCGCGACGCCGCTCGCGTGATGGGCAATGCGGACTTGTACACCAAGATGGCGTCGGCGTCAGAGCTGATCCGCCGCGACGTCATCTTTATCGGATCGCTATACCTGTAGACGGATTGACGGAACTAGAAGGGGGATAGAAGCCGCCAGGGGGTCTCCCTCGCCGTTAGCTCGTAAATAGAGGATTAATCGAGAAACATCGCATAAATTCTTTGCCCTATGGGAGTCTCTGCCGCGTATGCTTTGCTGCTTCATGTAATCGCGTATCTGTAGGCTCTTTGTGCTTTTACGATGTTTCGCGAGTCGCCTCCTCGTCGGAGAGCAGAGCGAGTCGCCGTCATCTTTTCCGCCTTTGACACGCCGCGGCGACTAGACGCGCCAAGATGTCGCTCGAAGCCACGATGATCGTGCTGGACAACAGCGCCAACAGCCTGAACGGCGACTTTCCTCGTGCGTCCCGGACACGAGACCCTGCCGCCGTCACCAGTTCGCTGACCCACACTTTGGCTCTCTCCGCGCCTTGCTGTGCAATAGCGTCGAGGCTACAGGCTCAGTCTGATTCAGTGTTCCGGATCTTTGGCGCCAAGTGCAGGGCGCACCCGGAGAACGAGGTCGGCTTGATGGTCATGGGCGGCAAAGGGTCAGTCGTCCACTGCCTCTCCATCGCTGCTGCTATACGTTATAACCGGCCAGCACACTCGCGTTGCTACCATTGTCCGCCTCTCGGTCGCGGCCACGCTGCCCAGCTAGTGCTGGACGAGGCCAAGTGGTCATGGTGGGGATGACGAGGCCCGAAGGGCGACAAAGCAGCGTCCGAGGGGCACCAATGGACAAACCGGAATGGCCGAGCAGAGTCTACTTCGTGCGGTCAATGGGGGGTGCCGGACCTACGAGCAACATTGCCCGCTTCGATTTCGCCAACATGAACTGATCCCCGACTTGCCTCTCGCAGACCTGAAGTCTTGGTCACGCTGACGACCGACGAAGGCAAAGTCGGAGCCGCCCTGCATGGGCTCAAGCCGGGCGGCGAGTCGGATCTGATGACGGGAATCCAAGTCGCTCAGGTTCGTGGCGGAGAGCGAGATTCCCCATGCTTCCCTTTTTCGTCACGGGCTTCGAGACTGACTCGTGCCTGTTCTTTCAACAGCTCGCTCTCAAGCACCGACAGAACAAGAACCAACGGCAGCGGATCATTGTCTTGGTGTGCAGTCCTGTCAAGGACAGCCAGGCTGCGCTCGTCAAGGTATGCGCAAGCAGCTCGTGTTAGCGCTCAAGATGAACACAGACTGACCCAGAATTCGGCAACTGCAGCTCGGCAAGAAGCTGAAGAAGAACAATGTCGCGCTCGATATCGTCTCGTTCGGAACGCCCGACATCGACCTCTCGATCCCTTCTCTCCCTTCTTCCTCTTCCTCATCAGCGGCGGCACCCGCGGCCACGGTCGAGACGAACGACACCAAGCTCGCCGCCCTCGTCGAAGCGACTTCGTCCTCCGACAACTCGCACTTCCTGTCGGTCGAGCCCGGGCCGGCGCTCTTGTCGGAGCGGATCGGGTCGAGCCCGATCTTGCGGAGTTCAGAGGCCGGTGGCGATATGGAGATGGGTGGTGCTGGTGGTGGAGGGGAAGGTGGAGACTCGGGCGAGTTTGGTGTCGACCCGAATTTGGACCCGGAACTGGCTATGGTGAGTCGGACGAGGCCTTCGAAGCCGCGGTCTCGAACGAACCAGAACAGCTTTCTGGGGGACGGGATTGCTCTCGCGAAGGTTTTGGAGTCTGACTCTCACGACGTTACTCTCTGCAGGCACTTCGTATGTCTCTCGAGGAGGAACGCGCACGGCAGGCTGCGTCCTCGGCCGCTGCGTCGACGACCGCGGCGGCGCAGCTCGAACCCGTACCGGAAGGCGTCTCGACGCAGATCTCGGACCCGACCCCTGCGACCGAGCCAAAGGGTGCCGAGTTGACGGGCGCGGCCCTCCCGACGAGCAGCGAGACGATGCTGCAAGGACCGCCTGAGAACACGGCCGAGGTGGACATGATGAGCGGACCGGGAGCGGGAGGCGACGACGATGAGGACGAGGACTTGAAGCGCGCATTGGCGCTCAGTCAGGGACTCGAGGAAGGAGATGTCGAGATGGGCGCTGCGGGTGGCCTGGACGAGACTGTCGACGATGAGGACGACGACATTGCGCGAGCGAGTGAGTTTTTTTTTCTTTCGCCCGTTGCTTCTCTCTCTCTCTCTCTCTGCCTGGCCGTGGGGAGAGTTGATCTGATCGTTCGACGCCCGAATTCTCCCAGTTGCGCTCTCGATGCAGGATGCGGAAGCTGAGGAGAAGAAGCCCTCTCAGGACGATCAGAAGTAGAGAGAAATTTGTGATTTCCTCGAGTGCATACAGGATTCGCCGTGATGTCGATGTGTCTCTGTGGTGTCTTTTTGTTAGAAGATGGTAGACTACAGCTCTGATCCTCGATGCGAGGGGTTGCGCGGGTGATGATCATGCGAGGTTGTGTAGATCCGCGGCGCCACGTCAGCGCGAATCTGATGACGACGGCGGTCGACCGAGTCGAACGAAATTGGCGGCGAGTCGTCGGTTCGCTGGACGTCGCTACACCTTCTCCTTCGCTCGCTGTAACTTGGCTCCGAACATTCACCTTCAACAGCAACAACAACGCTAACCATGTCTGCACCCGCCGAAGCTCACATCGTACGCACTCTACTCCTCTCACGCAGGCCAGCCTCCCCTCGGCTCGGATCGAGTTCCCACTTCAGGAAACTGACGATGGCGACGACGCTCGCTCGCGCGCACACTGTATACAGAAGCGCGGCCATGTCATCACCTTTTCGCTGCTGGCCTTGTTCTCGCTGATCGAGTGGATCATCGCTGCCGCCCTCGTCTCTTACGTGAGTCCGCTGCGCCCCGCCGCCGACCGCCTTCCGCTTCGAGCGTCATCGGCTCCAACCTCGTTTGGAGGACCCCCTTTGCTGACCCTATTGGCCGTCCCTTGCAGTACAACAAGGACCACAACTACCCCTCCAACTCGGTCCGGTGAGTACTATCCATCGTCCGGCACTCAGGAAAGGAGCGCCGCCTGCTGACCTCGCTCCCCTCGGCATGACCCCTTTGCGCGCTTCCCTTGCCTTCCCTTCTCTTTCCGACCGACCCGCGCTCTCTACAGCGACCGCGTCCGCTTCCTGCTCTTTGCTGGTCTCTGGACATTCGTATTCTCGTTTGTCTACATCGCCGGTACGTCTGTCGTCTCCCCCTCTCTTTCTGTCATCTGATTCTGACGTTGTTGCTCTCTCTCACGCCGATCTCAATCTTCCCTGCACGTTACCGGACAAAGGCTTCCTGACCGCTGCGACCAACTTCCTCTTCTCGATTGCGAGTCACGTCGTCTGGCTGTTCGTGACCTGGGTCTTCCAGTACGTCAAGTGTCCACCCGCTGCGGGGGAGCCACCAGTCCTTGCCATTCCGAGTCTCACGCCTGCTACGTCTGCGACTCTTGAGCTGACTGTTGTATCTAAACTCGTTGACAGGCTCGCCGGCACTGCTGCCCTCTCGAGCGCCCTCGGCGGCAGCCTCGACTGCAGCTTCTACAACGGCCCGCACTGCAGCCAGCTCAACGCCCTCGAGGCATTCGGCTGGATCTGCTGGATCGTGAGTTGGCGCGCCTATCCTAACCTTTTGAGAGAGGGAGCGCTAATAGCCTTGGCCCCGCTTCCGGGAAACAGCTCCTCACTTTCATGCTCGCGTTCGCTGTCTGGATCGGTGCCCGGTCCGCACGCGGCGGTAACGGCTTTGGCGGCGCCGTCGTCAGCGTCTAAGGAAGCGCGCGAACAAACTCGGTCTGTGCAGTAACCACCCCCGACTCCCTAGCTGTTGACTCGCGATACCGCCCCCGGCCCGCCACCCTGTACCGCCTCCTCGTACAAATTCCCTTCTCTCCCAAACATAAGCAACAGGCGCAGTACACTTCTTTCAATTTTATCCCCTCCCCCCCCCCCCCCCCCCCCCTTTCCTCAACAAAGTTCCTAAACCAACCTTATATATGCATCTTTTTACAATCCTGACGTAATAGCAAACTCCCTCTACCCTCAACCCTTCCCTAAACAAACACTTTGATTTTCTTTTCTCCTTCTGATTTCGGGGCTCGGAGAGCGCTGGCTGTCAGGTGCTGTGAACTGGCCTCGCTGTGTTCATAAGGAGAGCAAGGTCGCGAGTCTTCACACTCGGGACGAAACCGCCACTGCGTGGCGGCGGGAGCTCGTCCAGAACCGTGGAATAAAATGAGGCTGGTGATAATTACAGACAACAAGGGAGATGATGCGATTTCTATCAAAAGAGAGGGATGGAAGCAGGATACAGTGAGGGCGAGCGGGAAGGAGACGAGTGGATGGATGCGGCTGGTCCTTCACTTGGCTTTAGCCTTCTGTTCGACCTGCGAGAGCACAAGAGAAATATGTCATGGAAGGTGTCAGTGCCGCCGGACGAAAGAGAGTCTGACCCAAGTTCTAGTCTCTCTTACCTTCCAGGCATCGAACGCCTTCTGGAACGCATCCTTGTGAGCGAGCGACGGATCAGCCTTTTTCAGTTCGGCGAGCTTGACATTCATGTACTGTGTGCGTCGTTTGCGGTCTCGTATGAGCCAAGTACAGCGCACCGGGCTTCCAAGGATGGGAGGCTGCTCTGAACAAGAGGAGGGAAGCGGCGCGACGCACGGCATTGTAGGTGGACGATTTGCCCTTCTTGGTCCTGTTTTGACGTCGATTGCTCTCGTATCAGCTCGTCGATTCGCTCTGGTCGACTTGGATCTCTATAAGCCACCACTCACGCCGACTTTCGCTTGATAGGTTGCGCGACTGCACCGCGAAAATGGAGAGATCGATCAGCTCCCAACTATGAACCACCCGGAGCCGCCTTCCCGAAGGCGAACCTTTGTTCTTCTTGACTGTCGATTCGTTACGCGGCATGGTTGCGCGACGAGTTGGTAAAAAGGCGGGTGCCGCAAGCTGAGCTGCTGATGAGAAGCACACAAACGAAGAGAACGAGCTGGTAACGCGCGGGTCGCTGACGGGGACAAAGCAGAGCAGTCTACAGGTCGTGCCTGCACTGGCTCTCCGAGCGTATCCGGATCGAGGGTGAGCAGTCGTTGGCAAAGTCGTTTTTCGGCGACTTTTTCTCTTCATCTTTTCGCCTCGTTTCCACCCCACCTCTCACGCACAGACACACATTCCCGATGCCGGCACCACGAGCAGTCTCGGTTCCTCTCCCCCGCTTGCTCTCGCTCCTCCCGAACGACGGCGTCGGCGCGCGAGTGTACGCCGCCCGCTGGGCTGCCAAAGGTCTCCCAGTCCCGACTTCAGCCGTCAACCCGGAGGAAGAGGCGTCGTGCTACTGGGATGTTAAGAAAGTGCGGCTGGCAGTCACCGAGGCGGGTCACGTCCGAGGGCGCGCGTACGGAGTCTTGAACTGGAAAGGTTCGTCTCTTTTGCTCTCTCTCTCTCTCCTTCTTAGAAACACCGGACTAATGCCCCGTGTGACATTTCACAGGCAAACGAGTGACCGAAGGCGAATACGAACTGATCCGAGGCGGACTCAAATACCTGTGGCAGGCGGCGCAGGTCCCTCCCGTCCTCGTCGAGGAGGCAAAGGCGATCGAGGCACGACGGACAGCAGCCACGGCATCGACGGCGGCTGAATCTGCATAGTTGAATCTCGACCCCCAGTCTATTGCCCCCCCTCGCATTTCGCACGCATGCTTGCAGACGACCCATGAGGAGGATTGTCGAATGTTGTATTTCAAGCTATTGTAACCCGTTATTTCTATTCTTTTGAGAGTTTTGTATTCGGTGCGCGCGAGGGAACGGGCGAGCGAGCGCGTCGCTTTCTTTCCTTTCGACTCTTCACTCTCGCTCTTCCTCTCGCTCTCTCGTCCAAGTCTCGCCGTGTTGCTCTCCCGCTTTCACACTCGCATCTCAAGCTGCTGCTCACTCGCGCGCGATCACCTCATCGTACGTACGTTCACGCCCATTCCTCTCTTCTCGACGCACGGCCTCGCTGCTCGCACACGCACACACACGCACGCACACACACACACACACACACACACACACACGGGGAGATGCAAAGGGAGGGGGGACAAGATGACACGCAGCCGCCAATTTTTGCGTTTATTTCAATCCTCGGTACCTCTCGCCTTTACGGGCGAGGGGGAGAGCCAGACTCATGAGCCCCATTACGAGGGATCTCTGCTGGAATTTTTCATAGTTACACTGATCCCACTACCCCTCTCTCTCTATCGCGCGCGCGTGTGTGTGGGCTTGTGCAGCGGTGCATGCGGATCGAGGGGAACGAGCAGTACTGGCTGCGACCAGGATCCGAGCGCTGACCTCGCTCCCTTTCTCCCGCCTCGCCCACAGGTTGTCCTTTCCTTCGTCACCCTACACTACTTCCACGGAAGGTTACGCCCTCACTAGGTGCGGGCGAACAGCGGTGAAGCAGCTCGTTTCGGCGAATCATCTCGCGCTCACCCCTTAGCTCGCTCGTCGATGTGCCTAATCTGCAATCACGTATCCTCACAAATCGCTCACCTTGTCGCTGCTATGCCTTGGGTCGGATCAGATTCAAGAGAGAGCCTCGACAAGAGAGAGAAGTTGGGAGAGCAGCTTGCCGGAGCGAAAAGACACAGCCGCGCTTGCTCGCGAAGTGCAAGCATGTCCTGCCTACCGAGTCGCAAAAGCGCCCTTCTCAGCTGTGCCCTGGTTATAGTTTCATGAGAGCGATCCCGATGCTTCCCGGCAAGAGGTCCGCGCGAAGATCCGCAAGTCGCCGGTTCACTCTTTACTCGTCGATCGCGGCTACACTCGGACTCGGACACAAGGCGCAGGTCATCGAGCAAGTGACAGCGCAGTCTGCAGGCCCGCCACAGACCCACTCTGGCGTGCGCAGTTGAACCGCCGCGCAGATTAAGCCGGACCGCCCGTCGTCATGGCTTCGCCTCCTCCGACTGCTGCTGCTGCGATCGCTCCCGCTACGATGCTCGATCCGCCTGTCTCTACAGAAGCAGAACCTTCAGCTACTGCTGCTGCTCCATCACCCGCCAAACCGCACGCGGCGTTGCCGGCGTCGTGGCACCTCGCGAGTGGTGCCCTCTCGGGTGCTGCCAGCGTCCTAATGCTCCAACCCCTAGACCGTGAGCCCGGGGCGCCAGAGCGTTCTCTCTCTTTTATGGCGGCGGAATTCCTGACCCTCTTGTTGCCCCGTGCTCAGTCATCAAAACCCGGATCCAGCAAGACCGACCATCTTCCGCCTCCTCGACCGCTGCTACTTCCGCAACAGCAGCAAGATCCTCCGGACCTTCCTTGGAAGGAACCAGACCAAAACCGCAACATCCGCAACTCAAACCAAAAGTCGCGCGAGCCAAGATCCTGACGACGGCGCGAGAGGTCGTTCGGATAGACGGCGTTCAGGGTCTCTGGCGAGGGACCGTGCCGACTCTCTATCGGTGAGGATCCATCCACCCAGCCGTTCCTATGAAGCTGCGCCAAGCGCTGACGTCCCGGGTGGTGAATTGGCCCGTCGTCATCCCTCACAGAAACGTCCCCGGCGTTTCGCTCTACTTCCTCTCCCTCTCTCGCCTCCGAGCCCTCGTCGGCCGGTCCTCCTTCTTCCGCGCAAAACCCTCCCCTTCCACAGCATCAACAGCATCAACGGGCGGCGGCGGCGGCAAAGTCAAACTTACTCCGATTGGAGACTTGCTTGTCGGTAGTACGGCCCGAACAGCGGTCGGGTTCGCGTTGACGCCATTTACGCTGCTCAAGACTCTATCAGAAGTAGGTCCCCTCCCTTTCGGGCGCTTCTACAAACCTACTTATTGATGGGGGGTCCACTCTCGCTCCGCAGTCTACACTGTCCATGGCGCAATCCGCCGCCACCTCCTCTTCCTCATCGCCTGCCACTTCCTCCTCCGCCGCCGCCAGCGCACCTACAGTCCGGTCTCACTCAACAGCAGCAGCAGCAGTAGCCCGCCCCCCATCGACGTTCACCGCCCTCCGAACGCTCTACTCGTCCGGCGGACTCCGGTCATTATGGCGCGGAGCGGTCCCGACCGCCTTGCGAGACGCGCCCGGCGCGGGCCTGTTTATCGTGTTCTACGAGCGCGGGCAACGACTCCTCGGCATGCGGGGGGACAAGGGCAAAGGTGCCGTAGGGGGCGGTTTGGCGGGTGAGAAGACTTGCTCCTTGCCTTCAAGGGTCAAGAATCCTGGCTGATCAAGACCTGTCCCTTTCCCACGATCCGAACCCGGACCCGGTCAGGTGCCTCTGCTTCTCTCGCGTCGACACTCTTGACGACGCCGTTCGACCTCCTCAAGACGCGACGACAACTCGACCCGGCGCAGTACAAATCGCTCTGGCAGTCGGTCACGCTCGTCTATGCGCAGAGTGGCATTCTCGGCTTTTGGGAAGGCGGCGGACTCCGCGTCGTCAGGAAGGCGGGCAGCGCCGGGATCGGCTGGGCCGTGTATGAGGCGTTTGTCGGGATGGGAGAGAAACGGCAGCACCTCGAAAGGGATCGAGTGCGCAATCGGAGCGGCGGAGGTTAGAAGGAGGTCCGCAAGGAAAAAAAAAAAATTTGGGTTAGAGAGATCCATACTCCGCAGACCGAAGATGAATATATATTCGCAACTCTCTTTCGCTCTCTCTCTAGATCCCCTCTCCGTCTCCATGCACAGTTCATCGACACTTGACTGCTGTTCTTTTCGTTTCGAGCAAGCTGGAAACATGCTCCGCGGCCCCCACTACACAAGGTCATGCCACGCCTTGGCTGCTTCCACCAGGCTCGCGACGCTCGGAGAAACGGTTTCGAGGTCAAGCTTGGCGATTCCGTCGGCAATGGCCGGCGCGCTGATCGACTGGCGGTCGAATGCCTGTATAAGCGACCAGGCGGACATCAGCATTGAGCTTCTGAGAATACCCTGGAGAGGGAAAAGAACCGAGAAAAAGGAATTTACCGATCGGCACAGTTCGCGAACCCAACCCTCGAGCCACCACGTCTCCCAATCGTTCCTGCTCACGTCGGCCGGCAAGAGCTTGGCAAAGTGACCGAGGACGTCGACGAGCGTCGAAGCCTGCTCGTCCTGCGCTTCTTGCAGGTACGACTTGGCCGACACCAGTTCAGTGTTCTCGGGAGCGGTCGCGTCGCGGACGGCAACGTCTGTAATAAAGTGATCTATCAGCAGATGTCCAGAGCGGATCTGCCCTCACGAGAGAATCAACGTACCTCCTTCGGCATCGACGACGCCTTCCCCGCCAGCCTTGTTGTCCTCCTCAGCACCGACCATCTCGGCTTCGCGCCCGAGTCCCTCAACGCGCAGCCTCGCGCCCTCGACGTTCTTGCGCACCGACTTGAGCGTGATCTGCAGGATCGCCCACAAGTCCGGGTCGCTCCACGTCTTTGGTCGCGTGTCGGGCTGTTCCTCGCTCGGAGCAAAGACCCAGGAGATGACATCGCGCGTGTCGACGAGGCGATACTGCAGCAGCTTGTCGAGCACGATCAGGTGGAACTGCGGGTGGCGCTTCCAGAAGACGGCGACGGTTGTCAAGAGTTCTTGACGAGCGGAAGGGGAGGAGGACAGGTTGCGGAGGAGGCTGAGGTATCGCTCGAGCGCGTTGAGGAAGTGCGAGAAGGATCGGCTGCCGACAAAGAGGATCGTCTGCACCGCCATGTCGCGCTTGACCTTCTCCGCCTCCTCCGGAGTCATGTTGTTCTCGGTTTCGAGCGCCCGCTGGAATGCGTTCAGCTCGTCTTCGGTCTCGGAGATGGGTGCCTTGGCCCGGATAGTGCGCAGGAACGATGCCGCAGCGGCCGCGTGGGCATGTTCTACGCGAGATAAAGATCGAGCTATCAGTATGACGTCGAGACATGACATGCATGAGAACAAGACTAACCGGAATCCTCGTAGACGTAATCAGGTCCGGGCGCCTCTTCCGGGAAGACGCCTGCATCCAGCATAGAGCCCGGCACAGTGTTCTTGATCCGGTCGAAGTAGCTCAAACGAATCTCCAGGTCCATGACCCGCTTCACAAACACACGCTTCGGGTGCTTCTCGGACTCGTCCATGTCGGCCGCCCTGGAAGTCATTCAGACTGTCAGCACCATGATCGCCGGTGCCGGGAGGTGACGGGACACGTACCAGTCGTTCCATCCCCACATGAAGCCATAGTTGGAGAGGTGAACCGCAAACCAGTCGGCGAAGCGGCGCACACTTTCCGCATCCAAGACCGGCGCGCCAGCACTCTCGTCTGTTCCAGACGTGCCCAGCGCCGCGTAGAGCTTGCGCACGCTCTTACCGAGACTGGGAGCCACTGTAGTCGGTGAGATTCGGCAGAGCTCGGTCAAAACCGAGCAGTAGTAGATGAGCGTGTGCGGCGGTGCGGGCAAGGCGAGAATTAGGACAATGAGGGTCTGAATGATTCCTCGTCGTCAGCACTCCGATCCATTCTGACATGGACGGGGGCGTTTGCCTACCTCGACAACAATCGTCTCGAGCGACCACTGCGGTCCGACCAGCTCCGGTACCTCGCGCATGTCCTCGTCGTCTTCGTTGGCTCGCTTCGCCGGTTTGGGGTCGCGGAAAGTGCCCTTTTTGAACCAGCGCGGAAGCTCGAGCAGCAACGTGGCGGCATCCTTGCGGTTCACCTCGTACAGCGAGATAATGTCGTGAACCATCGAGCGGACGACGATGCCGGCGGGGTCGTCGACAGCCGGAACCGTCTGTAAGGTTCTCGAATGAGCCCACGGAGCTAGCGCATGAGGGGAAAAGAAAGTGAAGAAACGCACCTCGTCATCAAAGAGACGCAGGAGAAGGCGGACGCCGTCGTAGCCGACACCTTCGTCGCCTCGCAAGCCCGCACTGACGGGCGGAACCGGGATCGCGCGCTCCACGCCATGGCCTACACCGAGCGTGAGGTCGTCTTCGTCCGACTCGGGAGGCACGAGAATGACCGGTAAGGTGAGAGACTCGACACGAGCGGCGTTGCCGTCTTCGTCTTCGGCAGGCGGTGCGAGCGTCAGGGCCGAGTAAACCGCCGGAATGACTTCGGCGACCGGGTTCGATTCGGGCGCATCCGCCGCTCCGAGCGACCGGAACGCGGCGACAAGGTGCTCGAGCGGCTGCGGACAGCGTTACCAGGGTCAATGGACGTGCCGTCAGGGACGGACAACAGGAGAACCTGCCAACTCACGTCGAGCCATTGCGCCTGGTTCTCGCCATCGGCAAACAGCTCCTTCTCGATCCGGCGCGAGGAAACGTAGCCCTCGATACCCTCCCGGAGCATCTCGACTGCTGGTTCCGAAAGTGCGGTGCTGTCGAGGCGCAACAACGCCTCGATGATGATGCGGACGCATTCGTCGCCTCGAGTCGCCTTCAAGCCGGGCTCATCCAACACTGAGACGAACGAGTTGAGCAGACTGAGCAAGGAAGACACGGTGACGACTGGTACAGATGGCGGCATGGTCGTGAGAGTGGCGAAGAGGATGACCTGTTGTGGAATACATTTTGCGTGGTTAGAGCAAAGCGACCGGTACGAATTCGGGGCACTCGCGGCTCACCAAATACCGGATACTCTTCCACTTGCGCTCATCGAGGAAGGCTTGGAGCGCCTTTGCCAGATCTTGCACGATGGCATGGCCCACATTGACCTTTTCCGGTTCGGGCGCGGCGGGCTTGGATTCCTCAACCTCTGCCGCTGCCTCTGCAGTACCCTCCGCGTCTGCGCCCTTGGTTTCCGTCTCCGCCTCCGAGGGAGCACTGGCACGAGGCGGGCTCCGTCCAGCTGCGGGGGTGAACTTGGGCGCTCCACCGAGACGCGAAGCGAGGGAGGCGGGCGGTGCAATCGCGTTCGTAGAGAGCCGCGCGAGCAAGGCGGCGTAGTGGGGTATCTTGTGCGGCATCTCGGATACTCTGCAACCAACCAAGTCAGTTTGGACTCTCACCTGCGTCCCCTGTGACCGTGCCGCAGACTTACGCCGCGCGGAACGCGAGGAAGACGAGGTCCTGGTCGCGGAAGAACCACGACTCGACCGTCTGCGCCATGGTCGGAATATCGATCGCCGGGTCGTAGCTCTGCAACGTAGCCCCAGTGTCAGCGCCACGTGAGGTCAAGGAATGCACCCGCTTCGGCGCGAACTCTGGCTGATTGTTGGCGCAAATGACATCAAGCGGTCCGGTTCCACTCACTGCATCGTTTCCGAGGGTCCACAGCTCTTCTTTGAAGCGGTTCTTCATTGCCTCGTGACTCGGCACGCGGTCATATGCCGGCTCTCCCCCGCGTCCTCCTCCTCCTCCGCCGTAGCCTCCTCGGCGAGGGGAAGCGTTGTAGTCGCCGCGCTCGTTGTGCCTTCGACGGAAATTCTGACCATACGAGTCGTCGTCTGGGTTTGTTCGAGGGTCAGTCTAGCGAATCGATATGCCCCCGCATAAGGCGTATGACGCTTCAGCAGTCAAACTGACCGTTCCTCGCGCGTTTCCTGCCAGATCCGCGTCCTCCACCGTAGCCTCCGCGACCGTAGCCGCCGCCCGATGGGCTGCCATAGCCACCGTTATAGCCACCTCCGCCGCCACCGTTGTAGCCTCCGCCGTAACCTCCTCCGCCGTAGTTTCCCTGTCCGCCTGCAGGCGGGTAGCCGTAATTGGACTGCAACGAGGGAGGAATCGCTTAGCCGAACTGCGGCCAGGAGGTCACTATGCTGCTCACCATTGCTCGTAAGGACCCTTTGCCTGCTCTGAGCAGAACAGCGTACAGCCAGAGAAGCGATGAAGCGCCCTCGCGCGGAAGGCACTAATTCGCCTTTGTAATCGGGTCATTACAAGAACGTAGTAATCAAGGTGATTTCCTTGGTGTTCCCCCGCCGAGTGTCTACGCATGCCCGTGGTATGGACGCACCCGCCACGTCCTTCATCGACCTTGCGAGCTATTGCCCAGCGCCATCTTACCGCCTCCGGGACCGAACGAGAAACTCTTGGTCAACCCGGCGCGACCTTTCACCGCCGAGTTCTTGCCGCTGCCCCGCCCGACACCCATCCCTCGTTCCCGCTCGAGCGCAAACAACAAGTCCGGCAACTCGACCACGTGGTGTCCGGCCTCCCACGCGTCTTTCGCGATCTGAGTCCGCTGCGCGTCGTGCAGTTGCGGGACGTTGAGCCGCGACGTAGTCAACGCGCTCGCAGCAGCGTTGTGAGACCCAAACAGGCCGCCGTCACCGGGTCGTGAAGGTCCCGGCGTGGAAGGCGCGTGGTTGGCCGGGTTCAAGTTCGAAGTCGACGTCGTCGCGTTCCCGAGGGGCGCAAACGAAGGCGGAGGAAGTGAAGACGCCGTCGCAAACTTGGGCTTGGGCAACCCTCCTCCCGTCGGAGTACCGAACCCGACCCCGCCCGCAGGAGACGGCGAACCGACGCCCGCGTTCAGCCAACTGAACTTTTGCCCTCCGAGCGACCGCAACGCATGCTGGTCCGTCAACCGTTTCCGCACGTCCTCGGACAGGTTCTTGACGCCGCTACCTCCAGCAGGCAGGGGCGTGCTCGCGCCGCTCCCAGCGTCGCCCGCTTTCGGCTTCTTCGGGCGCGCCTTCTTGGGTTTGCCGTCCTTGCCGAGTGCGGGCGAATCCGCACCGCCTTTGCCCGAAGGTGTCGCCGGCGTTCCGTCCTTGTCTTTCGCTTTGCCCTTGCCCTTGGACTCGGCCTTCTTGTCCTCGGCAGGCGTGCTGCCTCCACCGTCCTCCTTCTTCGAGGACGATCCGCCGCCGCCGCCGCCGTCCGAATCGAGCGCGCGCTGAGCCGCTTCGGCCGCCGCCATCGCTTCCGCCAGTTCTCGCTCCTCTTGCTCCTTCTGATCCCGCAACATACGTTCTCGTCGTTTCTTGCGCTCCTCATCCCGGTCGACGCGCTCGAGCACGGTCAGGTACCGCTCCGGGTCGTCATACACGAGCGTGTCCCACGCGGGCACCTTTGGCTGATCCGACGACACGTCCTCCATCTCCTCGTCCTCGTCCCCTTCTGCATCGTCCAGTTCCGGGTCTAGCGGATCTCGCCTTCGTCGTTTGCGAGCGATTGGGGCGACGAGCGGTGGAGGGCGGAAGTGGGAAGAAGATTGGCGGTGATCGCGCGCTGCGACTGCGGCCGAGATGAGCGATTCGAGACGATGTCGAGTCGCAAGAGCAATAAAGGGGATTGTATCGGGTTCGAGAGTCTTGAGCTGAAAGGCAGCGGCTGCGGCAAGAGGGGGGCGTTCAGTCGAAAGGCCCTATTGCCACGAGATCCAGACGCATAGACTCACCGACTTTCTTGACGACTTCTGCCAAGACGCTCGGATCGATAAAGTCCTGTTTCCGTAATCGGTCGACGCCGGTGTAGGCGTTCGGGTTGGAGGATTGCGCCGACGCCTGTGCCGCCATCGCTTGGGCGTGCAGGCGCTCGTTGGTGGCCCGGAGTGACGCTTCCTCGGCCTGCAATATCACCACAAGTCTAAGCGACGGAATTGAAAGAAAGGGCTGCGAGGGACAGGTGTTCTCACGCCGAGATCGACCCCACTCGCTCCAACAGCATCCATCAACGAGTTGACGTCGGTAGCTCGTGTTGGTTCGGAAGGACCGGCAGCATTTCCCTCGGGGCTGTTTGAGCATAGCGAGAGTGATCAGCTGCTGTTCTAGACGGAAGTGGCGGACGAACAAGGTGCAAACTCACTCTGCCGAAGGACCGCGTCCAGCCTGAGGACCTCCCGGCTGTGCTTTGGCTGCGCGGAGGGAGTATGCTCACTCGTTAGCTCTCGCCTGTGCTTCTGTGGATGGTTTTGACCCGTCCGGGCGCGTCCATCACGCTGGCCTCGACGACCGGCATCGCAGCGATTTGAGGAGCAACTCGCTCACTCGCTCGCTCAGGGTTCGAAGAGAGGAAAGGTGACGTACCTTTGGCAGCTGCATTCGCTTGTGGCAGCTGCAGAGTCTGCCCCTGCGGCTGCCCTTGCCCCTGACCTTGACCTTGACCTGGTTGACCCTGCCCTGGACCGACGAGTGCCGGGTCCCAACTCTGGGGCGTAGCCGTTCTGGACGCCATCGTCGAATGCGGAGCAGGATCAAACTGATCTGCTTCTCGTCGGCGGCCCCGTGTCTCGAGTGTATGTGTAGCGCGTTGACTGGAATGGTCAGGAAAGCGAGTGCAGACTAGTTTGTAATGCTTGAATACGCATATTACAAATACTCTCGAATTGAATTGGGCGACGTTGAATTATGTCACCCTCTCTTTCTCTCCCTCTCCTCTCGCTTTTCCACGTTAGACTCGACTAGACTAGAGCTCTAGAACAGATATGCCTCCTTCCCAGCCGATCACCATCTTCTCCGCCCGCGTCTGGTCCGTTCACACAAACTCCGCTCTTTCTCGTGGCGAAGCCCCACCTCGAGGCATGACAAAGCACCTCGACCGGACTAACACGGCCTCGGACCACGTTGTGCACACAGCCCGTGGGCTCAGCGAGCTACCCTCGCCCTCCGCGAAGTCGGTACGTCCTCCGCGCGAGGATTCCGCCCGAGATCAACAAGCCGTGGACATGCTGACCAACCTCCCTTTTGCAGGTGCTTACGAAGACGGAACCCTCGAGCACGTCGAGATCGACCTCCAGAACAAACCCGACTGGTACGCCTCGAAAGTCAACCCGGCGAGCAAGGTCCCGGTGATCCGCGTCGGCGAGGAAGGCGCCCCCGGAACGCTCAACATCCCCGAATCGGCCGTCGACCTCGAACTCGTTGCCGACTTGTACCCGGAGAAGAAGCTTTCGCCCGAGGACCCCGTCAAGCGCGCGTATGCTCGCTACTTTGCTCAGCGGTATGTCCGGAACGTGCGCGAAACACCGTTTTGTCCGGAGTTGACAGTCTTCCTTCATTTGATCTGCACTCCTGTATTCCGGACCGTACAGTTTCACCGACGTCGTCACTTCACCCTTTATGACGGCACTGTTCCAAGGCAAACCCGAACTCGCCGACTCGGTCTTTACCGGCATTGAGGAGATTCAAGGCATGCTCACCCAATTCGACGGCCCGTTCCTGCTCGGGAACGACATCTCGATCGGCGACCTCGCGGTCGCACCTTTCGTCGGCCGCATCTTTGCCGGTCCCAAGTATGGTGAGGAGGTCTCTCGACTTTCGTGACAACTACGACTGCGCGTTACTCTCCGGATGTTGATTTCAGTTTGTGCCGCTCGCAGATCTCCTCCCGAAGGAGTTTGCCGACAAGCTCGAAGACGACAAGTACAAGGTCTTCGGCGCCTACAAGGACGCGCTCGTCACCCGCCCGTCGTGGAAGGTACGCCCGTCATCCCCCTTTGCTTCCTTCTTCTCCGAATCGCGCACGCACGCGCGCTCACAATTCCGTCCTGTCATCCATCCCGAGCAGGAAACATTCGACGAGGAGTACGTCATGCCGCACATGAAGCACGTGATCGAGAAGAGGCGCGCTGCTGCCGCTGCCGAGGCCAACAAATGAGGCAGCGTAGCCGTTCCAGGTTCCCGTCAAGAGCTTCCTTGTGAATAGACCGTCGGTGCATCATCAAGAAGTATTTTATCCATGCTTGATTTGCCAGCGTGCCCGGCGTAAAGTCAATCTCGCCGACCGCCAATAATGCTTGCGAAACCGATCGTGTTGCGACGAAATGCTCTATGATCAGATGACGACCCATTTGCTCTTCCAGAACCACAAATCTGTAGGCAGACTTGCGACTAAATGAGCAACGGCATCAAACCGTGTCCAAAGGAGAGCATGCCCAAGAGGAAACTCACTGGGGTATCTCCTCCCACCAATATTGTTGATCACCAAGGCCCATCCGAGCATGATCAGGCTCGCTTGGAGGACCATCGGGATGTACCACCACCCCATTTCGGCGATCTGCGTGATCGTGACGGCGAGGAGCGCGACGGCACCTCCCGGCGGGTGACTGCGGGAAAAAACGAAGGTAGAATCGGTTTATCTGTGCTGAGGTGAAGATCTCTCTGTTCCCCCGACTTACGTGATCTCGAGTAGTTGCATGACGAGAAGCGCTAGTGCGAGCGAGACTGAGGCGGCTCTGTGCGTACCTCAGCATGATAGCAGAAGATATCAATCAGCCCAACCGTGGTGGCTCGAGCAATGATCGAGCAACGGGAGAAAAAAAAGAACGAGGACGCACTCCCAATTTGGTTCGTACACTCCACCAATCTTGAAGCCCGGCTGGAGCTCAAATAGTTTCGCAACGCAGACACCTAGAACCGCACTGATGGTGTTCCCGAAGATGACGTTCATCTGGTCGAGTTTACAGGACTGTCAAAGGACTATCTTCCCTGGCGCACATCCGCAGCACCGCACCGCACCACACTGCACTGCACTGCACTCACTGGTTGAACAAGAGGAGAGTCGTGCGCTGCATATCTGCCATGTTCGGGAAAACGGTCAGTACTAAGCGTCAATTTCAAGATGTGCGCCGACACCGGGGAGGGGGCACGCACAAGAGGACGGCTTCTGCTCCGAAAGCCGCTACGATGAGAGGCGAGTTGTGATCCCGCAAGTAGTCAGATCGCGCGCCTGCCAAGTGGGTCGGACAAGGAGAATTCTCGGTGAGCTCCTGTCCAGAAGCGCGACCTGGGGAGCGAAAAAAGAGAGAGAAGAGGCGTGCTGCGGGGACTCACTGAGTGCCGAGAACGCGATCCCGAAGAAACACCCTAGCAGGGTGAGCCACATGTCCCACAGTTTGTGCTTGACCCTCGTACCAAGCGAGGGCTCCTCCTTGCTCGGGCCCTTGATCGCACCCTTTTCTGCTGCTGCCGCCGTCTGTTGCCCGTTCGGCGTCCCGCCTACTCTGCCCCCTGCTCCTTCCTTGCGTAGTTGCTCTTCTCGCCTTCGTTTCCGGTGTCGTTCTCGTAACGGTGCCGGGAGGATGTGGTCCATGCCTGCGGCCCAGTGCCGCGCCGCGACCGGATCAGCAGGCGGAGGGCGGTAGCCGAGGAAGCGCGTCAAGGGCCAGCCCTTGTCGAGCCATTTGTCCTTGAGGTTTCCGTCTGGGTCGGCGTTGGAGTACGGCTGCCCCATGTTTTGCGAGGTTTCGCAGCGGTGAGCGGTCGGCTGTCGCCCTCGTCCCGAGTTACGCAAGAAGACAAGATGAGCGAGCAGGCGTATGGTGCAGCAAGTGTTGCCCGGCAAAGGGAAACGAGCAAGAGCAAGGGAAGCGAGTTCTGCGAGCCGACTCATCCAGGGCGTGCGTGATCGCTTCGGGCAAGAGTCGATGCGTAGGAGCAGGACGAGTCGGCAGGTGTGGCAAGCGCTATACATGCAGTCCTCTGCTCGCATGACTAGCTGTCTGCTATCTCTGTAGTCGAGGCGGGGGTTGCCGAAGTGCCGGCACTATCGGAGAGGCAGCTGTCGAGCGTCGTCGTGGGGAAGAGCCTGAGGCGGCCGAGCACGGCATTGTAGGGCAGGGCCATGCATGTAGATGGGTGCCCATTCTGGCCGATCTGCAGCTTGCTCGGCGTGAGTGCCGAGAGCAAGAGCAGACTCGCCTCGACTGCTTCCCTTCTCCTGCAACCTCTCACTCTTACTCCGCAAGGGAGCCGAGTGTAGACCAGCAGCAGCGGCAATGGAAATAGACAACGGAATAATTACCGATGACAGGTACGTTCATCCGAGGAGCCGAGTGACAGCCACCCGAGACTGACTTGCATCGCCAGCAGCAGAACGACCGAGACCACAAAGCCGGACAAGTTCAGCCACTTGCCGCCAGAGATCCTCTCGAGCATTTTTTCCTACCTCGGGAATGACCCGCCGCCGCCCCTCTCCCGTCGACTGCTCCCTTACTCGCGAGCCGCTCGGCTGCAGACGGTCGACATCCTCACGATCAGACAGCTCGTTGCGTTCGTCGAGATGCTCAAGTCCATCCGCGGGGCAGGCGCCCTCGTCAAGTGCTTCTGTGTCGGACTCCGCCAGACGACCGAGGCCGTCCTCGCGATGGAACACCCGACCTTGAACGAACTCTTGAGCGAGGCGCTCGCCCTCATGCCTGCCGTCCGGGAGATGCAAGCCGTCGACTGGATGTCGACCTCGTTCCTCTTGTCCGACAACGCCGCCGATTCGCTCTGCCGGTCCCTCCGCTCGCTTCGGATCTCGGTCTTGTTGGCACAGATCAACTCGACCGACTTTATCACCTACCGCCTCGCCCTCCTCTCGCGGTACCCGCTCCTCCGCTCAGTCGAGATCATGGTCCTGCCGTACGATCCCGGCTCGAGTGCAGCCACCCAGTTCGACCTTTTCCCGGCACAGGACCTCGACCCGGTGCCGCTCGAAATGACCCACATCAGTCACGTCGAGGCGCTCACCCTCGGCGGGCCCCTGTGCGACCAGCGCGTTGTCAACGTCTTCCGCGCGTTCCAAGGTCTCCGAGAAGTGACCATGTATGACTCGTTCGCTTCTCAGCATATCGCCCCCGCGCTCGCCGCTCTCGATCCGACCTCTCTCCGCGCGTTGCGACTACACCGCCTGATCGCGACCCCTCCCCCCGTCACTCTCCCATTCCAAGACACCGACTGGTCTCGGTTCGTCGAACTCCGCGAACTCTCGATCGCCATGCCGGTTGTGTCCGACGCATTGATCGCGGCCATACCGACGTATACCTCGCTCGGGGAACTCCGCTTCGGGAACGCGTCCAACCCGACCGCGGCGCAGATCCGACAACTCTTGCTGCACCGCCCGCCGGCGCTCCGTCTGATCGAACTCTCGAACGTGACGGGCGACGTCGGCGCTCCCATCACGCCGGCGACGCTGCCCCTCGTCGGCGCCTGGCTCGAAGCCGTCCGGGCTGCACAAACCGACCCGAGCGAACCGCCCGTCCCGCATTTCCCGCTCTTGGATTGGCGCTTGCCCGACTGGACTGAAGGGTTCACGCCGTCGGAAGCCGAGACGTTGTTCCCGCTCGCGCGCGAGGTCGGCGTCGAGATGCAAGGGTCGGTCGTCTCGGCGCTGTTGACTACGTTCTTGCTCGAGCGGCAAATCGACGTCTGGCAGGAACAGCTCGAGACGTCGACCCAGCAACAGCAGCAGCAGCAGCAAGGCGGGGAGACGGGTCCTCCGGCAGAAGATGGCGTCGACGACGAGGCGCGCGAGATCATGTGCCGGCGCGAGTTTTGGGACGCGCTGGCGTTGAGGTACAAGGCTCGGTTGTTTGGCGCAGAGATGAGGGTGGTCCAGCAGCAGCCGGCGGATGAAGCCATGGGTATGTTCCCTTTTCTCGTCTGTTTTCTTCCTGCTTGCGCTTTTTTGGAACGCTGTCGCTGATGACTCTCACTGGACACGCAGCGGAGAACCAATAGATTAAGCTCGGCTATGAAACGCCGTCGCCCTCTCAATGGCGACCGAGAAAGGGTCAGACGGGCTTCTTCATGAGTTACGCGAGGTCGGAACGGGCGTCCTCGTCGCGCGACACGAACAGCATCGACATGGCACAACCCGACCGGCCTGGGGTTCTCGACGTTCAGACCGCCCTAGCGGCGGTGGAAACGAAAGAGAGGCGGAAAAGATGGCGAGGTAGACCTTCATATGCAAAAGATGATGTTTCCCGCTCCTTCCACCTCAATCATCTTACTGCTGATCGCGTCTCCGATCGAGTCAACCAACCATACAGAGTGGCTGCGACTAACGGACTGCCCGGAATTTTTCTCCGAGCTCAGAATGCTTCGCACGGGGTGCGTGCACTTTCCGCGGCGTTTGGCGCCCTCAGCGCTGTCAGCTCACTTCCTCTGCCTTCTCTCCCTTTCTCAGCGGATCGCAGCGGGTGTATCGCTTGGACCTATGGCGCAGGTATGCGGGTGTCCCAGGACACTCCTCGATCGCGCGCGCGCTCACTCCTCTGTAAACAGCCCGAAAACATCGGAATCGACCGCTTGTCGACCCTCGCGCCGAACTTCTGCGCAGTATCTTCGCTTTCGCGTACGAGGAAGACAAGCCCATCGCGCCGCTCAGCCGCAGCCTCCGCCCGTTCTATGACGCCGTCAAGTTCGACAAGATTGTGGCGCGGGGTGGCCGACGCATTCGCTCTCTGCTCGGAACCTTCACCGCCCGGCCCGCATTCGGCGACGCTGTTCGCGAAGTCAGTCTGGTGGATCGTACTTCCGCCACGCAACTCGGGGCAGACGACGTCCTGACGCTGTTCGGACTGCTGCCCAACTTGAGGGTGGTTTCGATTCGCGTTTCCAACTCCACGACGTGGCTCTAAGCCGTCTTCCCAACCCGTGACGACGCCAAGACAGTTTTACGTCCTTCGATCAGTGTATTGAACGTCGTGAGCTCCGACGCGCATGGCGCTGGGTACGACGCGAAGGTGCTCGCCACGCTCAAACACTTCTCAAACTTGGAGCGCGTCGGACTCGACTTCCCCGGTAACACGGCGGACGAAGCGGACACCAGCATGGACGGCACTTCCCTACCCCACATTCGAGACCTCCGTCTCGGTCTTTACGACGATTCCTCAACGGTCGGCAATTTTCTTGCCCGTTTCCCTCGCCTGCACGTCCTCAAGCTCCAGGCCCGCGGATCCACCTGCAACTTCTCGCAGGCGCTTTCCAGTGTCAGCTCGTCCAGTATCCGCGAAGTTTGCCTCGGGGGGAACCCTCCGGCCGACTGGCGTTTTCCGCAAGAACTCGCCGAAATCGCCGCGCTCGAGAAGCTCGCCCTTGACGGAAATTTCGCGCTCGCCAGCCTCGAAGCCTTTCGCGAGCTCGGACGCGTATCACTCACAACGCTGCGGATTGCGAAGGAC
This sequence comes from Rhodotorula sp. CC01, assembly GCA_021654155.1. NCBI lineage: Eukaryota > Fungi > Basidiomycota > Microbotryomycetes > Sporidiobolales > Sporidiobolaceae > Rhodotorula > Rhodotorula sp. CC01. The sequence goes on from JAKEZK010000007.1 coordinate 104,577, forward strand.
TGCGACGTCAGCGCCGAGGCGCTTGCGATGCTGCTCGGCCCTGGCGGCTCCTGCCCGAATCTCAAGGTCCTCCAGCTCGACAATCTTTCGCCAGCCTATCCACCCGGCTTCTCCCGCGAGGACTTCCAAGACGATGAATTCAACCTCTACGACTACGCAGGCAATTCCTTCGACGCGGAATTTTCCTGTACAAATTCGAGATACCCACCTGGACGACGAAATTCTCCGAATCAGCGTACGAGCACCTCGTCAACGCGGCAAAGTCGCACGGAGTCGTCATCAAGGGCTCGACTGTCACCGCTCGCGAGATCGACCTCGTCTGGAAGGATCTTGAGGATGGGGTGACCGACATGCGGCGGGAAGGGGAAGAGGAGGAGGAGGAGGACATCGCCTACGGACACGGCGGTTTCGGCCCGGGATCTCATTGGAACATTCGCCTCAGAAGCTATCACGGCTATGGCGACGAGGACGAGGACGAGGGCAGCGACTTCGACTAAAGTGTCTTGGATTAGTGGTGCTGTCGACTCTGTGAACGCATCTTTCCAATGTGCGGTACTTCATATGAGTCTTTCTGCGTGCCGCATTGACGAGAGGGCCTTTCTCAGAAGCGCTGCAGTGAGAGAAGGACTGCGCGCGCGCTGACATTCCAAAATCCGATGACTTGAGATGCCATGTGTTCTCTCTCTCCTCTCTTCTCTTCCTCTACCCACAGCAACAAGGCCGGACAAGGATGGACGACCCACGTCTCCAGCGTACTCAGTCTGCGAACGTAAGGGCTTTCCTACGCGTCGGTCCGAGGTCTCCCCAGCTGACTGCGTGCACGCGCCCTTCCCCACCGCAACCACAGGATGCCGCCGAACCAGGCGTCGACCGCTTCTCGAAACTGCCGAACGAGCTCTTGCAGCGCATCTTTGCGCTCGCATACAGCAAGAAGAAGCCCTCCCACCCGTTGAGCCGTCGCCTCCGTCCCTTCTACGACGAGATCGTGTTTCGCAAAATCAAGGCCGACTCCAGCTCGCGCATCCGCACGCTCCATACCCTCTTGTGCGGACGTCCCGGACTCGGCCAGCACATTCATGATCTGGTCGTTCAGGAAGCTAGCGACCAGGCGTGCCTCTCGCTCGCCGAGATCAAAGCCGTCTTTGGGTGCCGCAGCAGCTTGCAGGCCCTCTCGCTTCGCGTGCATGGCCCCGAGTTGCTGGAAGCGGCATTGCCTGAAGGTCTGGACGCCAAGACCGTCCTGCCGAGCTCGACCGTCTCTCTCACGGTTGTTGCGTCTACGACGCAGCGCAGCGACGCCTACGACCCGGCTCGCCTCGGCGCGCTCGCCCAGCTTCCCAGTTTGACTAAACTCGCGCTCGACTTTCGCAGCAAAGTACAGGGCTCCCGAAGGGTTGAACGCGACCGCGTCCGACCTCGTGCTGCCGAACGTGATCAACCTGTCGGTCGGCCTTCCCAAAGTTCCGTCGAGCGTCAACGCCTTTCTCGGCTGCTTCCCGCACGTCCGCAAGCTCACGCTCACCTCGCACGCCGACGCGCCGGACTTTGCGACGGCGCTCGCCAGCATCAAGTCCCCGGCCGAGGTTGTCGAGCTCACGATCAGGGCGAGCCCGAAAGCCGGGTGGCGCTTTCCCGACGAGCTCGCCGCATTCAGTTCGCTCGACTCGCTCGTGCTCGCCGGGCAATTTCAGCACCTCGAGTCCGACGCCTACGAGGGTTTGGGCCGCACTCCGATCACTACGCTCGCCGTCGGCAGTAAGAGCGACATCTCGGCGACGGCGTTGATTGCCCTCCTTGGGGACAAGGGCCTTTGCCCTGCGATTAAGACGTTGCGCCTCGATCATCTGAGTACAAAGGCGCCTCGTAACTCTTCCCGATATGGTGCATTCTACCTCTTCCAGACGGCGGAGGACCCAGAAGCTTTCCTCGACGAGTTTGATCTGCCGCAATGGACTGCCGCATTCACATGCGACAAAGCTTACGAGCTGGAGCAGGCGGCGGAGGAAGCAGGAGTCAAGATCAAAGGCTCCATCGTCGATGCCGTGAAAATACAGGCCGAAAACGACGGCCTCGAGGAGATATTGGGGCAACACGACGCCTCCTCTTGGGATGGGGACGAGTGCGGCTGAACATAGGACGAGGGAGCGAAGGTACGCGAGCTTGTAGGGTCACCTTGCTTGTGATGCATGTCTTGTCAGGATCTGCCGGTTCGATGAGGAGGCCAACGCGATGGAAGAGCTTTTCAGGAGAATCTGTCTCCGGACTCTTCGGATTGCTTCGGAGGACGCTTCAGCAGAGGACAGACTTCTTGAGATCAAGTTGTCACCCTGCATAGGGTGATTTTTCGGGTGTAGGGCCGATTTTTGGGTGTTCCTTTCGTCGCAAGTGGCGGCGGAAAGCAGTGCAGGGGAGGCTGCGACAACTTCTCGACTCGGGCGTTTGACGCGATGTCTCGTCCATCTTGCAAGTATAAGACGTGGTTGCTCAGCAACAAGTCGAGCGCACTGATCGTCTACCAGCTCCCGTCAAAAGCGCCCCGCTGCGACCGTACAGCGTTCTTTTTCGAGATCTGTCTCCGTCGACCGCTGGCACCGCCTCGTCTCTCGCTCGTTGACCGATCAAGAGAAAGGCGACGACTATAGCGAGGAACGATGGGGTTGTGGTCAAGAACATATGTCTGCTGCGCCGTACCACTGTGTAAGCACTGGCATCTCCAACGTATCACGCGTTGTGGTCGATTCGCTGATCCCCTTTCGACCCTGGTTCGGTGATACAACCGCTGGCCTTATCGGGTATGCCTTGCATACAGACAATGGAGGTATCTATGCCATCTTGGCGCAATTCCTGATCGTATCCCTCGTGACCGGAGTGCTCTGCTTTGCCGCACCATCAAGTTCGTTGTCTCCCCCCAGCTGCCCTCGGTGCCCGATGTGTGTCTTGCACTGACGAGCGTGCACATCTGCAGTCGTCTCGGTCGTCACGCCGAGTTTTGTCTCGTACATCCTCGGCGTACTTTGCTTCGCCGTCGCGGCCTGCCAACCCGTTGGCTTTTTCGGCGTCTACCGCGAACGACCGCGCCTCTTCAAAGGATTGTGAGTTCGCGCCTCACGCACTCGGTCAGCCCGACCTACTTGAAGCTCATGAGAGAAAATCTTTTTGCTGTCAGCCTCCGCATCAATGGCATTCTTGTCAGCGCCGCCGTGTTGTGCGCACTCGCCATCATCATCGTCTCGGCAGCCAAGCACTCGACCGGAGTCGACAACTGCACGGCCCTGTTCTCGGCTGACAACACCGACACGACCGCCAACACGATTTGCAATATCTGGACGTGGATCCAGATCGGCATCATGGGCCTTTTGTTTGTGCTCGTCGGACTCTGCCAGGTACGCTTTGCCGCGGGGCGCTCACCGGCCGTACGATAGCGACTGATGCAAACGCTATACCTCTGACAGGTCTACTTTGTTTGCTACACGAGTATCTACGCCTCGGAGCAACGCCTCGACCAGTAAGTCCCCACGCGAGCGTCTCTCGTACGGCTGCACGGCCGAGGATACCGAGACTGACTGATTGTCAATTCTGCGGTTGCGCAGCGCCAAGTACGACACGGTCTACTCTCACGCAGCCGAAGAGATCCGCGCCTCGGGTCTGTACGACTCTTCGTACAACTATGCGACCGGGCGCCCTTCCTACTCGCAAGACGAGTTGTCCATGCCGGACCCGACCCGGCCGAGTTTCGCCGAACATGGCCGCAACTCGAGCAAGAGTAGCGGGTTGCGGAACGAGCTCGCGCGCGGGGAGACGCAAGAGTATTTGAATGAGCTCGAGGCGGGGCAGGGAGGAGGAGGAGGAGGAGGTGGTGGTGGTGGTCCGGATCGACGGCAGGTGGGCAAGTTGCGAAAAGGCGGCAATGGCGGCGGCCAATACGGCGGCCAGGCGGCGCCGATGGGATCTTACGCCGATGACGACTATTCGCAGCAGCAGTACGAATATAACGGCTACGAAGGCGGGTTCCGACCGCCGCACGAATCGTCCGAGATGCACCGGCCGCGGTACTGAGTTTTGCGCGCTGCCTCCGCTGCGCTCGCTTGACGTGCGATTTGTACACGACGAACGGACACGACAATCGAGGCCATCTATTTGATTCCTCCTCCGAACAGACAGACAATTTTTTGTACCTTCTCTCTTTTCGCGCTCTCCCTCTTCCGCATGTCCCCCATGTTTTGTCACACTCCTCTCACGAAACTTGTAAATCTGAGCCCTGTACAAAGAGCTTTGTCGCGAGGGCAGGACTCTTGTTCTGATGAGAAAAGAGTGATATTGCGTTGCGAAGTGTACGATAGGGCGTTCCGAATCAAGCCAGAGTGGCGGCAGCGTCGGCGTCCAAAGTGCCAGCGTCCTGCGCCTCGACTCGACCGCTCCTTTGCTGTCGTTCCTTCCTCGCCTCCCGTCCGAACGCGCCTTTGGCTCTCGAGATAGGTCCCCCGCGCGCGACAATCTCGTTCTGCTCGACCTGTCCCTCGGTCGCTGCCCAACCGGCGGTACTCTGTCCCGCTTTCGGGACGCGTCCGCTCCGTGGAACCGTGACGACCGGTCTCGGAGCGCCCTTGCGTTCCATGTTGGCTTCGGTTTCGCGGAGGCGGGCCGAGAGTTGGCGGATTGGTCGCAAGGGGTCGGGGATTGAAGGGGTCGAGAGGGAGAAGGAGGCGAGGGTCGCGAGGTAGTGGTGGTAGGCGCGGTCGAGGAAGAGGAGGGAAGGGTGAGTGGTCGGGAGTGAAGAAGAGTCGGCTTCCGGGGCTTCTGTGGAAGGAGATGAGGACGAGGACAGTTCTGAGGTCGAGGTGACGCTGTCGGTGGTGACGGGTACGGGAGCCTGACGGTACCGCAACGCCTTGACGACGTTCTGCCTCGTCACTTTTCCAAGTTCGGGCGCTTCTCCGACCAAGTGACCGATCCGTTCCGGCCCTTGAGCCTCGACGCGCGCGCGGAAGTGTTTCCACCCTTGCGGACCCCCGCTAGCGGTGCCGCGGGCGCGGAGGGCCATCTCCCTCCCTACGGTGCGGGCGGCGGTTTCGAAGCGGAGGTCGTTGGGGTTGTCGACGAGTTCGAGGACGGCGAGCGGGGCGCGGTCTCCGACGCGGAAACCGGCGCGCTGGACGCGGGTGTAGCCGCCCGGGCGGGTCGCGTACCGCTTGGCGAAGGTGTCGAACAAGGGCTTGAGGGTCTTGGAGCCGTTCTGTTCAGGGAGGGGGTGGTGGGTCAATGCGGGTGAGGGTAAGAACCAGATGGGAGCGGGACGGGGACTGACGAGGAGGAAACCGTTTGCGCGTTCCCAGTTCTCCTTGCCGCCTTGTTTTCCCCAGGAGATGAGCTGGTCTGCGAGTTTCTGAGCGGCCTTGGCCTTTGGCAAGGTTGTGGTGACCTGTTCGTGTTGGAGGAGCGACGAGACGAGGTTGCGGAGCATGAGGACGCGGTGGGCGGTCGGCCGCGAGAGCTTTGCGAGCTTGAGTCCGTGGCGCATCTTGTGTAGACTAGTCCGTGTGTGTCTCTTGAGCGTGGTACGGAGAGCGAGTCGAGTCGAGTCGAGTCGAGTCGAGTCGGATGAGTGCGAGGCGAGGGCACCCGGGGGGTTGATGCGGGCGCTGCGCCGGGGTTGCAGGCGGAGGGGACCTGGATGAAAGAAGCGACTCTATTCGAGTCGACTGAGACTGCTTTGCTCCGACTGTCAGCTGTACTAGAGCCAGAGCAGCACGACCTTGACTTGTTCGAGCTCCTCGTCTTCCGGCTCGCCCTTTGCGTCGTCTTGCAACCTCGTCTCGAGTCGAGTGCTGACCAGTCGGGCAAGGCAGTCGTTTCGATGCTCGCAGCTGCTGCCGCCACTCGGCCTGCGTCTCGCAATGCAGTAGCCCATGCACTCTGCTCCGCTTGCTGTTGCTTGAACCGCACAGCCGCATCGACTCGCTCCTCTCATCCTCGCAGACCACCGAGCCTGCCACGTAAATCATGGCTCCAACGACAAAGAGGGCAGGCCACCTATGCCCAGGCCGGAGGTGCTGTCCAGTCAACCGATCACGACGACCCGGCCGACTCTTCACGCTCGACCGAGGAGGAGAACCGAGCAGTCGACGCAATGGCTGAACTCCTCGACGCCATGGCAGAAGAAGCCGCCACCGCACCCGCACCCGCACCCGCACCCGCCACCACGCCGACCCCACGTAAACCGGCTGCCATCACCCTCGAAGACATCCTCAACCCGAAGCACACCTCGGCGCCCCCCGAAGTCGCAGACCTGCGCGCCTTCCGCCCGCGCAGGTTCACCGTCCCGCACGCTGCGTCGCCAGAGTCACATCGCCTCGTCTACCAAAAGACGTGGGACCGCGCGTACGCTTCGCTCGACCGCGCCTTCAAGAAACGCCAGTTGATGGATTTCGCCGGAGCGGACGGGTTGAACGTCGACTTGAGTGATCCGAGGTTGCGGACGCGCATCCCGGGCAAGAAACCGAAACACTGGAAGAGCAAACGGCTCGACCAGATGAGCAAGCGCGAGTTGATCCACACCATCCTCGTCCTCGACTTTGACATGACCCACCCCGAAACCATCCCGAGCACTCGACTCGGTCCAAACACCCTCGAGAGTGAGTCAGCCCTCCCCTTCTCAATACCAAGAACTAACGCTCTGTTCTCGCGATCCTGCTTAGGCATCCCCCTCAGTGACCGAACTTTGTTCCTCCTCCTCTCTCCGAGTAAGTCTCCCCGCCCCGGGTTCGCTGCTGTTTAAATGACTCGAGCCATGCTCATGCTCTCGTTTCTGCGCACCGCACAGACTCGCCCACAATCCCGAAACTGGTCAGGAAACTCGGCGTCACGGTCGCATATCGGAGGAACCCCGATTCGGGCATCGTCTCGCTCATAGTCCGAGGCAGCGAGACGAGCGTCGCCGCGGCCAAGGCGGAAGTGGAAGCGGTCGAGGAGGTGAGCGCAGCGCTCTTCTCCCTCTGTGATGCGTGTGCATTCCTCCGAGATCAAAATTGGGCTGACGATGCCGAGTTCCCGGCACTCTTTTAGACTTGCACGACCACCGAGTTCACCTTGCCGGCTCCGGCGACGACTCTGAGGCCCGAAGTCTACCAGGCGATCAGCAAGCAAGCGAAAGCCTACCTGGAACCCGGCTCCGAAGCAGTAAGCTCACCGTCCCGCTTCATGAGGTCAAAGAGAGTGCCGAGATATTGTAACTCACCCCTCTCGAACGCCTTTTTTGATTTGCAGACCAAGCTCCGTGCGAGCGCGATCGAGGAAAAAGCCCTCGAGCGGACAGAACGGCATCTCTATGCCGCTTTCGCAGCCGTAAGAGCCGCTCTGCCTTTTGCCCCCACCCGCCCGGCGACGCGAAAACCTTCCTCTGACTCGGAACCACTCTCTCGCTTGGTTGTGCACAGGACGCGGCGCGCAAGTCGACCGCCGTCTTTGCCTCCGTTCCCAACAACCTCGACACGCTCCGCTACGCCCTGTTCCCTTACTTTCCCCTCCAACCTACCTCGCCCATCCTGACCGGCGGGACCAACCATTTTGCGCGGATCAAGTCGCTCTCGATCGCGCCTTCGGCGTCGGCGATCGAAGACCCGGCCCACCGCGCGCAGGTCGAACTCCTCGAATGGAGCGAACGGATGCGCGTCGAGCGGACGAGTCGGACAGGGCTGTATGTCCCTGCCGTCCCCCCTCCTGCCGCTGCCTCCGCCTTGAAAGAGTCGTCCATCTTGCGCGCGTTACGGGCGCCGTTCGAATCGCTGCAGCAGGCGGAGGCGGACGGCGACGGACTCGCCTTGCTCGAGACGAAGCAGGTCGAGATTGTCGCCCGTTTCGGACACGTCGCGTGGCCGTTGTATCGGAGTCAGGCACCGCCCCCAAACGCGGTTGCGGGAGGAGCGGCGCAGCAGGGCTTTGGACCGGCGTTTGCGGGTCAGAGGAGCTTTGACCGCGTCGCCGAGTGGGTCGCGCACGCGACCGACAAAGTCAAGAGCATCTTTCTCGCCTCGTGAGTCGCCGAATTCATTACTCTCGACTTGCTTAAGTTCCTCGTCTCAGTCGGTTAATGTCATTCTCGTCTCGCAGTCCTCCCAATGGGTTGTTAGCAGCTTCAGACGTCTTGAAGCCGCTCCCGAACCCGACCGCGACGCCGTTCTCGTCCCTCTTCTCTCCCATGTCGGGCACGCCCGAATCCGATTTGGTCCACCGCGCCCGCCTCGACGAGATCGCTGCCGGACCGAGGATCGAGAGCTCGGTCGAGAGAAGGTGGACGTACCGACCCCTCGATGGTGCGGCGGCGGACAAGCTCGCGGAGCGGGTGGAAGTCGCGTTCGAGTTGGTCGATACGGGGAACGTACCCGCCTTGAGGGAAATGGAGGTCACCAAAACCGAGGTCAAGATCGTCAAGGAGAACAAGGTCGACTTGATGGTCCCGACTGGGTACGTCCTCCGGCGGCGTCTTTCTCTTTTCTCTGTCGCAACTGTATGCAGGTCCCGGACGCAAGCTGATCCATATGCTCATACTTTGCGATCGTTTTACAGCTCACATGATGCCCAGTTCACCATGTCGATGAACAACGTTCTCGAGCCGGAAGACTACCCTCTCGAGTTGTGCGTTTCGTTTCTTCTTTCTCTCCCTGGTCTCTCTCGGACCGACGCTGACCTTTTTATTGTTTGACTTGCAGTGATACGCGCGCCCTGACTTTCCACGGTCCGGTACCGATCCGGATCAGCGTCGCCGGCCGCGCGTTCCTCCTCGACACGGATCATTACGTCCGCCGGACGACGTTGACGCCGCCCTCATCGCCTTCGGCTTCCTTCAAGGCAACTATAGCACAGCCGCCGCCGCCGCTAATCCAGGAGCGGTGGCACTCGTTGACGCGCGACGGCACCCGCGGCGTCGACGTGTACCAGCCAGTTGCGCGCGGCTTGGTCGACGAGGTCCGCCGCGCCGGGACGTGGCGCACCGGTCTGGAAGAAGTCGAGCGGAGGTGTGCTGCTGCTGCCGCCGCTTCGAGCTCGGCCTCGACGCTCTTGGCAGGAGGAGCCCACTCTGCGCAACCCGGCGGCGGCGTCGGCACCTTGGCGGGCCATGCCGACGGCGGCGGCGGCAGGCACCAACTTTTCGCTCGAGTCTCGAGGCCGTCAAGTCCGCTCGCGTGATCTTGCCGGCCTCCCTCTATGAGTGTATTGTACTACTATGCATCCCTTGCAACTCCTTCTGAGCGCAATCTTGCTCGACTTTGCACCGCACGCGGCGTTCTTCGGCTCAGGCCGCGCCTGGACACGGCACGCCGGTGCCGCGCGCCCGAGCTGGATTTTTCGGACACGAATTGGAGAAGAGCTGGAAGTATAGCCCCCGGGGAGGCTTACAAAGAGTAGATCCTGGTCTGTAATGCTGTAATAGACTCTATCAGGCTGCGTAGGTATATTCCCGTGAGCGATACGGTATCGAGGCCCACGCGGTCTCGGCGCAGCGGAAAGCCCAGCTGTTCGGCCTCTTCTACTTCCTCCCATAGCCACGACTCCCGGAGCATTCGCTGCCATGGAAGCGGAGCCAGCAGCCGTACCGCCTGCGACTACGATCAGGCTGCCACCGCCTGCGGTTCCGCCGCCGCCGCCTGCTCAATTGACTGCCGGACCGCTGACAGCCATTTCCGAGGAGTGAGTCTGCTCAAGTCATCCTCCCAGCCCCTTGGATCGCATCATACCCCGCGGGAAGGATGGAAAGATGGCACACAAAGCTCTGCATGGCCACGCTGCTCCGCCGGAGTGAGGCGTCGTTGAATCCGCGGCTCGAATGAGCGTCCGCGCAGCCCAAAAAACACGGCCAAGTCGCCAGTCTAGGCACTCTCAGCCCACGGGAGGAGTCAGAGGCTACTGGGCAACACTCAGAGACACAATCAACGCTTATCGAAGCCGGATCGCGCTCGATCGGCCGCATACTGACCCTTGTCCGGCTTCCACCACGTTCAACAGCACCGAACCGAGGCGATCCCCGTCTGAACACTCGTCTGCGACTCCGACTCTGCCCGAAAACGGTACCCAGCACGGTCAGATGCAGACAGACGCGGCCGATTCGAACGTGGACCAGCTCGAAGATGACGCCGCCGCCGCCTCCGCCGCCGAGACCAAGCGTTCCGACGACCTCGATGCCACCGCCGCCGCGACCACCCTCGCGCACGTCGCCGCGGCTGCTGCCCAAGCGGCACAGTCTGCGAGTGCTTCTCCCTCGACTTCGAACGGAAATACGCCGGACGCATCGACCGTAGCGTTCGACCCGGCTGCTCCGAACGCCGTCAATGGTCTGCCGAGTCCTCTACCCGCCAACTACGACAAGGTGCGTTTCAGGATAGTCTTCAGAAGGCTCAGTTGAAGCACACTGACTCGCTGCTGCCCTGCAGACGCAACCGATCTGTGCCAATTGTGCGACACAGGTGAGCCCTGTTCTCCTGATTGCTGGGTCGGCTTGACGCTTGATGGCCGTCGCCGTCCTGCCTGTGTCGATGGCAGCGCCACTCACAAGCGTTACAAATCTGCCAATAGACGACTCCGCTTTGGCGCCGCTCGCACGACAGCACTCACATCCTGTGCAATGCTTGCGCCCTCTTTTTCAAAATGAAGGGTCGCGCCCGGCCGATCTCGCTTAAAACGGATGTCATCAAGTCTCGCAATCGCAGCAAGGGCAAGAGCTCTAGCAAGGACCGCGGACCGAAAGCGGCGGCGGTCGCGGCGGCGACCTCGTCACCGCGCGGAACCTCGAAGGAACGGAGCGAGAGCATGACACGTTCGGGAGATGGGCGCAAGAGCGCACCGGGAGGTTCAGGTGCGGGAGAGGATGACTCGTCGATGGCGGAGGGTCGGTCAAAGCCGTTTGCCGATGGAGCGCTGGCCGAATCGGATGGGAGGAAAGCGCGCAAGGTGATGCCCGCGCCCGGCGGAATGTCGCCGTACGGCATGCCCTTCCCGCCGTACCCTTATCCGTATGGCTACCCGCATGCGCCGCATCCGCATGCGCATTCGCCCTACCCTCCAAGTGCTGCTCGGAGCCGCTCTTCCGACCCTGCCCGTCGCGCCCAGTCGCTCGATGCTCGACAGCGTCCTATCGGCTCGAACCCTCCTTCGGCAGACGGATCTCCAGCTCCACCCTCTTCGACCGCTGGACCGGGTCCCGTCCCGCCGATGCCGCCATATCCTTACCCAGGCTTCCACCCCGGCGCACCGACGCCTGAAGGATACCCCGGATACCCGCCTTTTTACCCTTACGGCCCTGCGCCGACTGGTTTTGCACCCGGACAACCGCCTCCGCACTATCCCTACCCTGCACCACCCTTCCCGCACGCTGCTGCTCTCGCCCACGCCGCGCAGGCTGCGCTCGCACAACGCGCCGGTTCCGCCGACTCGCGCGCGCGCTCGCCCGCCACGACCGTCGTCGACTCGAACCCGGCTTCGCGTTCGAATTCGCGTCCCGGCTCTCGCCGAGGATCTGCGAGTCCTCCGCACCCGGCGCCGCCCACGATCCCGCCGATGCCGTTCCTGCCGAACGGGCTCCCGCAGTCTTGGTACCCGCATCCGAATCCAAATTATCACCTGCACCAACCGCACACGCAGTCGCCTCTCGCCGTGGGAGCAAGGTCTACCGCTCCCTCGAGCCGCGCACCGTCTGGACCGGGATCTCCCGCTCAGGGCGTCAAGGCGATCCCAAGTGTCCAAGGCATGCTGCCGCCGTACGCTTTTGCAGGATCGTCGGGGCAGAACTCGAAAGCGTCCAGCGCCGCCAACTCGTCCGATGAGGCGAGCAGACAGAGCACGGTCGTCCCAACTCCTCCTATCATGCCGGCAGCGACCGCCTCGACGAGTGGACAGCCGACATCCGAAGCTTCGACGAGCGCTGCCGCGCGTCACAATAACGCACCCGGCATATTGCCTCCACAAGCTCGTGAGCGCGGCGCTTCCGTCGTCTCGTCTCCTTCGCCGTCCGCATCCGGTTCCTCCGAGGGTGTCCGGTCGCCCGAGCCGGTCGCTCGCGCCAACGGATCGGCTTCTTGGAGTCTCGCGACTGGAACGGCCCCGACTGCGACTCCGGAGGAACGCCGTGGTCGGCCTGAAAAGCGCTTTGATGACTTTGGCGGTCTCGGCAAGGGCAAAGGGCGCGTCGAAGCGACGATGGACGATCTCGATGAGATCGACGAGCTCGAAGAAGATGGCGCATCTATCGCGAGCAACGGCACGAGTCGCCAACGCATGGTCGGCGTCGAAACTGGTTTGCACGAGCTGCGCGTCTCCGGCTCGCTTGCTGCTCCGGGCGTACCCTCAAGCGTAGGGTCTGCTTCGCCCGCCACGACTCGTGCGACCGACTCGCCTCGCGGTAGCAGTCTCCGACGCGGCGGACCCGGCGGCTCGAGCCGGTCGAGATCTCGTGCCCGTGCCGAACCGGAACGCGGACGCTCTCGCGGCCCACTCGGCGGCCCCTCGATCCGCAGCACGAGTAGCACCTCTCGCGTTCGTGGCGGTCCGGGCTCGTCGACTTCTTCCTCCGGCGCGAGCGGCCGAGAGAAGGCAGAGGCGATCGCCAAGGCCGAGTTGCAGCAGCGCGACTGGCCGGCGGATGCCGTCGCCGAAGTGCAGCGACTCCGGAACAAGATCTCCGAGTTGACGTTCCTGAACGGGCTCATGCAGAGTCGGCTCGGACAGCTCGAAGGTCCCGGCAGGGTGCCGCGCCATGTCATGACGAGCTTGACGGCCGAGACGCCCCGGCCGGATCCGGACGAGATGCTGTACGACCAGGAGGAGGAAGACCAAGAGATGGAGCGCCCTGAGCAGCAGACCGACCAGGAAACCGCGGCGCGTGCTTTCTGAGTTCGCTCGTCTCGCCTCCCAGCTTGCAATCTCCACACCTTTTTCGCGCAACCGCTCTCTTGCATGTCAGAGGCGCTCAAGTGAGTCGTGAATAGTAATCTGGGCTTCAAGTAAGAGAAGAACATGAGGGGCGGGGCAAACACTACAGCAACAAGGGACTAGGGACAAGAAGGGAGACGACGAAGCGTCGAGAGTATGCATGTACTGACTAGGGATACAAGGGCGATACATAAGAGGGCGTTTTGAAGCGTTCCGGATAGTAGGCGCTTCCGGGGTCCTTTTTTTTTTTTTGAGCGCAAGGCGTCCCGCCATGTCGGGGTTGCTTTTTCGTTTTCCGTTCAAGAAGAGGTCAAAGAGTTCCGGATCGACGGAAATTTGAACGAGTATGCTGTTCCTCCGTTTAAGTCACAGATAGTCGACGCCGAGCTTCTGCAAGGTCGAGCGGACGTTTTCGCGTACATGCACCGGGAACTGGGGCAGTTTCTCGTAGCGGACTTTGAGGCCGGCCGCATGCGCGCGTTGGACCTGGCTCTCGATGCGCGAGCGGATCTCGGACGTGAGGGGGCCTTGACCGTCCCAGCCAGTCGCCGCGAGGAGCTCGCCGGCAGCGACGGGGGTGACTTGGGGGTCAAACTTTTTCAGCTGCTCCGTTTCGACCTTGTCGAGCTCGGCCAAGGAAGCGTCTCGGTAGATGAAACGCTCGCCCTGGATGGCGTACAGGTCCTCGAGCGGGACCATCTCGGCGCCGTCGGCTTCGCTCGAAACGACCGTGATCAGGCCGGGCGTCGACGACCGCGCGTTCGGGCAGTAGCGCGTCAAGAGCGAGGCGTCCTGCAGCGGCTGAAGGGCGTCGACGACGTACGGGAAAGTGAGGCTCGCGGGAGTGCGCAGGCGGATGACGAGCTGGAAGGGCGTGTGGGGCTTGACGTGCGAGAAGATGGAACTGCGCCGACGGTGCAAAGATCCGACCTGGACGATGGAAGCGGAGAATATGCGGAGGAGTGGTTCTGTTGCGCATGAAATGAGCATCTTTCCTCATACCTGCCAGCGGAGTAAGAGCGCTGTAACTCACCGACCCAGCACGTTGAGAAGGTACGCGAGGGTGTTAGGCCCTGCTGATCGTGCCCAACCTGCAAAGATGGCGAGACGTGAGCCGATCAGCGTTCACGAGAGAGTCTGTAGGGCTTAGGCTCACCAGGGGATCGCCCTCGGAAAGCCAGATGTCGACGGCTTGCCAGGTCGCGCCTTCTTGCAGCAGATTCTGAATTTCGGCAACGCGTTCTTCGATGATGGCTTCTGCATGCGCTTCACGATCAATTCGAGACTCGGCAACTCGGCAACTCTGTAAGTACTTACCGATGTCGTCGTCCATGTCCGCCTCTTCTGTCGGCAGGTCGGGCATCATGCTCGAGAAACTCGCTGGTGGGGCGAGTCCCGAACCGTAGTCGATACCCAGCGCGCTGGTTGCACTGCCCCTCTGGCCTCGTTCGGCGATAGGATCTCCAGGCCCGAGAGCCGCGAATCCGAGCGAAGGTTGAGTTGGCGCATAGACTCCCCTCGGCCCGTTCTCGGCTCTGGGCGTCGGTTCTCCTCCCGACTCGCCTTCTTCGAGGATCTCGTTCAGGACGTGAGTCGTATCTGGACTCGTCGGCGGGTGCGAGCGCGGAGACAGTGGCGCAACAGGAGAGAGTCCGCCTGCGCTGCCGCTGCTGCCAAAGTTGTAGTTGCTCAGTCCCCTCGGCGGTGACGATTCGTTCGCCGCCGCCGACGACTGCCTCCTCTTGCCCGGACTCGCGTGCACGCTCTCGGTCGGCGACGTAGGCTGCTCGCAAAAGTGCTCGTCGTCCTGCACAGCGGACCCTCCGAGCCGGAACGCGAGCTGGCGGCAGCGGTCTGACAACGACGTCGACGGGCTCGCTGTCTGGCTCGGCGAGTCGGCGGTCGGCGAGACGGGCGACATGTACGGTTGCCACGGCTCCTTCGTAGGTTGGCTCGTTCGCAGTCGGAGTGCCGCCATCTTGACGCTTCACTCTGTGCAAGAATGGACACGAAAGAGCGGACGCTGATCGAGACAGACGTAGGGACTCGACTCGAGATTCTGAGAGCCCGCAGCGAACGAGAGCGACGGGCGAAGCGGGCGGGGAAATGTGGGGGAGGCGATGCACGTCGCGAAGGCACGCGCATCCGTCCACGCTTACGTCTTGCTCAACTGCGCATGTCTACTCCTCCTCAAGTCTGCCCTTGGAAGGAACTGTACGGGCGGTCAGCAATAGCCACCCGCAGCAGGGAGTGCGATCCTCCCGGGCAAGGCTTGATTGCTAGAGACTGGTGATGACGCCCAAGCTGCGGAATTCGGTGCCTCAGCTCAAAGGCGTGCATAAGTAAACAGATCTATCTGCAAAGAGGGTCTAAACGTTCTATATGCGATGCGAAACGAGTAGAGCGGTACGGGTATCAAGAGCCACGGGTGGAGAGCAAGTGTCGGTCCTTTGACGTCGAGAGAGAGAGCTGCGGATGCCCGCAGATCTGCGTCTCCGCGCGCTCAGACGAGAACACTCCAGTTCTCGAAATCAACGTCGCCGTACTGGATCGCCTGCAGCGCTTCGTACAGCGCACCAGCGACCGCGCCGAACCCAGTCGTCTCGGAGCCCTCGACCGGCACCCGGACGTCGTCGCCCTTGTAACCGATCCGCTCGACCGAAGTGATGATCGCCGCCGTCCCGGATCCAAACACCTCGGCGAGGCTGCCGTCCTGAGCGTAGGAAGCGAGCTCGGACATGAAGATCCGCCGTTCGGAGACGGTGAGCTGAGAGGGCACGCCCTCGAGCTTGAATGGGTGGGAAGGGTTCGCATGCGCGCGGAGCA
Organism: Rhodotorula sp. CC01; assembly: GCA_021654155.1. Taxonomy (NCBI): domain Eukaryota; kingdom Fungi; phylum Basidiomycota; class Microbotryomycetes; order Sporidiobolales; family Sporidiobolaceae; genus Rhodotorula; species Rhodotorula sp. CC01. The sequence goes on from JAKEZK010000007.1 coordinate 120,321, forward strand.
AGGCGAGGACCGAGTTTCGCGTGACACCGGGCAGGATGATCTCGCTCAGAGGCGGAGTGATGATCTCGAGGCCTGGCAACAGCGGAAGTGAGGTCGGTCAGCGTGCAACCTCTCGAACGGCGAACCCTGCAAACCACCCGACGCACCCTGGTCCTCTGTTCTTCGGCCCGCAAAGCAGTTCATCATGCCGACCTCGGTCAACTCGTCCTCGAGCAGCCACAGCACCTGCTGGTATCCCTTCTGCGCTGCCTCCATCTGGGGAGCGACGGCCGCGGCGTAGTTGAGACCAAACTTGCAGTCGCCGGTGCCCTTCGGCCATGCGCGCACGTGGTTCTCCGAGCACAGCAGCGAGACAGGCTTGGCCCCGGAGGAGTAGTATTTGGCGACCGGGCTCATGCTGCAAGGGCACGGACGCAAATATCAGCGGAGGTCCAAAACCGTACCCGAACTGCTGGGGATGGCTCACATGACAAAGAGGAGAACTTCAGTCGATGGACCAACACCGAGACTCGCACGGGTGCCGATTACGGTCGGACGGATGTACATGCTCGTGCCAGGTTCGGTCGGCATCCACCGCTCGTCCACGCGGAGCAACTCCTTGATGAGTTCGATGAGTTCGTCGCCTTCAAAGGTCGGGAACGCCATTCGCTGCGCGCCGCGGATCATCTGCGGTACGAGATCGGCGAGTCAGATAAATCCTCCGGAACGAGCGTCGTAAGTATTGCGCGCCACGCACGCGAGCCATGTTGAGATCCGGCCTGAAGAGGCGAGTCCGACCCTGCTTGTCCTTGTACGCCTGTGGTTGTCCGAAGAGGGGTCAGCGACATGCGCTCCCCATCACTATGGTCTAGAGGGCTCACCTTGAGTCCTTCAAAGAGAGTCGGCGCGTAGTGGAGAACCGTCGCCGCCGGCGAGATTGTGAGATCTTTGTACTCTGAGATGACGGGTCGGTCCCACCCTCGCTCGATGTTCCACTTGCAGGTGAGCATGTGATCGGTAAAGGTCTGTCCAAACACCAGAGTGGAAGCGTCCGGGATCGGTTTGGGCGAGGCGGACGGTTCGATGACCAGCTTGGACGCCGAGAGCGGCTCAGCGGACGGGATGTGCAGCATGATGGGTGGCGACTCGAGGACTGGCCGCAGCGATAAGCAGGTGGTCGGTGGATGGAAGAGGAGAAAAGAGCAGAGGAGCTCGAGCAACCGCTTCGATCTCTTGCCGCGACGGCAAACCGGCGTGCGAGGCTTTGACTCCTCAATTTTTTTTTCTCGGCCGACGCGGCCGGGGAGAACCTGGGGAAGGCGAGGAAGAGGTCGGGGAAGCTGCGAGGACATTCAGCTGGAAGCCATGCATAGGCCGGGTGCTTCTGCTTTGCTGGGGCTGCTTCCAGGTTGGCTGCTGCAGCGCGCCCGAGAGAGCGCGGCTCAGCGGCCAAAGCTTGAGGAAGCAAATGAGCTGCGGACTATCACATGAAAGTCAGCCCATCTGGCTTGCTAAATGTGCATTGACAGTAACAGGTTGCAACAACAGTCTCGATGGTTGTAAGCTAGAAAAAAGGAGCTCCAAATGGGAAAGAGACGACGGAGGACCTGGCTTCAATCGATAAAGACGCGAATCGCATCCGAGCCGGTCCAAGCCCTCGCCAACTTCTGACCTTTGCCCGTCGGTTGACTGAACGCGACGTCCGACTGCCTGCGGTCAAAGGGGATTGGGCTGCCGTAGATATACTTGGCCGCCATAAAGTCGAGCAGGCGCGAGGCCAAACCGCACCGGCGCGAAGCATTCGAAGTCCAGATCCGCTGCACTCCAAGCAAAGTCGGAAGACGTTCAGGTCTGCGCGAGGTAGAACGTCCACTCAGGAAGATCCGTAGCCAACTTTCCGGCGAAAGGAACGCACGAGCAAAAGATGGCGCCTTGATCCTCCTCCCCGAACCTGACCAGGTCTGCCTTTGCCGCCCGGTCGCCGTCGCCCTTCATGGATCCCGACAGGGTCGGCACGGCTTGGTACGCACTATCGATGCGCTGGACGACCGCACAAGCGATCACTTTCCGTTGCGACGTGATGAATAGGAAAATCTTTGACTTGTCGAGCTGCGCAGGCGTGAGTGAAGTCGAGGATAACTCGGTGTCGATCGTTTCGAGAACGTCCTTGAGCTGTAGAAGGATCAACAGCGAGTCAGTTCCGGCAACGACGGTACATATCTAAGCTGGCAACTCACCTTGCGCCGGACGTTGTTTTCGAGCAAGGGATAGTCGACCATGAGGACCTTGCCTCCTCGCGACTTGCCCCATTCTGCCGACGCATCGAGCACCGTCACACCTTTCGCCTCGTCGCTCGCGATCCAGTCGCACCCGTTGACGACTTTTTTGTGGTGCTTGTCGTGGAAGGCGACGTCTTCTGGCGTGCGGGAATACGACAGAGCGCAAGTCGAGCAGCTCAGCGTTGCGTGACCGGAATCCTTGAACGGATCGAGGTAGAGCTGCTCGAGTTTGACAGGTTTGGTGGGCACGGCAGGAACCGCGAGTGGCTTTCCTGCGGTAGACGCGCGGGCGCCGCCGAGAGTCGTGCGGGCAGTGCCGGCTTCGCAGCTGCCCAATCGTTCGTCAACAGTGGCGACCTCCAGAGGTGGTGAGGCGGTACGTCGGCGTTTCTTGGGCGGAGACCGCCTGTCGAAGAAGGAGCGCAGATCGCCCTTTGGACGAGCTGCTTTCGCTGGCGGGGCTTTGCGGTCGCCCTCCTGGTCTCCGGAAGCCTTTTCCGCTACAGTGTCGCTTTGCGAGCGATTGGGAGACGTCGGAGGCGTGGTCTGGCGCGGGCTGGAGCGGCGGACTGGGCTTGAAGATGGATCGGACAAGGTCGCAGGCCGCGGAGACGAAGACGACGAAGAAAGCGTGGAAGCTGTATCGCTGCTGCGCGCCCGACTGCCGTATGTGCGCTTGACCCTCGGAGTCGTAGTCTCCTCCTCCATCGTGTGTGCGGCACTGCAAGTAGCGCGGACACCTGTCAGCTCATCATGCTGGAAGCTCCGGCAAGGCTGGAGACAGACCACGAGACTGACGGTGTGTTCAGCGATGCTGGCGAGCTCGACAATGGCTTCCGTGCGCCATACGTCCGCTTGAGGACAGGTCGAGCGCTGCTGCTGCTACAGTTTGCGTAACGAGAGAGCGACGTCAGTGAATCGGCGTGCTCGCCCCCCTCGAACGGAGTGCCTCACCGGTCCGACATGAGCAAGTGATACGGCCCCCGGTAAACAAGAAGACGATCGACTCGATGCGCTCGAGCGGCGAGAGTCGCTAAGAGGGCGAGAGCTGGACTTCACCGGAAGAAAACAAATCGGCGACGCGTCGCGTCGCCTTGCCAAGGAAGGACCGAAATCTCTGCTTCCCAGCTCTCGAAAACCGTACGGAAAGTGTTGCAACAAGCAGTATGTACGACCGGTAGGCTCTCACGCACGACCTTTGCCCTTGCGGTCTCGCGCCGCGCTCGTCCGAACCTCGTGAGGTGCGCCACCGCCGCCGGCGCTGCTGCTGCTGGTCGTCGCCGGCTCGAGGAACTTTTCCGCCATCTCTTCGACCGCCATGTCGAGCTGCCCCGGAATCGGAGCGTTAGTTCTGTAGCGTGACGGCGGATCTTGAAGATACTCACGCCCAAGAGGCCGAATCGGATGCCCTCGATGGGCGAGATGCTGCTGTCTTGACTCGCGGCAGTGTGGCCCCTCCCGGGTCCGCTCCCATCGTCTTCCATGGCATCCCGACGCTCAGCCGGGATCCACTCAACCGGTACATCCTGTCGGAGAAGAGAATCCATCAGCAAAACGAGATTTGGGCGGAAGAACGCAAGTGGAAAGCGAAACGGACTCCGGCTTGGGCTGCCTTGGACATGGGCATCGGCGCGTCTTTCGCCATCTCGAGCAGGACAGCAAAGGTAAGAGCAGTATCTGTGCATAGAGTATGCGGTGTCAGCACGGGGTCAGCTGCAGGACACGCGGATCGGAGGTGGTTTACCGCTCGGAATCGGTTTGAGGTAACTCGTCGACATGTTGAGCTTGACCATCCCAGCTCGGAAAAGGTCGTCGACATGCTTACGCGCTACTCCGTTTGTGGCAGGACTGCTCGGCGATGCGCACAGTGTCAGCGCGGGTCACAGCGTCAAGGAAGGGGAATGGAAGCCCTACACGAAATCGGGCCCGTCTTTGGGCATGTCCTGCTGCTTGATGTACCACTCGAGGTCGAAGACAAACCGCTCCAATGGTGTCGCTTCGGGAGTCGCTTCCCGCACCACGAGCATGACCCTTCGGATGGAACCCTGCGCAAGAGGCCCGCTTAGATCTTTGCGTCTTTCTTCGAAGGGCGTGTGCTCGACGGAAATGCGTACCTTTTCCAGCTCCTCCTCGATGCAGCTGATGACTCTGCCAAGGTACTCGCAGACAGGTTCTGCGCGGCACTGCCAGACAGGGCAACCGTACTTGCGGACCTGCTGGAACAGGACTGGACGGAAAACGAAAGGCTCGCATAAGCATTCATTCCACTCATTCGAGTGGCGCACTCGCCGAGCATACCGGGCGGATAGACCTGACGGATGTAAAGCACCGTATGGAAAGCTGTCTCGACTGCGGTGCGGCGCGGCAGAGACGTCAATGGTGCGAGCTCGCGACCAGGAAAGGCTCTTTTGCGCGCTCACGAAAGTCTCGCATCGCTCGGACCGTCTCTAAAGGATGTGTAACAGTGTTAGTGCACCATTTACAACTCGTACAGGTGGTTAGCACTCTCCTACGCACCCTTGAAGGAGAGGAAATCTTCGGCCATGATGATCAGTCAACTCGAGCAAAGGGAGCCTTGGCAGCGCCCGCGTCGAGCAGCAGGAGCACGAGGAGTACGCGTAGAGCAGAAGTAGAGCAGTCGACTTCGCCTCCGACGCAAACGAGTGAACGGACGCTGAGAAAGCGGCAACCAGAGAGTCTGATTCTGCTCGAGGACCTTTGCTTGCGACTTTCTCTCCCTTCGGTGCACCTTTTGCGACCGTTCGAAGACGGCAGAGGTGTTGCAATCCGTCTGCAGAGCGGCACGGGAATCGTAGATTCGGAGAGGTCTGTAAGATTGCATATAGAAGGAGACTCTTTCGAAAAGAGCTTGCGACCCGGGACCGGAGCGAGGTTCTCCTCGTTCCCTGCAAATCGGACAGCCTCCTTGAGGGCTTGACGAGATCACTTGCGGCCTAGACGACGGCTCGGAGCAACCCGAGGTGCTGTTGAGTGTTGTGTTGTTTCTGGCTCGCTCTCGTCGTTCGCCGCGTCGACTCGCCGCTCACCGCTGCACTTCACCGCACCACAAGCGGAGCAGGTTGCGTGCAGTGCAAGGTATCCTTGACGGGGTTTGGAACGTCCTCCCGCGTGCCGTCAACTCGCGCCCAAGCTGGCGTCCGCTTCACCACCCGTGCCCGCCTCGGCCGCCTCGGGCAGCGGCGGGCTCAAACTCACCTTCAAGCTCGGCAAGAGCGCAGCTGCCACCGCCGCACCTGCAGCATCGCCTGCGCCTGTCGTGTCGCACCCCGTTCACGTGGCGTCCCCTGCGGCTGCGACTCTCGGTGCGGCGGCAGGTCAACCGACTTACACCCCGGACCCACGCTACGCGCAACCTGCAGCAGCAGCAGCCGCGTACGGCTACGGGTCCAACTGGCATCCGTCGCAGCAGTCTGCGCACGGCGACGAGGACGACGACGACGACGATGCGGACCGCGTTTCCGCGACCAAATACCGCAAACTCAAAAAGCTGTACCTCGCAGCTGTAGAGGCGAGTCTACAACCCTGACATTCGCCTAATTGCGCGCAGACTCAGGCAGGACAGTGGGACTGACCGCAAGGACCCTCTACAGAGCCGAGACGATGCCTCGCTCAGCCTCTTCCGCGCTCAGAAGCTTATCGCCCGGTTACGCGACGACAAGTCGGCGCTCATGGACCGAGTGATCGAGCTCGAGATGGCGGCCGGGGTCACGTCGTACGACGTCGCCGCACTGCAGGAGCAGACCTACAAGACTGAACGCGAGGCGGCGTTCCCGCTCCTCCATCCTCCCATCCTGCCGTCGCTCGAAGATCCGCCGCAGAAGCCACCAATCTTGACGACCAACACAGAGATGACCGGAGACGACTACAACAGACCCGCCGGCCCGGCTCCGCTCCCGAAGACCTTTCCGCCGAGGCAGCGATCTCACCCTCTCAGGACGGCGATCGCCGCGCAGAAGCTCCGAGACGAGCACACGGCGCAGCGAATCGCGCATGCTCTTCCTCCTCCATCCTTCCCCGCAGTCGCGGTGCTCGGCCTCGGAGGATCGGCCATCGCGCACAACGTCGAGCGAGCGCTCGCCGGTGAATCTTTCGATGCGGCAGCGGCGGCAGCGTCCACGTCGGCGGACGGCGGTTCGCGGGGAGCCAAGAGGCGCAGAGAGAGCTCGACGGGTGCCGTCGTCGGTGGTTCCGGGCGGGCGAGGGCCGGTCGCGCTAGTGCAGCCGCGACCGACGTCTCGGCTCCGGGTTTCAACAACCTGCCCAACCCCTTCGCGCTGGCGGGTGCGGTACCGGTCGGCGCGCCCATGTCGCGCAACAATGCAGATGCGATCGCTGCGGCTGCGCCGACGGGAGGTGCACCTACCCCGACGGCGGTCTCTGCTGCTCCGGTGGCTTCGGGCGGTGACATCGATGTCGCCATGGACGACAACGCTTCGGTCGGGTCTGCCGAAGGCCCCGCTGAAGAAGACGGCGGTGATTACAAGCCGACCACGAGTGCGGCGACGAGGCGCGCTGGCGGCGGACGCAGGTTGGACACGGGCCAGGGGAAACCGAAACGGCTCCGGCAGCACGGGCTCACCTCGGGCACGTTTTCGATTCCGCCTATACCGCGGCACGCGGACGGAACGCCCGTCATGCCGATCATGGCCGGTATCATGTCGATTCGCAATCTCGGGAGTGAGTGAATGCAAACGCCCTGCTCTTCTGTTTTACCGTTCAGGGCTTTGCCACTGATCGCGACTCTCGTATAGCTGTCGATCTTCGTGATGGCTTCCATACCGAGCGCTATATCTTTCCGATCGGCTACGAGGCGAGAAGGTAAAAAAAATCTTCCCTCAGCAGCTTCAGGAGGGAGTCAGCTAATGCGGTCCCCCTGGCGCGCAGGAGATACCCATCCATGATCGATCCGCTTACTGAGGCCGAGTACATCTGCCGCATCGTCGACGGAGGCGAGAATAACCCGCGCTTTGAACTGTATCCGTCGGATCAACCCGGTCAGGTGATCAGCTCTGGCACTCCGACCGGCGCCTGGACTCAGGTCGTCCGCGCGACGAACAAGGTCCGCGACCGGAATCACTCCGGCTCCGTCTCCGGTCCCGACTACTACGGCCTCTCGCACAACATCGTCAAGGCGCTCATTCAAGAGCTGCCAGGAGCGGACCAAGTTCCGGGCTACATCTGGCAGACGTTCGTCGAGGAAGGTCCGGGCGAGCGTCGTCCGGCTCATGCGCCGAAAAAGCCCATGGGAGCTCGTCGGAAGAGTCGCGCGCAAGACGTCGACGGCTCGCCAGGTTACGACGTCGACGAGTATGGCCAACAATCGTACGGCGGAACTGGCTACGCCGAACCGAATGGGGAATACGCGTCGCCTGCAGACTTTACCGGAGGCGACCTCGCAGTCACACCGGGGAACTATGCCGCGCAGCACGACTACACGCCCGCGAGTCTGCAAAACTTGCTCGCCGCTTCGGTCCCGTCGAACCCGTACGATCTGCCGACCGGCGCGGCGGCCAACAGCGCTGCCGACCCCTTCCTCGGCATGGGTGGTGTCCCCGCAGCGCCTTACGACCCTTACGCCTTGCCGACCAACTCTCCTATGATAGACGCATCTTACGGCGCCGGCGCGGCGTTCGCTTACAACATGCCTCCAGGCGGTCAGCCGATGGAGTATCCCTCCTCGGACGAAGAGTCGGGCTAATCTACTCCCGCAGTCTGCAACGAAGCATACATGAGCATCTTCCTGCTTCAAACTTATCTTCGGATGCGAGGAAGAAGGTTTCCGACGTGCTGATCTTGGTCGCTGTGCGAGTCATCTGTGGCGAGCTACACCTTTCCTTCTCATTCCCCCTCTTTCCCTCGCACCGACCTGTCCCGTCCTCCGCAGGCTGTACGCCGCTTCCCATCGGAGGGATTCGGGGCAGGTGAGATCTGGGAGGATGACTGCCCCTCTCTGGTGGTGTGCGGTCCCTCCTGATCTTCGTGAACCTTTCAATGGTCACGCGAGCGAAGATTGACTGAAAGAACGCTTTCCTTTGATTGCGTCTCACCTCTCTCAGGGCTTGCGCCGCTCTATAGGCTCAGGCGGTTAGCAGCAGTATTCCGAGGTGCACATTCTGAATGAGTGTAATTAGGGTTCGGAGTTGCAAAGAACGCTGCAGAAGGGGAATCATGAGAAAACGGAGTATCGACTGTCAAAGGTTACACAGTAGGGAAATCTCACAGAGAGGGTATAGTGTTGAGATCGTGACAGGTCAGAATGGACGGAGAAAGTGGGAAAAAATCATCTTGAAGCTCAGAGCAAAAGGAGGGCAGACGCTGCCGCCACGGCTGTGAGAAGGAAAGCTCCCTGCTTGGCGACGCTGGTGAGAGACGCTCCCGAACGGACTACGAGTCCGAAACCTTGATCTTGCGGGCTGCCGGGAGCGACTGCGGGTCCGAGAGAATGCGGTGGCCTCCGCGCCGAATGGAAAGGGGAGGATGTTGCTGCCGGCGCTTCCGAAGTGACAGTCTCGAAATGGTTGAGCGTGACAGTCTCCGCTTCTACCGTGGTCGAAACCGAGACCGAGACCGATGCTTCTGCTGTGTTCGAACTCGAAGAGTTGTTGCTCGTGGCGGCAGCCTGCGGAGCTGATGGCGAAGCCACAGCAAAAACATCGGAAGAGCAGTACACGACGGAGGCGTCCGTCGGGTCGGCAAGAAATAATTGATCTGCAGCAACAAGTCCGGGTAAGCAAGGCGTGACGACACTCGGAAGAAAAGACGAAAGCGAATCTTACAGCCACCGCCGGGTCGGAGTTGATCAACAGTAGTGACGTTGAGGGTGGTTCCCAGACTGGAATCTACGCCAGTCGCGAGAGAAATCTACATACCGAGTGGCGAACAAAGCGATCACACGTCAGCTCGACTTGCGCTCTGGCCGAGAAAGGTTCACTTGCTGAGCTCACGTTCAAGCCGGGCTCGTACATTCCCGGGGCCGCATTTCGGACCCACACGTCAAAGAACTGCATGGTGCGAGAAGAATCAGTCGACGTCTGTCGAAAGGGGTTGGATGAAAACAACTCACGACAGTTTTCGGTGGCGGCCAAGTTCCCGGCGTGAGCGACCAGACGAGCGTATTGACAGCGTCCGGCGCGGTACTGCACAGAGCGATCAACCGTGAGCCACGCTGACCCACAATGTATCAGCCGCACCTAATACTCACCTCCAAAGGTCTGCTTCCGTCGGCTGCACAACGACAATCGCAGAGGCGACACTTGCAGCCGCAAGGAACACAGCGCCAGCACGGCCGACACGATGGCGTGCGAGGCGCATTGTATGCCCACGTAGCAACAGGTCTTCGCGAAGTGATGCAGTCCGCCTAGGCGTCGATGAGGAGACGAACAAAGGCTCCGGACGAGCGTAGTCGCTGGAGGCTCTCCTCTGGTTGAAAAGAGTGTAGGGAGGACCTCGCCAGGAGGACGCGGACCTCGTTGGTAGCGCAAGGTAGGGACAAGAGTACAGGTGAGGCTGAGAAAGAGAACCGCTACACTGGGACAAGGTGAGACGCCTGCTGCTTGTGTCCGCTTTGGGAAGGTCATCTCGTTCACGGTGGAAGTCCGGCCGAGAGGAGCGATCGCTCATCAGTATCACCGCTCTAGTAGAGGCTTGACCGTACAGTGGTCGGTGTGGTATACAGTCATCGGAGCAACCACTCAACCGACTTGCGGAACGGAAACCAGCTCGCGATGAAAGAGGCCAAGGAGCGGTTGCAAGAGAGCCAGCGAGGTCTTCAGGACGATACTCAGATTCCACGGATACTAATCAGAATGTACAGTGCTACAGCAGTCCATGCAAAGTGTCGAGAGTAGGGCCTCGTGCAGAGAAGCCCGGATGAAGCGAACCGGCGAACAGCGGGACCGGCTCAAGTTCAGTCACTTGAGACTCGGCAACGCCGCTACGCGAGCAACGACGCCTCTAGTGTTTGAATTGCGATTCGGTAACTCCTGCTCCCATCGCACTGGTGGAGGAGATACCGCCGGTGACAGTCTTGAGGAGGTTGTCGGTGTAGTCGGCGCCCGACCACTGAGCGATGGAAGAACTCGAGTCAGCGACTGCTCCAGCCACGGCGGGCAACTACCGCTTACCTTCTGGTGGGTAAGGACATCACAGCCAATCTCGCGCTCGCGCTGCTGCACGAGGCCGACGTAGGCCTTCATGCCCTCCTAAAGTTGCAAAGGAAAAAAAAAAAAAACGGACGTCAGTCGGGATGCTCCGACAAGCCAGATCCGATGCACGCAGGACTAACCTCCGAGAAGCCCTTGGCAAAGAAGTCCGAGATGTAGGCGTTTGAGTGAAGACCGGCGAGCTGAAGAGCAGAAATGGAAGGTCAGCGGATGGCGCTCGGCGAGATGATTCCGCAAAGCACTCACGGTGATGAACTGCCAGACGAAGCCCAGCTTGCCGAGGTCCCACACGTAGCTCTTCATCTCCTGCTCGTTGAGACCAGCAGCGGACCAGTTGAACGACGGCGAGAGCTGGAGGAAGAAGAAGGTCAGCAAGGAGGCTCGTTTGAGAAGGCCACTCTTTCGCGCGCCGCCGACCCACGTTGTAAGCGAGCCACTTGTCCGGGTAGACGGCGTGGACACCCTCAGCAAACTCCTTGGCCTGCGCGTAGATCGGGGACTTGGTCTCCATCCAGAGAAGGTCGCAGTACGGGGCGAAAGCGACGGCACGGTTGATAGCGCACTGCGTGCCGCCCTGGTAGCTGCACGGTCACACGCGAAGTGAGGATAGTGTCCAACTGATTGAATAGCTTCGCGCGAGATCCGCACTTACCGGTAGAAGCCCTCGCGGGTGCGGGGGGTGTCCCAGTTCCAGTACGGCTCGACGCCGAGAAGCTGCTTGGCGAGCTTCTGCGCCTTGGTGTGCGAGAGGTGCAGCGACTCCTTCAAGAACTGGTCAATCTTGCTCTGCTGAACGCCCTTCTTCTTGGCGGCGGCGGCGACGCAGTCACCGTAGAGCATGAGGTTGGCCGACTTGGTCCAGTCGTCCTCGACCTTCTGGAGCGCGTCGCCGACGATGTTCTCGCGCTCGGCACGCGACATGACGGTGACGAGGTCCTCATCGAGAGCCGGGTTGGTCGATCCGAGGATGAAGGGGTGGTCGCGCTCGTCGACGTTGGAGGAGAGGAGGGTCGCAGCCTCGGCATCGGTACGGGCGACCGCGAGGTTCTCGACGCCCATGATGTCGTACTGGAGGCGGATGGCGAGGAGACGGTTGATGTGCTCCGAGATGGGGACGAGAACCTTACCGGCCATCTGTGGAGGAGGATGCGGTTTGTTTTAGTCAAGGCGACGAGGGTCAGGGACGACGGAGCAGGGAGCGACAACGTACGTGACCGCACTTCTTGGTGCCGGGCATCTGGTCCTCAATGTGGATACCAGCAGCGCCCTTCTCGACAAAGAGCTTGGTGAGCTTCATGACGGCGGTCAGACCACCGTGGCCAGTGTCGGCGTCGGCGACGATGGGGCGGAGGTAGTCGATGTACGGGGTGCGGGCGCGCTCCTCTTGGGACATGCGCGAGCGAGCCTCGCGCTGCTTGCGGTCGTGGAAGAGCTGAGCCATGAAGAGGTGCTCGACCTTGAGCGGGACGGTGTTGTACGGGTAGTCTGCCAGATCGGGGCCGGGCTCGTTGGTCGACGAAGCGGTCGACGACGACTGCCATCCCGAGACGTAGACGGTTTCGAGGTACTTGGCCATCTGCGTAACCTGGACCGGGTCGAGCCTGCATCGCGGCGAGTAAAAGAAAAAAAAAAAGTCAGCTTTTCGCACTTTCACGTGGTGAAACGCCGGCAAGCGGGGATGGCACGAGTCGCCGGGATGTGTGATCCGCCAGGACCCGTTGCGATGCCACACAATCAGATCTGTGCTCCAGATCTTCTACCGCAGCCCGCAGGCACCAGCGCGAGCCTGAGGATTTCCCCGCGGCGGAGCCAAGAGAGCCCGATTCTCGCTTCTTTTGCGGGTCCGGTCCGCGGCCCAGCGAATTTCGGCGATATAGACTCCCGGAGCGGTACAGCGGACAGAAAAAGACTCACGCTCCGTAGGTGTGGCTGGGCTTGCCATCGCGGAACTTTTGCGAGAGGAGAGCGTGGAGTTTCTTGCCCTGGGCGTTGGACGGGTAGTGAATCTCGAGCGTGCCACGCTTCGAGACGACCTGCTCTGCGGTGTACGGGCGGACGAGACCCTTGAAGCGAGGCGACTGGAGGAACTCTCGTCAGCTCGGAACGAGTGTAGACGCCAAGCTGCAATGACGAAGAGAGACGACGACGTACCTGCCACCACTGCTTGACCTGTTCGACTTCCTGCTGGAAGCGGGCGTCCTCGTTGCCTTCGAAAGAGCTGACCATTGTTTGCTGCTTCTGTGAGTAGGAGGCGGAAGATGTGGATGCGCTATGGGAGGGAGACAAGGAGAGGGAACAAACTCGTCCGCGGTCAATTCATGCTCCATTTCGACTCGTCACGCGGGCGGGGCGCCTGCAAATCCCGAAAGCCGGAGCCACATGGACCACGCAGGGGAGGCTTGACTCGGGACCTCCACTCGATCGTAGTCATTCTCCGAGGGCTTTTCTTCGCACTCTCCCGTCCGCTATACTGGAGCCTAGAGAGGTAAAGATATCCTTTTGCACAAGGGAGATGAGACCCGGAAAAGAATTACAACGTGAAGCCCGGAAGAAAACAAGAGGTCGTGCGCCGCGCGAAAGAGGCCGAAGAGTGTCGAGTGCCAGGCAATATGTGCAGGTACAGAGTATAATGGGGTGTAAAGGCTCGGATATATACTTCTATGGTGTTTTTTAAGTGTGTGTTGTGTCGAAAGATGTCGCGGCTTAGTCATAGATCTACGAGGGCGAGAGTCAGCAAATCCAAGCGTTCTTGGACACGTCCATCTCAGTACAGACTCACAGCCAGAGGGCTGTTCTCGCCGAAACCGCGCAGAGAGAACAACTTGAGTCAGTACAGAGTCCTGGGAGGAGACCGGTCAGTCGGTCACGTACGGAATGCGGTCCTTGGAGAAGAGGAAATTGCCGCCCGCCGATTCAGCTTCGAGGAAGCGCGTCGGGAACACAACTGTCGGTGCTCGCAATAGAGATCAGTATACGCGTTCCTCAGTCGAGACTTTGAAGCGGCTTACCCAATTGACCCGTCACCTCCTCTAGCAACGCCTTCATTTGCTGACGTTCCTCCTCTGGGAAAGCCTCGTCGTGGTCATGCGCCTCGTTACCGGTCTGGCCAGTGGTGGTACCTGCGCTGGGCGCCGCCGAGCCCTCACCACCCGCGCTCTTGCCGTCCGAACCGGCGTCTTTGCCCGATCCGCCAAACAAAGTACCGCTGCGACCGCGGCCGCTCTTCTTGCCTTCGAGGCCGGCGCCATCCATCGTCTCGAGGTCCTGAGTGTTGGATCGCGCGCGACGGGTGATGACGTGCCCGTTGTGGTGCGAGCGCTCGATGCCTGTCGAGACTTCATGCTTCTCGTCCATCGAGGATTTTTCGCTCGTGGCGAGGTCGAGGTGCGACCGCGAGCGGTTCTCCTTTTCCATGGTCTTGCCGCCCTCGTCCTGACCCTGACCCATGACGCCGCCGCCACTGCCACCACCTCCGGCACCATGTTGACCAGAATGATTGGCCGGATCGGTATGAGGTGCGTCGTCACCAGCAGGGACGACATTCTTGGGAGCCTACGAGTACGAGCGCAAACCAAGTCAGCACGTCAAGTCGGGATGGATGCGAGTCCATGCGGAATCACCTTGTTGTGCCGTTCTGCCCAGTTCTGTTCAAGGTCGAAAGAAGATCAGCGAGTGCGAACAGGATTTTGCAGACGGATCGACAGGGCAAAGCTCACCTGGAACTCGCGGTACTGCTTCCAAGTCTGGACGAGGTCGTCAGGCATGCAGCGGAAGACCTTGCGGTACACCTGAGTGTTGCGCGCCGCCGCCGCAAGCCACACATCCTTGTAAAACGAGTCGACGAGCGGGTCCGCAAAGCCGTACGGATCGACTTTTGGTGCCGCAAGAGGGACCGTGTACGGACCGCGCTCGCGGAGGTTGCGCTTGATGGCGGAAGTGACGGCGTTCCGGCTCGCGGCTTTCTCGTTGCCGTCTGCTTTGTTGGTGGTGCGATGTGGCGAGGCCGGCTGCCCGTCTGCGCTGCCGTCGAGCGTCGTGCCGGAGGCGTTGCTCTTGCTGCTCGTGTCGAGCTTGTGGAAGCCTTGGTCCGCGTGGGCGACATCGGGCGGCTCGCTGTCGAGCGGTGCGTCCGTCGCAACGCCATCCTCGCCCGATTGCGACATCAGCTTGCGGGTGTCGTCGGCGCTGGTGTTGTGCTGCGACGCTACTTCGCCTCCCTCGTAGTTCTCTTGGTCCTTGTCGCTCTTTGACGACTTCTGGGCGACCTTTCGAGCCGGAAACTGCTCGCCTGGGTTTCCTTCCTTCTCCTCCTCTTCCTCCCGCTTCTGGTTCGGCTTGTGCGTGGCGGGCCCGTTCTCACGCTCGATGTTGATCGGCTGCGACTTGTTGGTTTCGCGGATATCCTCTTGCTCCCGTTTGCCCGGTTTCGGTCGGTTCTCCGCCATGACCTTCTCTTCGATAGTCGGGACGACCGTGCTGGCGAACCCGGCTGAACCTTCCTCGCCGGCGGCGATCTTGTCCGCTTTCGTCTCCTGCTCCGAGTCGAGGCCCTCCGGCTTCTCGTCGTGCTGGTGGTTGCTGTTGCTCGGCAAGACGGAGTTCTTGACCTTGCGTCCCGTCTTTTCAAGGCCCATGGCGCTGGCTTGGGTGACACCACTCGCCGTCGCACCAACATACTCTGCTCCAGAGCCAATGACGCTGCGGATGAAGCGGCTCGTCCGACCGCCCTTGACGCCTCGATTCGTGCCGTGGCTCTGCTCGTTATCGGGATCCCACTCTTCGTCTCGGTGCTTGATCTCGTCGGCTTCGCGAGCTTCAAGTTCCTCTTTGCCTTCGCTAGCTTCGAGCTCGTCGACGTTGACACCCAGGTGCTCTCGCATCAGTCGCACCCGCATGGTGTGCGCAAAGCGACCGACCTGGTACGGCTGGCCAGCCATCGTCGAATCGATCATGTCAGTGTCGCGAATCACGCACGCGAGCTCCGAGTCGCGGTCGCCACGCTGAGAGCGCTCGTTGATGTTGGCGGAGCCGATGATGGCGATGCGATCGTCAACGATCATTGACTTGGCGTGGATGTAAGTCGATTCGGTCGTGAGAGCGCCCGACGAGAGCGTGCCCCATCCTCGGAGCCCGAAGAAGGAGATGTACTCGTCGGGATCGATGCCCTCATGACGGAGACGAGCAAAGATCGAACCCTCGCCGCGGCAGATGCTGCGGAATTGGCACTCCATGATGAGTCGCACGGAACTGGCGTCGCTGTGGTCGAGAGGATACGGGTATCCCGGCTCCATCGGAATGACCACGACGGCGCGCCACGGCGTGCCTTCGCTGTGCGCGCGCACGATCCGCGAGACGAGAGCGTCGCCGATCTTGTTCGTGACGACGGTGCCTTCGACTTCGGTCGAGGTGATGAAGAACTGATTCTCGATGTAGACGAAGTGGTCCGAGAGCTGAATCGCCTTGATGTAGGCGTTCTGGATCGAGTGCTCGACGTGCGAAATGCCCATCGACCAGGGGCTGACGGAACGACAGATCTGCACTTCGCACGTGCCGGTGATTCGAAGCTCCTGCAGCTGCTCTGGCGTAAAGTCGGGAGCCGGCACCAGGAACGGCATCTTGATGCTGTGGTTCTTGGTGCGCAGCAGGTAGTTCCAACGCTGGATAAAGTGTCGGCACAGGTCTCGTGCGGGCTGACCGATGATCTGGAGGCCGATGTCGTGCCACGGTTGCCGCGGGACCTTGCTCCGGTCGTACATGTCTTCGAAGGGCTTCTGCAGCGTGTGGAAATCGAGCACGCGCTGATTCGAGTAGTCCTTGCCGGGCCAGATCTGGCTTCGGGCGAGCTCCTGCTGGCCGAGAGTCTTTGCGTCCGGCGAGTCGGCGTAGTTGGGGCCGTCGTCGATCAGGACGTGCCCGGGCGTGTCCCATCGCCCGAAGCACAAGTCGAGACCGCCCATGAAACCGATCGTCTCGTCGATGACGCACATCTTCTCATGGTGAGACCACAGGAGCGTTCCGGTCGCGACGTGCGACGGCGAGCGCTGAACGTGAATGTTCGGGTGGAGAGCGCGAAGCGACGCTTTCGTGTAGGCCGAGCTGACCGGGGTGAACCCGTCGGACACCTCGTTGTACACGATGACGTAGATCTCGACGCCTTCGCGGGCTTTGCGCTGCAGCAACCGGTCAAGTCGCCATTTTTCTGCAGAAACTGCGGGTTAGAGGACGGAAGCAGGGCCGAACGCGTGAAGTCAACGCACCATTGGCGGCCGGGGGCCGGCGCAGGTAGAGCTCGGGCGAGAGCCACCAGTCATGGATGCTGCGATCATCCGAGTCAGCCAGGTGAGACGTCACGATGGAACGTTCGCCAAACTCACAAGATTTTATGCTTGGCCAAAGCGATGGCTCGAGAAAGACTCCAGAAATAGTCGCGCTGCGGGCGGACGAGAGCGAGTCAGCGCTGGGCATCAAAGTCGTGTGAGAGAACTGCCCTTACCCCGTCGATGAGCCATTGAGCTGCGACGTTGAGGCGGATCGGCGCGAAACTGTCGAAACGGTTCTTGCCTGCCCAGATCGTCTTGGCGAGCATGCGTTCGATACTTGCGATGAACTGGTCCTGCTGCCGCTCCGTCTTGGCGACCAGGCGCATCTTGCGCTCGCTCGTCCGGAGGTAGAACGTGTGCGCCGAGGTAGTGCGGAGATCGTCCTGGTGCTCCAGCCCCTCGGCGGCGTTGGTCGTCGAAGGATCGTTGGGATCCCCAGCACCGCGATAACCGCTCGGCTTGGCAGGCTTCAAGTCGCCGGTCGTGCCTTCGGGCATCGCCAACGACTCATGCGATCCGTCAGCGTGCAGCAGCTGGAGACCTTTGCGATACGCTCGAGCAGGACGCTCGAGCTCAAAGGTCGAGTCGACCATGATGACGTCAAAGACCTCCGTCGAAGCCGGGCTTTCGACGGCGACGATGAAACTGTCGCGGACCAGGAACCATTTCGGATCGTGGCGTTTCTTCCAACTCAGCGGGTGGAAACCTGGTGGGCGGCGACGTGACGCGCCGCTCGAGGTGACGCGCTGCAGAAGACGAAGGGCATCAACGATGACTGGATCTTCCTGCGTTAGTCCGCAGAGAGAAAAGGGGACGGACCAGGTAACCCTGTTTACCCTGTTCGCCTCCTCGAGTTGCGAGCGCGATCGACATTGCCGAAATCTCGAGGAACTTGCAAAGGCGATTCGCGCCGGGGCCGAACATCTGCGCAGCCGCGGGGACAATGTCGAGTTAGCGAAGACTTTCTCGGCGACTTCGGCACACTCACTCGACTCACGGTGGCTCGGATCAGCTTCAGGAGATAGTTTTCGAGCGCCTCACGCTGCATGCGCGCAAATTCGGCCTTCTTGACGTGGCCCTTTCCCTCGTTCTTGAGCCAGTTGAGGTAGGGCAAACTCGTCTTGGGGAACGCCGGGAACTTTTCGATCCCTTGCCGCAGGTTGGCGACGCGGTAATGCGCGTGCAGGTTGACAAAGTCTTTGAGCTCGCGGTAGATGACCCACTTGACGGCGCTGTCGCCGTACTCGAGCTCGATGCGGAAAACGGCGTGCTTGTCGTGAAGCGGGTAAATCGAGTCCGTCACCTTGAGCTCTGCGCAGCGCGGGGGAATCGTGAGCGAGATGTTTGGCGAACAAGCTGGCATGAGTGAAAAGCTGAGCGCACTGAGGTAGTTCATCAGAACCGGGATGCGCTTGTCTCCCTTGTCGTCGCGATCCATCGTGCCCATCTTGACGATCGCGAGCGGTAAGGCACCTGTCGCGAGTTCCTGACAGAGACGATCATAAAGACATCAGCTGTGATGTACGGCAACGAAATTCGGAAGAGGAGGAGGCGGCGTTCTAAGACTCACCGCCACGAGTTCATGCCCGGTCAGACTCGCGCCCTGCTTCTCCTTCTTCTTCTTTCCCGAGGCCTTGCCATCGTTGAGCAATTTGCTCCGCACCGCGTTCCACGCACTTCCGCGCCTCGCATGTCCCGCAGGTCGTTTCGCTCCTCCGCCCGAACTCACGCCTTCGTCCTCGCTGACGCTCGCAGCGGGGTCCCGATCGTTCCTCGGAGTCGACGCGCCCGATTCGGACTGACCGGTTCGATTGTGGGAACCGAACGCGCTCGCGAAACCTGGAGAAGGGAACGGGAACGAGCTTCCGCGTCGCGAAGGGTGCGGCGGACCGGTGTGTCCGGCGGGACCGTCTGCGTCAAAGTGGTCGCGCTCCTCGTCAGCCCAGTCGACTCCGTCCTCGGCGACGTTGACATTGTGGAGACTTCTCGGTCGAGCGGGCGTCGTGGTGCCGCTTGCGGGGGGTGACAGGTCGCCGGTCGGAGCCGCGCTCTTCTTGTTGCCCTTCCTGCTCCGAGCGCCGCCGTCGCTGTCTTCGGCCTCATCCGCAGACATGGACCGGGTCAAGATCGGACCGAGAGTCTTCTTCGGGTGGCGCAAGATCGCCGCCGCCGCGCTGCCTCCGACCTTCCTCTTGAAAGTCCCGTCCTTGCCCGCCCCGGCAGCCGTCTGCCCGACGGGCGCATCCGGTTCTTCTCCCCGCAACCTACGAGCACCACGTTCGAGATCCGAGGTTGTGAACGCTCCACGCAGTTCAGACGAGTCGACCCCGTGGGGCGACTCTTCTATACGCTGGCTGTCCCATTTCGGATGATTGGACGGCCGCCGCTGCTGCTGCGCATCTTCGTCGCGTTCGCTCGTGTCTGTTGTCGTCGGCCTGAAGTCAGGACGATGCTCCTGCGAAGTCATCGAGGACGGACTGTCGCTCCTGCGCGGCGGCTCTTCCATGATCGCCGCCCCGTTCTCGTGACTGGGCGAAAAGTTGCTCGCTCGTGACGGCTGCCGAGAATGCGGCGCCGAGTCCTAGTAAACAAGGAGGGAGAGGTCAATGAGTGGTTCCTGTACAAGTCCAGAGACCTACTGAAAGCGTAAAGGAGACTTACGGGCGAGGAGACTCCGTTCTGGTCTGGAGAGCGGACCGCTCCATTGCCCCCATCGACCTGACTCGTCGCCGACGGCGAATCACGGCTAAAGTCGACCCTCGCCGGCGAGTTGGACATGTCGCGTCTTTGATTCCACGAGCTGGCGGTGCGGTTTTGCGCCACTGGGAAGTGACCACCGGCCTGGTGGTCATCAAACCAGTTGTAAGTCGCTTGCGAGCGCGCTTTGGGCCTTGGCGTGTCGAGCCCGAGCGCGTTCAAGTTGGTCGCTGCGCTGGTCGGACTCGTCGGGGAAGAAGGGGGCAAATGGTGAGAAGCGATTTGCGGCAAGACGGTGCTGTAATCGGTTTGGACGGTGCGGCGCCGGTGCGGCGACCTGGATTCGGACGCCGCCCTCGAGCCGGGCCGCGAACCGCTGCTGTTGCTGCTGCCGGAAGGGAACATATAGCCGAGATTGATAGGCAGCTGGAGTTGCGGCGGTGCGCCTCCGTTTGCCTTCTTTGCGGGGGCCGTCGTCTGGGACGCGGCGGCGGGAGAGGGACCCATCGGCGCCGATCCGACAGCGGGACTGGACCTGTCCGAGTCGGTCATAGGCTCTACATACCCGTTCCCGTTCGCATGTCCGTTCTTCGTCTGCGTCGGTTTGCTCGCCGCGCTGGCGGTGGTCAGATCATGTCCGTTTGGTCGCGACGACGAGCCGGGATCGTCGGACCGTTTCTTGTTCTCGAGTGCCTGGAAGACTGCGTCCTGAAAGTCCATCCCCCTCGCTACCCCTGCTGTGCTCCGAACGGCTTGCTTGGCGGTGATTTGCCGACGAAGCTGGGCGGCCCGTTGATCGACAGGGAGCAGTGAAACGGCGACTTGCTGTCGGCGCTCTCAGCCAGTAGCAGGGTCGACGCCGGCTGGAGGTACCTGGCCTGTCTGACTAGGCTGAAGCAGACAGTCTGATGCTCCCAAGCGTTGGCAGCTGCAGAAAGTCGGTCTTGGTCGATGACGGCGGTCGCGAGACTGCGGAGTCCGGCAGAGGCGGCCCGCTTTCAAACTTACGTAACTTTTCAGCGATACTCGGCCACCGGACTACATATACAGTAGTATCGGTCATATCTCGTACAGACTGCGTGGATCTGTCAAAGTCGGAGAGAGAAGAGAAAACTTTTTTCACCCCCGCTCGCGAGGCGACTCGGCTCCACGTCGAGTCTCCTGTTTGGTCCGACTCTCCTCTGCACAGCCAGACCGACAGCCAGAGACCAGGAAAGCAAACCCTGGTTGATGAGTTTCTTCTCCATCCGACGACACAAGTCCCAGCCCGTCGGAAGCGGCGCAATCTCGCCCTCTGCCACTTCAGATGACGAACGCCAAGGTCGGACCCGCTCTCGCTCGCCATGGGGCAGGTCAACCAAGTCGTCCCGCTCGAGGTCGAGGCCACAGTCGAGGGACCCGTCTGCAGAGGGCATGCGCGGGGATGCCGGCACCGACGCCGAGTCGGAGAACGAGGCGAGCCATTCGATGCCAAACGTCTCGCCCGCCAACGCCTACATCGACTCGGACGACTCGGACGACGATGATGATGACAGTGACGGAGGGTCGCACGACAGTCGAGACTGGGTCGAGTCGCACGTGCACGAAGACGAGGACGAATTCGAGATTGACGAGGAACTCGAAAAGAACACCGAGGCAAGTCGCGCGCATCGCTTCCTCCTTGCCTGTGACATACTCGCGTATGGCTAACGTGCTAGATCGGTCGCAAACAAACAGGCCAACGCTTCCGCGACCACACCGTACGACGTACTCCGGTCCGAGGGTCCCACCATGATCTACCCGGGAGAAGGCCCCAACTTGCTCCCCCCTTCGGACCCGATGACTTCGCCCTTCACGCGCCCGGCTACCAACACGACCGACTCGTCGTCGACCCTCACTCCGAACGGGCCTCCGCGCGCCAACCCTCGCACGGGCGCCCTCGCGCGCCGCAAGTCGACCCGCACCGGCAGTTCGGCCCTCCCGCGCTTGGAACTGCACACCTCGCGTCCCGTCTTTGAAAAGAACCGCTGCACCGTCACCTTGACGCACGGAGATCCGGACCGCGCGATCGAGGAGGCCGGACCCAAGAAGCGCAGGAGGAGGTACCTCGTCGCGAGCGATCTCAGTGACGAATCGCTGTACGCCATCCAGTGGGCGATCGGAACCGTCTTGCGCGAGGGTGACGAGGTGCGTGTCGCCTTTGTCCGTAAAGTCTTGTCGAGCTGGCCAATCTTGAGCGCCACGCTAATCTCATGACTTCTTTGTATGCGGTGCGCCACGCAGTGTTTCATCGTATCGGTCATGGAAACCGACACTAAGCGTGAGCCCTCCTGTTGCTAGGTCTTTTGTGTGGTTTCGGAAAACTGAGAATTCCGCTCTGCCTGGCAGTCGACACGGACGACGTCTCGAAGCAGGCCAAGATCACCAACCAGCGCGAACGTCAAGCCGCCGCGCTCGCGCTTGCGAGGCAGACGACCGCCCTCCTCGAACGCACGAGGCTCAACGTCCGGATCTACTGCCAGGCGATCCATGCCAAAGTCCCGCGGCACATGCTGATCGACATGATCGACTACCTCGAGCCGACTTTGGTGCTCGTCGGAAGTCGAGGCTTGACGAAACTCAAAGGGTGAGCGGCTACGCGAGTCCCGAGATAAGACGTGCCCTGGTCTGCTGACTAAAGAAATGGGTTTTCTGCTCCCTCCCACAGTATGCTGCTCGGATCCACGTCGAACTACCTCGTCCAGAAATCGAGTTCGCCCGTGATGGTGAGTCTTTGTCTGCCTGCTGCTCTGCCTTCCCTCGGGCAGGCCGAGCCCGAGGTTTGCTATGAATTTCGGACAGAAGTCTAACGCTGACGATGACCTTTGCAGGTCACTCGCCGACCTTTGCGCGTCTCGCGCACCGTCCACCGCAAAGTCTCTTCGCTCGACCGCGTCGCCCGCGTCACCCTCGCCGAAGCCGCGATCGAGAAGGAGTCGCACGCTCAAGCCGTCGACGACCCGGAGGAGCACCAGGAAGGGAACGAGATCAAGGCGGAGGTCAAGGAGTTGCAGATGCCGAAGGACGGCGAGGTCCTTTCGCGGACGCAGACGAGGGAGTGAATGCCATAATTGTAGTTGTTTTGTACAGATTTAAGTGATTTTGCCCTGTGCACACATTCCGTTTTGAAAGGGTGCTAGAAGAATGACGAGATACAGATCGTGGAGGAGCTGGGAAAGCGAACGACGACGATGAGATCATCAATCGCTTCTGCAACAACCTCTTACGCGCGATGGGTCGCCTGAACAAGCGACAGCAGCGAGAGCTGGCAGAGTTGGAAGAGCTCGAACGGTCAAGGAGCGCTACGATCGAGCAGCTGCCGACGGCCGTCGACGTGGACGACTCTGACAACGAGCAGGAGCAAGTCTCGATCCCGCAGCCTAAAGCAGGATTCGGAGCAGTGCGTTGGAATGAAAGCTCTCATTGGAGCCGTCTATGCTAACCTCGGCTATCCCCTCTACCAGCTCGACTTGGGAGACGATCCAGAAGAGGCAGAGTCTGCATCGGAAAAAGACGAGGCGGTTTCCGCGCCCGCAAAAGTACGCGGGGGCCTACGGATGTACTCAGCACGTTGAACTGACAATTCTCTGTAATAGTCCAAGAAGCCGAACCGCAAAAAGAAGAAGAAGACAGCAGCAGCAGCAACTCCTGCTCCCGACTCGACCGCCGCTTGTCTCGATTCGCCTTCACCTGCCGACGCATCTCCTGCCGTTCCTGCCAAGTCGAGCAACAAGAAGAAGAAGAAGGGAGGCAAGGCGGGAGCAACTCCGGCACCGGCAGTTGACGATGGGATGGACGAGATCGATCGCGCGCTGGCGGAACTCGCGGTCAAGAACGGCTCGAGCGAGGCAGACATGGCGGCGGAACGCGCGCAACAATCGATCCGGGCAGATCCCAAGTGGATCGAAATCAAAGAGGTGCGCCACTGCCGGATGTCCTTGTGCTGCATTTTGCCACTCTCAGGGGAAAGAGCTGACCTCCCGGCTCATCACAGTTGTATTCCTTCGAGCCCAAGTACCTCGACGCCGACGCCGAGCTGCGACGCATGTTTGGAAGCAAAGTGGTACGTGTGCGCAGGCAGGCGTGAACCCCAAAAGGCGTGCCGACCTGATCCTTTTCCCCCGATTCCCTCCAGATTGGCAATACGCCACAAGCTCCCCGCTCACATTTGCACGCCCGTTTCGCCAACAACCCGCATCACGCCACCTCGATTCGCCGCACATCTTCCTTCCTCGCGACGCCCGAGCCAGGGTGGCCCTCCGCGACCGGTGTCCTCGGACTCGAGCGGTACGAGGGTCCCGAGACGGAACGCGACGAGAGCGGCGAATGGTTCTCATTCGTGCACCCGTTGAGCTACCGCCAGGCTCAGCTCATGTTCTTGGAGGTGCTGCAACAAGCAGACGGGAACCGGTTGTACGATGTCCTCGCTGCGCAACCGTATCACGTCGACACGCACTTGCAGCTCTCCGAGATGATGGCGCAGCAGGGCGACAGCGGCGCGTCCTCGACGCATCTTTCCCGCGCGCTGTACGCACTGTCGGCACCTCTCCCTCCGACGTTCACGTCCGGCGCGTTCCGCCTCCCTTACAGCCGCATCGAGAACCGCGCGCTCTACATCGCGATCGCTCGAAGAGTTGCCTTGCTGGTCAAAGGTGGAACGTGGCGAACTGCCTTCGAGTGGGCCAAGATCGGCCTCAGTATTAGCGGGAACGCAGATCCGTTCGGAATGCTTTGCTGGTGCGCGCGAGATTTCGGCTTTCGTTCTGTCTGCGATGAGACGAGCTAATCCTCTCCGTCACCGACGTCATCAGGGTGGACGTCCTGGCACCAAAGGCAGGGCAAAACGATTGGTTGTCTCGACTCGGACCGGCTCTCGACAAGGCTTACCCGGAAATGTGCATTCAATCCTATTCCGGACTCGCTTATGCCAAGGCACTCTGTCTCCGGAACGTTGAGCAGGAGCGCAAGTCGGTGAGTCTGCCCCTTCCCGACAACAATTGTGGAAAGCGGTACTGAGCAATGATCTACGCAGAAGAACGACGAAGAAAGCACAGCAGCTCTTGTTAGCGCGATTCTGCGCTTCCCGATGGTGGCAACTCAGCTTTCGAATGCGCTCGCGATCGACATGCCGCCTGCCTTTGTCTCGAACAAGCGTGCTCAACCGGACGGAGCGTTTTCGTGAGACTTTGATTTGAGAAACCTGTCTCGTCGAATGATGAGACAAGCTGCTGATGTCGCCCTTGCTTTCAGGAAC
Source organism: Rhodotorula sp. CC01 (assembly GCA_021654155.1). Taxonomy (NCBI): domain Eukaryota; kingdom Fungi; phylum Basidiomycota; class Microbotryomycetes; order Sporidiobolales; family Sporidiobolaceae; genus Rhodotorula; species Rhodotorula sp. CC01. The sequence goes on from JAKEZK010000007.1 coordinate 145,051, forward strand.
CAACCCTCATACTCACTATCGCTGCTCGCGGAGCTGTACGCCGTCCGAGCAAGCCCGCTGTGGAAAGATCCGGAAGCGACGGCGCTTCTTCGACGAGCCATCGCCAGAGCTGCTCCACTCCTCGAGGACAAGTCGAACGAGGACGTCAAAATCGGCGAAGAGCTGTTTGCCAAGGGCCCGTTCCCGGCTGGTCATGCGCCGGCAGGTGTTATCCGAGCTGCTTTCATCTCAGGTTAGTCCACTCTGCCGCTTTCTCTATCCCTACTTGCAGGAGACTGAACTTTTCTCCCCTTGTGCGATAGACACGCCGTCGGTGCGGCCATACCTCCCGCCTGCGGCTCGCTCCGGCACGTCCTACTCGTTCGACCCTCTCCCGCCGACCGACCCGCTCACGACCTTCTACGACGATTCCTACTTTGCGCCCCTCCACGGCGCGGCCGGGGCTCGTCGTCGTCGGCGGAATCCGAACTTGCCGGGCGGAGGTCCAGCGGCGGGGAACGCCGACATGGTCGCAGCGATGCGGGACGGTTTGATGCGGTTGCTCGGGATGGGCGCTGACGGTCCGCAAGTCGAACTGAATGATGAAGTCCGCGCCGAGTTGCTTGAAGAGTTGGCGATGTTGAATGCTGGAGGTGGCGGGATGCCTGGCGGTCTTGGAGGAGAAGAAGACGACGATGACGAGGACTGGGAAGACGACGGCGACGAGGAAGGGGATGCGGCTGGGCGTGAGGAGGCGGCGCGAGGACTGCTTCAGCGCATGGCGGGCATCTTTGGCCTCGGAGGGAGCGCAGACGACACTGATGCGTTGGAGGCAGAAGAGGGAGAACGAGAGCCGGCGGAAGGGGCGCAGTAACTTGGGACAAGGAGAACCAGTCGTGGGAGATTTCGCGATGGCTAAAAATTCCTATTGGATGACAACAACACGTGAACTTGGTGCGGTGGTACAACATGGAGAGAACTTGCTGTGCTACCTCAACACTACCGAAACCCACTGATGCAGATTCTCCTCCTCCTCGCCGCTCCTCTCCGAGGCCGTCGACTTTGCACCAAAAAGGGAAGCGACGAGACTCTGTCTCCGGCTGACCGTAGCCGGCTTTCGAGCCGTAGTCGAGTTCGAGCTTCCCGCCGCCCACGACGCGACGCTGCTCCGACTTAAGCGCCGCAGGATAGATTGTGGTCGCTGCCGAGTCTCTTCTTCTGAAGGTGTTCGCTCGGGTTCGCGGGACGCGAGCGACTCGCTGGCGAGCGATGCTGAAGAGTCGACGGCAAGTCGTCCCGATGTCGGAGAGCATCTCGGAGCGGGCGGAGATGCCCCCGCTGCTGTTGCGACTACCGCGACCGACGATGACAACCACTCCCGCCCGCTCCATCGCCGATTCGAGCGAGCCGACTCGTCTTCCTCCTCCACAGGGCGAAAGCGCGCACCCTCAACACCAGGAAGAGAAGACCGCGCAACAAAAGGAACCTTCTTTTTTCTCTCCACCGGACCCCATTGATCCCCGTATCGACCCGATCCTCTTCCCCCGCCGAGATATCTCGTCGGGAGCAGCACGCTCGTCCACGAGACGCGGTACGGTTTCTCGCGCAGAGCATCGGGGGCGGGGAGGTGCGCGAGGTCCCAGGAGAAGAGGGTCGTCGTGGAGGGCTGCGGGCGGAGAGGAGGGGAACGCGGCGAGACGGGCCGGGACCGGTTCTCGAGCCGTGGTGTTGAGAGACCGGCTCTTGCCCAAGGAGTGGCGCTTTCAGGTCGACCAGAACACGAGTAGTTTGTTCGGGGCCGTTCTGAGCGGAGGGAGGTGGCGGCCGAGCGAGGCATATCATCGGAGTTTCGGCGCGGTTCAGAGACCGGCAAGGACTGGGATAGCAGCGCGCTGAGCAAGTCGGCGGGGCCCATGTCGGACAACGGAGGCGTCAACGTCGTCGTTTCCATCGAGGGACGAGGTGTTTGCCGTGGTCGCGGTGCGAAGCTGGGGTCGGTCTTGCTGGATCCGGCCGGCAGGTCGAGCGAGCCCTTTCGGGCCACGTCCGCATTCGCCCCGGCCGCCGCCGCCGCCGCCATCGAAATTGGTTCTTCCCACTTTTCGAACGGCCCCGCCGTGCCAACTTCCAATAGCGGCGACGTGGACGACGACGACGACGACGACGAGAGAACCGCCTCCTCACTGACGATGTGCCCGTCTGCTCGCTCGTCGAGGAGCGGACGTCGTCGGACCCGTCTCGAGGGTGTTGTCGCTGTTGATGATGATGGCGGCGTTGGGCATGTCTCGACAACGGTCGGGGGTTGATGAAGAGGACGAGGGGGTGTGGTCCCGGCGAGTCTGTTGGCTTCGCGAGTGGGGTTGATCGGCGAGGGGGCGTCGATGGCGATAGAAGCTAGCAAATGGGGAGGTGAAGGCTTGTATTCGTCGCTCTTGACCTCGTCCGGTGAGGCCGAATTGACGAAAGCGCTGTCCAGTGTGGCACGAGTGATGTCGTCGTTCTTGACGATGGCAGTTGTGGACTTGAGCAGGGCCGGCTTGTCTGCGGTCCGCTCTACTCTGGCGTCTGGTGTTCGTGGCCTGATGCGATTGCTCGAGTCTCCGAGGGGCTGCGAAGCGTAGACATGAGTTTGAAAAGGAAAACAAAGATTCCGAGTGGAAGGGGGCGGGCTCACCATGACCTTGCGTTTCCGTGGCGGTGGCATGTATGTGCCTGGCCTGCTCGCTTCGTTCCGAGAGCGGTGGCGGTTGCAGTCTCGTCCAGAGGTTCGAGCTGTGGTGGTTTCCGGCGGCCAAAGAGGTTCACTCGACCGCACAAAGCCGGACGAGTCGAGTCGCGGCGGCAGCGAGGGGAGGACTAGCACGAGCTGGAGCGTCAAGGGCTGAGATTACCGAGCACTACCGCAGCTCTGAGCAGCTCGAGAGACGGGTCGACTTGAGTCGAGTGATCGGAACGAGTCTGCGAGACGAACGAGGCTCGACTCTCTCTCTCCTCTTCCCGCCACTCAGGGGCTCAAGGGACCTGCGATAGCGTGGTACAGGCATCCACTATGGCGTCGCCCCCTCCAGCTCCCGCTGCTGCTCCTGCCACCGACAGGGACCCGTCTGCGCCTCCTCGCGTCCAAGTCGAGCATACACTCGAACAGCTCCTGCAGACTCTGCTCGAGATGGGCATCTGTCAGTCTGTCTGCCACTCCACCGCGTTCAATCCCAAGCCGTTGACTGATTGCTCCTTTCTCGCAGGCGCCAGTGACGTTCAGGAATCGGCACTCGAGACCTCGGCCGGCGGCGTAGCGAGCGGTCAACCAGGCGGGTTGCTCGGTCGCAAAGCGTCAGTCCCCGTCTAATGGGGCCGACGCACGCCAACGTGGACGCTGACCGCGCTGCGAACCACAGCCAACAAACGGTCGAGCAGCTCGCGCGCCTCTACAGCCAGAAAGATCTCGTAAACGACATCAACGTACCCATCGAAGTCATCAAGTGCGTCTCTGTCTCCCTCGTGGGACTTTTGCGAGCAACCAACTGAACTTAGGCGGTCCACACGCAGTCTCGTCGACCAGGGCAAGAACCCGCACTTGCACACCAAGAACTTTATCGAGCGCCTCGCGGGCGAAAACATGTACACCAACGGGATCCTCTCGGGAATCGCGGTGAGCTGGGCGCGCGTTGGTCTGGCCTCCTCGAGGAAGAAGAACTGATGCGGAGGTCCTTCTTTTCCCTGCGTACGGCCGTTTGTGCAATCTGGCTCACAGGACTACCGCGACCTCCTCCGTGCCCAACTCGGCGATGCCTTCCCCGACTTGGCAGAGGACATCGAGCTCATGACCCCGGCACCACCACCACCCTCGGCGGCCGCAGCTGCAGCTCCGGGTCCCGCTGCTACGTCGAGCGCCACAGGACCGACTATGAACGGCATCAACAGCACGCACGACGTCAAGATGGAAGATGCGCGATGAGCAGCGCGGCAGAGAGAGAGAGAGAAGAATCCTTCTCGTGCCACACTCCGAGGAGCTTTTTCGCCTTCGAGGTTGGCCAAAACACATCAATGGCGGAGCGCTGCGTTACTTTCGACCGAACGAGTGCGCGCACAATCGTACCGAGCTCCGGCCGCGCAGAGTCGGATAGCAACCTTACAAGACGTTCGGTCTTCGTACTCTCCCGGACCGCCTCACCTCGGGCTTGTCTCCCAAGATTGCACAAAACCTCTCGACCCCTTTCGCAAGCTCATGACATGACAGAAGGGGAGGAATAAGTCAGATTTGGCAATACAAACGCATTCAGCCCCCAGAGAAACGGAGAAAGTCGTGAAGTCGTGAGGGAGAAACTCGTCCGCAGACACAACAACTCAACCACACACATCGCGGCACTTTGTAGATATCGCTAAGAAACAGAAACCCATCCTTCGCTTGGCGCTTATGCTAAGCCTCTTCAGCAGGCTTGGACGGGATGATCCACCTCTCGCGCGCACGCGCGACCGCCTCGAGGTACGTCTTCTCGTCGAACCCGTTCTCGTCGGCACAGTCGCGTTGGCGCTCAGGCGTACCGGCAAGACGTTCAGCATCCTGCTCGAGAGAGTCGGCGGTGGCGGGACGGACGTGCGATGATCCGTAGGAATGTTTCTGCTGCTGCGAGGCGGCAGCGGCAGAAAGGGACGAGGAGACTGAAGTGAAAGTTTGGGAACCGGTTCCGCCGAGAGGAGTGGGATGATGAGCAGCCCGCGGGAGAGTGACGGTTTGAGTGAGGCTCGTGGCGGCGGCGGCAGCTGCGGCCCTGGCGTCGGCATGCATGGGCGGTTCTTCGGACGACGACGATGACGAGGTGCTGCTGCCGCTGTTCTTGCCCTTGGTGGCCATGTTGGGCATCGCAGGCGGGAACGGCAACCACGGGCATGCGGTCCTCAACCGAGTAAGGAACCGCGACGACGAAGTGTCGAGCGAGCGGAACAAGAGCAAGAGCGAGACGGTCGTGGCCAGGATCCCGTGGACCCAGCACGAGATCAGGATCTCGACTTGGAATTGACCCGACGGGTACTTCAAGTTGAGTGGGGAGATGGCGCGCCATAGGTCGACCGAGGCTTGCGTAACCAACATGATGGCGATGCAGACGGCGCTGTAGATCCGGTTCCGTCGGACCCAGGCGAGGAGCGCCCACGGCTCGTCTTGAGGAGCGCGATGCGTCTCTTGCGAAGCCGTGCCCGCAGAGTGTTTGGACTCGACGGCCGTAGAGGTCGGACTGTGAGCGCTGCTGTTGGTGGTGGTGGTGATGGGACCATACCCTAATGCCGGGACGGCGCTCAGCGACGACGACGACGACGGTTTCTCGTTGGCGGCGGGGGAGCTCGGAAGTCTTTGCGCCGCCGAGGCACGCAGCTCGCGGACGGTCTGTCCGAGCTGCAGAATTTCAAGCGAGGCGGCGACGACGTAGCACTTGTGTGTTGGACGGAAGGTGTGGCGTCAGTCGCGAGCGACTTTGCATAAGGTCCGGAGCCATGCCGAGGCGGGAGAGAGAAAAGGACGTACAAGGAACGTGAGGAAGAGGACCGCCGTGCAGTAGTACGAGCAGATCTGCTTGATGCGATGACTCGCCCTGAGCTCATCGCTGAGCACAGCGCCCGGAGCAAAGAGCGTCATCAACTTGGCCAAGTCGATTCCGTCCCCGGGCTGCCACGACTCTTGCCATTCGAGCATCTGGGCCGTGATCGCTTGCGCGGTCCTGAACGAGCGATTGAACCTCTGCGCGTGCGGGATGCAGAGGATGATGGGCGGGATCCAGGCGATCAAGACGACGACAACGGGGATCGCGATCGCGATGCAGGAGCGGAGGGTGCTCTCGCGGTGGTTGGCGCCGTACTTGCGGACGTACCAACCCGCCACGGTGGTCCAGATTTCGAAAAAGGTGCCGGACCAAATCGCGCCGAACCAGGCGACCCGCAGGCCGGTATAGTGCCTTGGCAAGCCGGCTCCCTTCGAGACCTTGATCGTCGAGTCGATCAACCAGAACCCAACTGTAGAGTAGCGCCCGTACGTCAGGTTCAATCTTGTCAAGAACATCATGAAAGAGAGGTGGCGAAGGGGAGTGCAAGGTGTCGACAAAACAAAGGAAAGGTGGCAAAAGAACTCACGTCCGGCGTAGATCAGGGCGCAAATGCCAAAGAGGGTGGAAGCATTAGGGAGGACGATCGTACGGTCGAGGCGGTGGAAAACCCAGAGCCGGCCCTGCCGCAGCCGCATCAGCAGTCCAAGCACAATCAAGAGCGAGCAGCTGTTGGAAGAACAATGAGGTCAGTATCTGGCGGACGTTAGCGAAGAACCCTGAGGCTATACTCACACGCTGAAAAGGCCGAGATGGAAGTAGAGCTGGGTACGGAATCCGAGCGGGAGAGCAGGGTGGTACAACTTGTGCATGACGTCGACGAGGAACAGGTAGGGCGATTGTCCATTGGCGACGTGTTGGACCAAACCCTCGTACATGGGCCCGAGCCAATCGTCGCGTGCTGGTACGATACCCGGCACATCTGGGAGGGTCACGATGGTGCTCGACATCCTTCTCTGCGCGAGTACGAGCGTGGGAGCACTCGAAACCGAAGGAACGATGGGTTGTGACTGGTAGGAAGGAGAAGAATAGGTTGGGCGGCGTCGCCTGGGCGGGGGGTTTGCAGCTCGCGATTCCATCGTCCGCGAGGACTGTGCGCCGCATTGACGACCCATCTCCGCATCGTCCGGGGTCTGTGCACGGACGCCGAGAAATGCTCGATGCGGATGAACTGTAGATGTGTGATACTGAGCTTATCCCGCAGTGTCATTGGCAAGCCGGCCTGGAACCCTACGAAAGGGCAATCGGATCGATACTTGCTGCGGATCGAATGGCGGCTGCGGAGGCGAGCGTTCGGGCTCTCCCGCATACATTTAAGCCGCACGCCACAATCGTGCCGTACAAAGAGCTGCCACGTTCGTGTGTCAACGAGTTCTCCGTGTTACGAGGCCGAACAAGGAGGGCCGCCGGCGGGCTCGCACTGAATCTACCGCCGCGACATTGCCACAAGAGGTTCAAACCGTCGGTACAGGCGGAGGTAGTGCCGATCCTCCTAGCGATGTGGGTCGAGGGGATGCACCGCCGGGCAGAAAGTCGGACATGGCGGGTGTCGACGAGCGCGAGAGAGACGAGCCGGGTGATGAGGGGACTTCGGGAATTTCGGTCTTGAGCACGCGGTTGGACTTCTTTTTCGGTTTCGGGGCTGTGGAAATATGGTCCGTGTTAGACCACAACTATCCGTACGCGGAAAAGATGCGTGCAAACTCGCCTGTAGCGTTCTCGGAAATGTAGAAGCGGCGCAGCAACATGATGGCTTCTTCTCGGCGGTAACCTCCGATTGCCGGGTACGGCGGCGCATAGAGTAGTCTCGGGCTATCAAAGAGACAGGTCAGAAGGACTTCCTATCGGGTTGAAGTGTGGATGGACTCACTCGGAATGAATCGACTGGACGCCTCCGACTCCACCAAACCGGTCGTTCGCGCAGCCGTATATGACCTTTTCGATCCCGACCTGGCGCATGGCCGAAGCGCACATCAAGCACGGCTCGACAGTGACATAAAGCACGACGCCCTTGAGCGGTGTCTGCCAGACTTTGCGCCCCGCCGACGAGTCATACCCTGCTGCTGCGAGGACGTCCTCGGCTTGCGGCGTGTATGGCCGCACGAGTCCCGGAGACTGATTGCCAGACCGTTCTGGCAGCAGATGCCTGAGTGCGTCGAACTCTGCGTGCAGTGTAGCGTTGCGGCCTTCGTTGGTGCGGTTGCGACCGCGAGCGACAATCTTGCCGTCGTGCACGAGCACGCAGCCGACCGGGATCTCGCGGGCATGGAGCGCTTCCTCGCCCTGATTGCGCGTACGCTGTCAACCCACCTATCGCAGTTGACGCGAGGGAGCTGTGAGGATGCCGGAGAAGGCTCACCATGATGACCGCTTCGTCCATAAAGGCGAGATCCTGCTCCGCTTGGACTTCCCGCGGAATCATAGTATTGTCCATGGCGGCTTTCCGTTCCTGCTCGACGCAACTGAGGTCGTGGGAGCGAGCCGAGGTTGTTGTCAGACCCAAAGCGGTGCAGTCGAGCAGTCGCCTCTTTCCGTCTCTTCCTCACCGCTCACAACCCTACAGTGAAGCAGAAACGAGTCGGAATGTCGTGCCAACCCTTGCGGCAACTCGTGCGCCAAGCGAGACCGCGCTCCGCTTCCGTCGTCGAACCCGTTTTGCCTCGCTTTCAGTCCTCGGCTGCTTGTGCCCCTCTCGCTCATCCGTCCGGCGCCCAAGGAAGATTCGCTCCGACGAGCGAGACCAAGAGCTATGGACAGCCGCTGCCGTCGACCCATCCGCATCTCCTGCAGCCTGGCGAGTTGACGCCATTCGTCTCGGCGGACGAGTACCACCAACGGAGGAAGAGACTCGTCGACTCGCTTGAAGACGGCGCAATCGTCGTCATTGCCGGAGGACAGATACAGTACATGACTCAGAACATCTTGTGAGTGGCGACGCCGACGTCGTTGGCAAGTCCGAGGTGCGCATGTACCTCGGATCGCCTTTCGACAAGTCGCTCACCAAAGCCTGTCAACTCCGCGCAGCTATCGCTTTCGACAGCGCAGCAACATGTGGTATCTTACGGGATTCGAAGAGCCGGACTCGGCCGTTGTCCTCGGTAGGCTCGGGCCCATTGAGCTTCCCCGATTCAGAATTCCGACTCTCCGGGCTGACGGAGATAGTCCTTCTTTTGCAGAGAAAAACAGCTCGTCCCGAGGCTACAAGATGACACTGTTCTGCAAATCGAAAGACCCGTACGATGAGCTCTGGAACGGCGCGAGAACAGGGCTGGAAGGAGCGCGGACAATCTTCGGAGCGGACGAGGTACGGCGATCTACCTTTCCTTCGATTCCACCGTCATTCGCAGCGGGACTGACGTTCGAGCTCTATTAGTCATGCGACTCGGCTCATTTCGGATGGCGCATCAAGAATCTCTTGAGCTCCAATACTTCTGGACCGGTCTACATCGACTTGCCTTCACATTCGGTCTCGACCTTTTCGCGAACCCGCGCTCGGAGTCCGTCGAGGACGTTTCTGCAGTACCTCTCCTTGGCAGGTTCGGGTAAACAAGTCGACGAGTCGGACGAGATCATGGCGGCGTTACAGAAGCGGGAAGTCAAGAGTGCGGCGACCAAGGTCGAACGGTTGAGGTTGATCAAGAGCGATGCGGAAGTGAAGGCGATGCGGAGAGCGGCCGATATCAGTGCCGATGCTCATTCCAAGGTGAGCCAGGGGTTGTTTTGGCTCGAGGCTGCCTCACCTGCTGAGCTGGCGAGATCGGAAAGCTGCTGACCAGTACGTTCCTGCTTGTATCATATCATTGCGACCGGACAGGTCATGCGGTTCGCTCAACCCGGTCAGCTCGAATCGCAACTGGTCGCCAACTTCGAGTACACCACGAGCATGCAAGGCGGGTCTCGACCCGCCTACGTGCCAGTCTGCGCATCCGGATCACAGGCGCTCACCATCCACTACGTCGAGAACAACCGGCCTATCAAGGCGGGTGAAATGGTCCTGCTCGATGCTGGATGCGAGTGGGGTGGTTACGCGAGCGACATCACCCGTAAGTTGTGTCTGTCCCGCCGCGGCAACTCGAAATTGATTCTGGTGCTCACTCGCGGAATGAACAGGTACTTTTCCGGTCAGCGGCAGCTTCACGACGCCGCAAGCACACCTGTACGAGGCCGTCCTCCGCGTCGAAAAGGCGTGCATCGAACGCTGCACCGCGTCGGCCGATCTGACGCTGGAAGAGCTCCACCGGCTCTCGGTCGACCTGACGCGCGTCGAGCTGGTCGATCTTGGCTTCCACATGCGCGGAGGCGACCTTGAGCGGATCCTGTACCCGCACTTTTTGAGCCACCCGCTCGGGATCGATCTCCACGACACGCGGACCTTTGGGCGAGACGAGAAGTGAGTCTCGCTCACTCGTTACCGCCGCTGCTAGAGTACAAGTTCCATCCGCTACATGACATTGACTGCCGCTTGTGTTTGCCGTGAACGCAGGATCCAAGCTGGAATGGTCATTGTGCGTATCTGCTCTCGGCTGGTGCACGCGTGCCATGTGGACTGCTCTCAGTCCAGAATACAGTCTAACCTTTTCGTGTCCCGCACAGACTATCGAGCCTGGCCTGTACGTTCCGCCACTGCCGCACTTCCCGAAAGGGTTTCACAATCAGGTGGTCCGGATCGAGGACGAGGTGCTGGTTCGGGAGGATGACTATGTCGTGTTATCGGTCGACGCGCCGAAGGAGGTGGTCGACGTCGAAGCGCGGTGTCAGGGTCTGCTGGACGGCGTCCGGGATCCGTAGCCTGGCCACAGCGCCACTGAGCAAGATGTCAACATTTCGGAATGTCAAATTCTTGGAGACGCGTCGCGCGGAAGCACATAATTTGGGGACAAGCGCTCTCTCGACGCCACCCGCTCTCGACGTCGAGCACTCGCGGCCTGCGAGACGCAAACACCCTGCTTGGACTGCTAGCACGATACCCTGTCTGCCCGAGAACCCCACCAGCGCCCGTCCGAGTCGATCAAGGACGTCATTGAGCATACACTTGCTTCGAGCCACGACCTACTCGCCTTTGCTCCGACGCTCGATTCTCCCTCGCACGGTCGCTTAACAGGACTCGCAGCATGCCTCGAGCTCGCCGTTCATCGTCCTCGGCCGCCCCTGCGTCGATCGTCATCTCCGATAGCGACGGACCCGATCTCACCGCCGCCGGCCGAGAGGATAGCACGGCGCCGACGAGCGCTCGTGGCACAGACAGCGGACTCAAGGCGGACTCGTCGGGTGCGGAGGATGTCAAGCCACGGGCTGAGAGGTGCGTCAAGCACCGGGGTCTGTACTCTCTGTGCGCGACTCACCGCGTGGCGATGCTGATTGCTACTCTGCGGCCTGCCCGTCCCGCGCAACAGTGCACGTTCGACTCCCCGCCGTTCGGCCGCAAAAGCAGCTTCCAAGAACTTGGTTCTGAAGAAGATCCAACTCACCGACTCGGAGGACGAGGAGCGTATCAAGTCGCGCAGCAGCGAGCCTGAGCCTGACTCGGACAGTGATGTCAAACCGCTGACGAGGAAGGGCAAAGGGAAAGCCCGCGCGATCTCCTCCGACGAAGAGGGTTACAGCGTCAAGGGTGAAGAAGAAGAAGAAGAAGAGGAAGACGTCGACATGGACGGCGCATCCGGGTCGGACGAGGACGAAGGTGTGAAAAAGGCGCGCGCGCTCGCTCGCAAACTCAAGACGACGCTCGCCGGTTCTAGCAAGTCCAAGGGCAAAGGCAAGGCGGTCGACGCCGAGAAAGTCGGCAAATCCGTCACGCGCCTGCTCAAGGGCAAGGGCAAAGCGGTCCAGTCCTCCGGAACCAGCTCGTCGGCGTCGTTCGATGACGGGCGCCGTCTGTCGAAGAAGGTCGCCGATTCTCGCACCGCCAAGGGGAAGGGCCGTTCTCGCAGCACGACCGCCTCGCGGTTGAGTACGGCTGCTCTGCCGACCGACAGCGAGGATGATTCCGACGTCTCCGACTTTGCGCCGGGCGACGACGATGATGACGACGACGAGGAGGACGGGTCGGTCTACGATGAGGATGGCGATGTTTCCATGGACGACGCGTCGGTGACCGGCAGCGAGGTTGCCACCGCCAGCGTCGATCTGGAGAGTGAAGACGACCTCAAGCCGAAGAAGAAGGCCAAGAGCAAAGTCAAGGACGAGGAGGACCTCCTTGACGAGCTCGATGCCCTCGACGCTCTCGCGGACGCTGCGGAAGATGCGAAAACGACGGCGAAGGATGCGAAGAAGGCGCGCAAGGTGGTCCCGGTCCGAAAAGGAGCGGTCGTCACCAAGGAGGACAAGAAGGCGCTGAAGAAAATGACCAACGTGAGAATTCTCTCTACTGCTTGCGCTTGGCTGCAGCTGTTGACGCTTCTTCTCATACAGTTCGGCAAGACGTCATTCTACCTGCAAGCGAACCACCCCGAGCTCAAGACATGCTGGGACGAGCTCCGCGAACTGCCGGTTCGGACCGTCGAGAAGGCGGTTCAGCCGGCTGGCTTGACGCAAAAACTGCTGCCGTTCCAGCTCGAGGGTCTCAATTGGCTCGTCAAGCAGGAGCAGGGGCCGTTCAAGGGCGGTTTCCTCTGCGACGAGATGGGGTGAGTTGCCTCCTGCTCTTACGCTCTCCACTGGGAACTCCTCGTGCTGACCCATACTTTTCTTGCTAGCATGGGCAAGACGATCCAGACCATTTCGTTGATCCTGTCCGACTGGTCGCCGTCTCACCCTAAGGGATCGACTCTGGTGCTCGCGCCAACCGTCGCCATCATGCAGTGGAAGAGCGAGATCGAAAAGTTTACCAAGGGCTTCAAGGTCCTCATCTTCCACGGCACGAACCGCCTGAGTAACGTCAAAGAGATGGAGAAGTACGATGTGGTTTTGACGAGTTGTGAGTATCTATCTCGTCCCGACCTCACTCTTCCCTTCCGGACGCTAATTGGTGGGACATCTCAGACGCCGTCCTCGAATCCACCTTCCGACGCGAGCAAAAGGGCTTTACGCGCAAGGGCAAGATCCTGAAGGAAGACTCCATTCTGCACAAGGTCAAGTGGTGAGTATGGCGGACGCGTCTACTGCTCGCGGTCTCAGCTGCTCATCCATGCCATCGCAGGCACCGCGTCATCCTCGACGAGGCTCACAACATCAAGGATCGCCAGGCAAACACTGCCAAGGCCGCCTTCGCTCTTCGAGCCCACTACCGCTGGTGCCTCTCGGGAACGCCGCTGCAGAACCGCGTCGGCGAGCTGTACTCGCTCATCCGTTTTGTCGGCTGCGACCCGTACGCGTTCTACTTCTGCAAGCGCTGCGACTGCAAGAGTTTGCACTGGCTCTGCACGAAGGGCCCTTGCACGGTCTGTCTTTTCCCTTCCACAGGCTATTGCGAGGCAGTGCACTGACGCTCTCTCGCGCCGGACGCAGGAATGTGGCCACTCGGCGATGCAGCATGTCTGCTACTGGAACCACGAGGTCCTAAAGCCGATCCAGTTTGGAGGAGCGACGTCCGGTGAAGGATCGCGAGCCTTCGCCAAGCTCAGCTTATTGCTGTCTCACCTGATGCTGCGCCGGACCAAGGTCGAACGAGCCGACGACCTCGGCCTCCCGCCTCGTATCGTCACTGTCCGCCGCGACTTCTTCACCGAAGAGGAGGAAGAGCTGTACCAGAGTTTGTTCAAGGACGTCAAGCGCAAGTTCAACACGTACGCCGACGAGGGAACTGTCCTCAACAACTACAGCAACATCTTCACGCTCATCACTCGCATGCGTCAAATGGCCGATCACCCCGACCTGGTCATCAAGTCCAAGACGGCCGAGCCCGTCCAGCACGCGGCGGCCGACTTGCCGCAGGAGATTCTGACCTGCCGCCTGTGCCTCGACGAGGCCGAAGACGCCGTCAAGACCGCCTGTCGCCACATCTTCTGCCGCGAGTGCGTGCGCCAGTACCTCGAGACGGCGGTCGAGTACAAGCCCGAGTGTCCCGTCTGCCATCTGCCGATGAGCATCGATCTGGATCAGGACGCGATTGAGGTCGACGAGACGGGCCGGCAGGGCTTCCTTGCCCGGATCGACCCGACCAAGGCGCGCACGAGTACCAAGATCGAAGCACTGTATGTTGTTGTTGTTCCGAGCCTCAGCACCCTCCGCGCAACAAACTGACAGCTCGTAAAAACAACAGGCTCGAGGAGCTCAGCAAGACCCGCACCGAAGACCGCACGCTCAAGACCCTCGTCTTTTCGCAATTCACGACGATGCTGTAAGTACAAGTACATGATTTCCTCGGAGAAGTAACACTCACTCGGTAACAATGTGCCGCAGCGACCTTGTGGCTCGCCGCCTGCAACTCAGCGGCTTCAAGTTTGTCCGGCTCATGGGCTCCATGACGCCGCTCGCCCGAGACAACACAATCAAGGCCTTCACCGATGATCCCGAATGCACCGTCTTCCTGATCTCGCTCAAAGCCGGCGGAGGTGAGCCCGAATCGGTGTTTCCGAACGAATCATAGCAGGGTACTGACTCTCGACTCTTCTCCCCAGTCGCGCTCAACTTGGTCGAGGCCAGCCGTGCCATCATCTTGGACCCGTGAGCAGCTCAGCTTTTCAGCCATACCCCGCTTAGAGAACTGACGGCTTCTCTCTTCATAGGTGGTGGAACCCGGCGGTCGAGGTAGGTCGCATGAGCTCGGCGTCCATGTCTCTAACCGCATCTGACTCTTTTCTCTTGTGCTCTTCAGCTCCAGGCTATGGACAGGACCCACCGAATCGGCCAGCACAGGCCGATCAACGTGACCCGACTCATCATCGAAAACTCCATCGAAGCTCGGATTCTTGACCTCCAAAAGAAGAAGGAAAACCTTGCGGCGTCTACGCTCGGAGACGATGACAAGGCGATGGGACGCGTAAGTTTGCCTCTTTCTTTCCTGGTCACTCTCCCCGTTTCCGGCTGTCGTGCACGTTGCCTCGCATACGAGCCGCCTCGCCCCCGAGTTCACGCGGTCCGATGCTGACGCTTCTGTTCCAGCTTACTCCTGAGGATCTCATGTTCTTGTTCTCCCTGTCGTGAAGCATTCTCCCGCTTCGACCCACGCGTCCGCATTTGTATCCACTCACCAAAATGACCAGCTGTGCCAACCGCTGCCGTCAATTTCTGTAGCTTTCCTTCCCCTTCTCACCCTTTCTTGTCTCCGTGGGGATTTGTCCATGTCACGCTTTCATTGCTTCGGTTCCATCAGGCTGTACAGTCACTCTATCTTCTACATTCGATCGTGTCCAGCCTCCAGCCGATCGATTGCACTCGTAGCTGAGGGAAGAGCAAATCGTCGAAAGAAACTTGATGAAACTGCTTCGGACTTGTTATGTCTCACTTCACACGGCGATGCGGAAACGCTGTGACTTGCTGAATGGCCGCGTCGGGCCGTCTAACGTGCTACACTTAGGTGGCGGAGAGGCAGTGGTGAGAAGTGCAGGGGAGGCTTGAGCGAGAGTCGTGCATGCGCGATCATTCACGCCGATCAGGTCGAGCCAAGAGGCGGCAGCCTCCTTCACTCTAAGACTCTCGTGACTCGTCTACCGGGCGCTGCTGTGCTATCCATATACGGAGACGTCTCGACTGGGCTGATCGCGCAACAAACCGGGACGCGTCGAACCGTCGAGACTCCCGCTCGAGGTCTGGATCGACCCCTCATCTCCCCGTCGCTCGTGCTCGGATCGCGCCGAATATAGCTCAGCTGCAGAGCGGGGACAGCAGTAGACTATGCAGAGTGAGCGCGGGCGGGCGGAAGGCTTTCGGAGGTCCGAGGAGCGAGTCGGAGAGTCGCCTCTCGAGGGACCGCCTCCTCGTCGGGTACCGAGTAAGTTTCCCACGCTCACAACCGCGTACGGGGCTATGATGCCTATAGTACTGTAGCCCGAGATCCTTATCTGTGCGTCACACGCATGGACGAGGCTGACCCCAGGCGTTTTACTCCTCCAGGCAACTTGCCGGCCTCTTCCAGCGCAACCGCTCAACCGCCGCCAGGAACTTTTCTCACTCGCTTCCTCGGGAACCTGCGCGCTTCGAACGGCACGGGCAACTCGCAGCGACCGCCGCTTCCGCGCAGTTTGTCGAGTCCGGTCCCGTTCAGACACTCGGGCCTGTCTGCGGAAGGCGACCCACCTTCAGCTCCTCCAGAGCGGGTCGCTAGTCCTGCTCCGAGCTCAACCCATACTTCCGCATCAACTCTGACTCCGAATGGTGCCGGCACACCTGGTGGATCGCTCGCGCGCCGGTTCAAGTTCCGTCGGAGCCGCTCGTCGCTACTCGAGGCAGACAGTCCCGAATCAACGTCGCCCAAGTCGCCGACAACACCGCTGCCAGCCACTGCGGCAGCATCGGCAATGGCGACCACCCCCGAAGGCGTACAGCTGTCGCCTGGTTCTCCGGCCACGCTTCGAGGAAAGGAACAGAACCCGATCGATACCATGTTCGACTCCGAGTCCGGCGGCGCGCTGCCGAGTCGGCCGCCCGTTGTCGGTCGCAAGAGCAGTACCAAAAGCCAACAGACCATCATGGCACACGATCATGCCTATACGTCCGGCTATGCTCCCGGCACGCCGCTCGAACGCATCGACGAGCCCGGACGGCCGTTACGACCTCATGTCGACCAATCTCTCGAACTCATCAGTACTCTCCTTCCTCCGGCACTCCTCCTCCTCTCGCAGCTCGGCCCAACTCATCTCTTTTCCCCTCCATTGAAGTTGCCGGCGCTGTTCGGGGTCTCGCTCGAAAACCTGCCCCAGCGCGAAGGCAGCATCTCGACCGCGACAGGCTCGGCTGCCCTTCTCTCGTCCGCCGCCAGCATCAGTTCCGATGCCACCGGCAGCACGACTTCTGCATCCTACTTTTCAGGCATCCCGACCGCGACGCATGTTCAGCCGTCATACTCGCACGAACTGCACGCGCCGAACACGCTCTCGATCCCGGCCGTCTCGGCGGCTGCACTCTGGCGCCTCTTCCGCGGATTCGAATGGGTCGGCGAAGTCGGGCGAGGCTCGCAACCGCTACCGCCTTCTGTCCTGCCACCGACTCACGGGGGAGAAGGCGCCGGACCGCCGCAGGAAATCGACGATGAGCCGGAGCAGGTCTTTGACTTTCCGTCGTTGCTCCAAGGCGTGGCGGATGTCCTCGCAGCTGACGCGGCGGCTCGCGGGATCGAGCTCGTCGTCGGACAAGCTGGGTCGGGTACAGCGCCGAGTCCGGCAGTCACGCCGAACGTGTCGGAAGCACCGGGTCAGGCAGGCCCGAGCGCTCGCAAGCGCAAAAATGTCGAGACGCGCGAGCTGCTCGTGCGAGCCGACGAACGAGCGTGGAGCGTCACCCTCGTCTGGGTAAGAGAAACTTTCCTCACTTTCTGGCTCGATCAGGAAGGAAGGCAAGAAGCGCCGCGAAACTGACCTCGGTTTTCCCGCTGCAGGTTCTGCATCACATTCTCGCGGGTGCAGCCCCGGGGTCAACCGTGGAGATGCGATTCCTGGCGACTGCGGCCACTCCGCCGACCTCGCCCGCCCAGTCACGGCCAGCCACTCCCGCCGAGGCCGACCTGCACAGCGACCTCGACATGTTGCAGTCTCGACCTCAGTTGTGGTGGAACTTGTCGCTCGACATTGTCGTTTCGTCACCAGTTGTCCCCGAGTGTTCCGGTCCACTAGGCGAACCGATGTCGGCTCCGCCACCTCTTCCTTCACCTCCCTTCGACACTCCGTTCGCCCGCTCCTTGTTCTCCTTGATCCAGCTCGCCATGGCCGACACGATGCAGCCAGACGCAGCGACGCGGTCGTGGTCGCTCGAGGCCATGTTGCCTGCAGCCCGACCGAAACCGCCCGCCGAGCCGGAAGATCCGAGCTCGTTGCTCGGTCGTCGTAAGATCCGCCTCGAACCGACTGCGGGTCAAGAACCCTCGATCAACGACCTCAAGCGCTTTGCCGACTCTTCCTTGAAAGGTCTCAAGGTGGCGCTGCATGCGGGCGAGACGAGCGCCTTTGCCAAGCATCTCACGCTGTACCTCGCCGGCTGGGGAATGGACGTGCAGCATGTTCCGATCGAGGCAGACGCCGCTTCGGGCGGCAGCCGCTCGTCGGAAGCGTCGCAGTCAAGGTCGGGATCCATCCCGCCGCCTGCAACTCGCTTCGATTCGGGCTTCGAGACGGCGACGACCTCGCCGAGTACGTCTTCCGACGGCAAGAGCTCCGAATTTGGAATCGGCGTCGAAGCAGGATCGAACCTCGTCATCATCGACGACGACGTCGCCACTCTGCGTCGACTTCTCGCTTCGTTGCGTGCGCCGCCGCTCCATTATGCGCCGACGCTCCTCGCCAAGCGTCCACAACTCTCTTCTCGACGGGCGCGTTCCACACCGCATGTTCGACAGGCGCCGCCGCCTCAGCCCACGCAGCTGCAAGCGTCGCAATGGGTCATCGTTCATTTCGCCAGCTTGATCGACTACAAAGAGATCAAGGAGATCGTGCAGGACGCGCTCGCGATGAGCCGCCAGCCGAACTTGCCCGAGGTCCTCGTCGTCCCGAAGCCTGCAGGACCGCGGCGGATCATGACCGCGATCTGGTCCGCTCTCAAGCGGCCCTCCGTCGATCCGACTCTGCCGCCGATCGCCACTTCTCCCTCTTCGCCTGGAGTCAAGTACTGGACTCCCCGCCTCTCCCCGTCGCTGAACAAGGACCGCGAATTCGACTTTTCCGGTGCCGAAGATGGCTCGTCGCAGAACGGTCACGCTTCTGGCTCTCCCGGGTCTGCCAAGGCGAGAACGCCGCCGACAGCGTACGGACATCACACCGGTGCTGGGCTGCCGCCTTCTCCGCTCGGCAAAATCTCGGATACCGCTGAATCGTACTTCTCTTCGGTCACCGAGGAGCTGAAGGAAAGTACGCCGAGCGAAGGTATGGTCGTCCAGAGCCCGGACGGTCGCTCGGGTATCTTCTTCCAGCCACAGCCCAGGTCTCGCGGATCGTCGTTCCGCGAACGCATGCGCTGGGTCGGTGGTCTTGAGCGGACACCTTCGCTAGTTGCTCAGCAGCACATTCCCGAAGAGACCCCTGCCGACCTGTGGAACTCTTCCGACCCACCGGCATCCGTCAGCGTTGCAGCTCCCCACGAGATCGGGCTCGGCTCGCAGCCGCACAGCCGGCGGCAATCAAGCGGCAGTTCGAGCATCCACGCGTCATCGCCGTTGATGGAGGCAGTTTCGGCACCTGCATCCGGTCCGCCAGGAACTCCCGCCCTCGCTCTCGATACTTTCATCAGCGCGGCCAAATCCAGAACCCTTGGGGAGGATGCGGTCGACGTCACGAGCGTCCGTCCTGGCGAGCCATTGTCGCGCACGAGCTCGCTTCGCAGCCCACCGCCATCGCGCCGGAGCTTGAGCGGGTCAAGTGCCGGTGGACCAACTGCGCCGTCGTCGCAGAGAGGGACGGGGGGCAGTCAGACACCAGCGGTGCCATCGCGTCAAAATTCGGGCGGAGGAGCGACTTCGCCTTTGGCTGCTCCAGCCTCGACAGGTCCAAGCTCCGCTGCAGCCGAAGGCGCTGCCGCTGCCCAGGCACTCGCCAAGTCGCCACCGCCAGGTGCTGGAGGGCCGCGGACTCGCACAAAATCGTCATCTGTGTCCAACATGCCGCGCCAGAGGAGGAGATCGAGTCGGCGCGGAACTTTACCAGCTGTGCCACCAATCAGCGTGCTCATCGTCGAAGGTCAGTGCAGACTAGTCTGACTCGTCCCAATTGTTTGAAAGACTCACTCTGCGCCCCATCGTACAGACAACCCGATCAATCAAACTATCCTCTCGGTTTTCATGAAGAAGAAGGGCATCACCTACAAGGTTGCGAAGGACGGTCAGCAGGCGGTCGATATGTGGAAGAAGGGCAACTTCCATCTCGTGCTCGTACGTTGTGCTGAACAGGCTTGTCATGCTTGGACAAAGAAGCTGACCGTGACTTCGCCCACCCGCAGATGGACATCCAACTTCCCGTCAAGAGCGGCATCGAAGCTACGAGAGAGATCCGCGAAATGGAGCGCGCCAACAACGTCAGTATGCTCGTCACGACACCGACCTCGGACATTGGCTCGCCGTCCTCGAGCACCAGCAGCAATCCGCTGAGCACACCCAACTCGCCGCTGTTGAACATGCCGGTCATCATCGTCGCCCTCACCGCCTCCTCCCTCCAAGCGGATCGAGTCGCTGCGCTGGCAGCCGGCTGCAACGATTTCCTGACGAAGCCGGTCTCGCTGCCCTGGCTCGAGTCCAAGCTCGTGGAATGGGGGTCTATGGCCTACCTTAGTGGCTTCGGCCGGCGCTCGGATACGCCCTCTGAAACGACCAGCGTGAGCAGCGCGCCAAGCAGTCGTACCGGCACCCCAGTGCGTCCTCGTTCGCGTTCGCGAACGCCGTCGAAGTACTCGCAAGGATTTGCGACCCGCGCAGACGTGGTCTCGCAACATCTGCACATCGAGCGGCCAATTTCGAGGGCGTCGTCGCCTTCCGGAACCCGCTCTCCGGAGGCTGCGCTCTCGCCGTTGCCGGACTTGTCTCCTCCGGCCAGCGCGGCCTCGTCTGCTCCGACGAATGGCCAGCCGACTCTGCGCGTCACGTCGCCCACGCCGCACCAGACACCGCATCCAGTTCCAGCGGTTCCCGAGGCCGTGACTACGCCGGCCGCCGCGGCTGACGGGGATGCTCAGGAAACGCTGGACGGCGTCGGCGAGGTGCTCGAGACCCTCGTGAACGAGGAGGCAAGTGGCCCCACTTCGGCGCCAACGACGACTGAGCATCCTGCACCCACGACTAGCGACATATCTTCTCCCATCGACGACGCTGCTGAGGATAATCGCGTCATCAACGCGGAACTGGCGCGAAACGAGATCGCGAACCTTTCGCGAGAGGGTTCAGACTCCCCTTCCTGACCTAGACCGTTCCTGACCTCGCGACTGAACCTTTCCATCCTCTTTGTCCCTGTACTGCTGTTTTGTTTCTTGTTGTTGAGTTTTCCACTTCCTTGGGCGGACAAATATACACGCATGTGCCGGTCATTTTTGGGGAATCGTTGTAATCTTAGGATACTATCGCTACACTACCGAGTTGTGCCAGGATTGCATCGGTACCGCCGCTGACGAGACGCAGTCGCTGTTCCGGCTGCAGACGGCCAACCCCGAGGTGGAACTTCCGGTCAAAGGTGGATGCCAAATATTTCTCACCACCTTCATTGTCCGCGAGAAAAATGTGAGCCGGCGAGAGGGTCACAGGTACGGCAGTCGCTGGAGGAGTACGGACGACCAGATCGTTGCGCCATGTGATTGAATTGTCGTTGGCCGATCGCGGTGATAGAACGTGAGTGCTCGGTTGGGTACCGCTTGGCACGACGCAGACCGCCCCCACTCGGCAAATGACGCCTGCATCGAAGTGGAGCCAGAGGTGGAGTATGCTAGCATGGTTGGATTGAGCGAGACGGCATCGCGTCCGGGAGAGACGCCATCCATTGGCGAGCTCCTGCGTCGCTTCCAAATCCTGCCGAGCTTGCTGAACGCCTCTGCCGTCGACGAAGAGGCGAGGAGAGTCGAGAGGCTTGCTGGACGGCGTCGGGAGTTTGAAAACCAGTGACAGGTCAAGATCAACCGCTGTTCGAGCGGGCGGGAACGAGAGGTCGAAGATCGCGAGGCTAGATTCTGTAGTCGCATCGAGCGCAGCCGCCGCGTGCTGATTAATAACAAGGCACCTCTCGCCCTCCCATGCGTCACGGTCGTCGAATATACCGGCTCGGCCGGAGTCAAAGAAGGGTTGCGCGGCGAGGAAATCGACGTCGGTCCAGCCGACTTGATCGCTTGCCTCGGGGGCGTCGTGAATGATGACTTTTCGTCCAGCGACGTAGAAGACGTGCCCGGAGCCGGCGGAGAAGTTGGTATAGAAGTGAAAGTCCGGACAAGGGACCGGTCGAGGTGGTGGGCAGAAGGAGAGAATGTTCTGCAGCGACGCCGCAATCTCTGAACCCGGAAGTGGCGAAAGAGGACTGTCGTAGTCAAACTTGGCAGAAACCGGTGCTCGGAAGCGGAGAGGTATCGGGCTCGCTGTCGGCGCGGTCAAGGCAGCGAGCTGACGAGCCCGCTGGACACCGCGCTGCTCCCGGCGCTCGCGAGTCTGGCGCGCGGCTTCGACAGCAACCGACGGCGTAGGTGGCCCACCTGCCCAGAGATATCGATCGTCGGCGCGCCATCGCGCGTGCGCGTCGGGTGACGTGAGGGAGTGCTGCAGCGATTCTGCCTCGACGGTCCAACCGGGTGCGAAGAGGGCGGTCGAGAATTGAGGCGTGCCGGCAGGCGTCGCTTCCTGAATGGCGTACATCGCTCGCCACGTCTCGAAACCGCCGCCCGCATACGTGCCTCGGCCGAAGACGTCGATGCCGAAGTAGATGTCGTGTGCGCGCCCAGGGGCAACCTTTCGCACGAATTCAGATGTCGCCTGAAGGTGTTCCTCGCGCCACCAATAGTTGCAGAAGATGCCGTCGCACGCCTGGAAGAAGGGCAAGTTGAGGTCGTTCAAGGAGTTTTGCCATCGGAGCGCGCCTGATGACGGTGGCGTCAGTTGTTTTCGAATGGCCTTCCAGATACGGCAGCCGTACCTTCGATAGTCACCGCGTCGTACCTGCCAGACAAATATCAGTACATGCCTGTCAATAGCTTCATTCGAGATACTCACCACAGAACTTGGGCGTGCGGAATCGCTCTTTTCAAAGAGGCGGTAAAGTACGCGAGCCACGAAACAAGCGCGGCAGCATGCTTGCGTGCGCTCTCTGGGGCTTCCTCGACACCGAGATCGACCTCGACGTTGACCAGCCAGCCGTCAAAGTTGCGCTCGCGAGTCAGTTCGACAAGCATGTCAGCGTAACGGGTGTTGACGGTTCGGAAGCCACCGCTCCCGTCTGGGGCGACGAGCTCGACGATGTCGGCTTTCCCGGCGTCCCATTCAAAGATCAAGGTACCGAGAATGGCTGTTCCGGCAGCATGTGCAGCCCGGATTGAGCTCTTCGCAGGGCACGTCACCCGGTGATGTGAGAAACTGGTCATGGCGACTGAGGTCAGGTCTCTCGGCGGTAATCATTGGAAGGCCGTCCTTCTCGTCGCACTTACTATACAAATGTATCTATCGAGCGGAAATGCTCAAACGTGTATTCGCGTTGGTTGCCGTCAATTTCACGATAGCCTCCCTGTCAAACGCACTCCACAACGTCAGCCCACACCAGTGAGGCTTCGCCGGATGCACGTAAGCAGCTAGGCGCACCTTGTAGTCATGGCAGACGAGCACTTTGCCTCTCTGCGAGTCTGAGGCAGGCAGCAGAGCTGTCGGAAGCGGTGCAGGTGGGGCAGCAAATTGGTCGACAGCAGGCCGCGGAGTCTGTGCCCAGCGGGCCAGATCAGCAAGCGAGTCGAAGTAGTCTGCAGAGCCCGAGCTCGTAGGCACGGGGTCGAGATGTTGAGCTCGCGGCATACGAGCGACAGCGAGAGAAGAGAAGATTGTGAGATCCTGCAGTTGCAGGACTATCCATAACGGAAATCCTGAGCGAGCTATGCCTTTCTGTGCTCAGCTTGCGCAATCCACAGCGAAGAACGAGCGTTGCTGACCAAATGGGTCTCGATAGATTGCAATTGCGAGATTCTCAGTGTACAAAAAAGGTCATGTCTAAAGGTCTCCACTCGTACAGCGTCGACCTCCCTACTGCTCCTGCTGCTCAACGATATCCTTGACCATCTTGTCCTGCATCTTTTTCGGCGGGAGCGCCATCGAAGGCGGCAGGTTGAGCTCGGGAAGGAGCGAAGCGGCGGCCTTTCGCGAGTTTTGGATGAGGACGGCGCTGTGCGAAGTGGGTACGTTCGACGCCGAGTCAGCTCAACATCGAGACGGGACTGACAGACAGCGGGAGCTCAAGACGCACTCCATGATGACAAGGGCGGCCATGGCTTCAACGATCGGGACAGCCCTGCGGAACAGAAACTTGTGCTTCAGTTTCGTGCGGTCCAGCTCGATACAGAGGGATGGTGCGCCTTACCGCGGGACGACACACGGGTCGTGACGGCCTCGGGTCGCCAGGACACCGCTCTTGCCGGCGTACGTTGCGGTCGTCTGCTCCTGAGAGATAGTGGCAGGCGACTTGAAGGCGATCCTGAAAGTGACCCAAGTCAGCACAAGCGCCGTCACGCAAAAGAAGACGGAAGGACGTACTTGAAGTAGATGTCTTCGCCGTTGGTGATACCTCCCTGGATACCACCACTCCGGTTCGTCTTGGTGCCCAACCTTCCATCCGGCTTCTGCATGAACGCGTCGTTGTGCAACGATCCCGGGACTTCGCAGCCCTTGAAGCCCGAACCGATCTCGAAACCTTTGGTGGCCGGGATCGAGAGCATGGCGTGCGCGAGCTTGGCCTCGAGCTTGTCAAAGACGGGCTCGCCGAGTCCGACGGGAGAGTGACGGATCACGCAGGTGACGGTACCGCCGATCGAGTCGTTGTTGGCCTTGGCCTCGTGAATGCGCTATTCATGTGTCGGGAAGGCGGGTCAGCCAGAGAGTACGAGCTGGACCGAGAGAGAACAAGAGGTCTCACCTCCTCCATCAGCTCGGCCGTCTCCTGGTGCGGGCACCGCACGGTGTTCTCGTCTACCTTTTCCCGCGTCAGGCCGTGCATAAGTTCCAAGTACTCCTCGCTGAGGAGGTCGTCGTCACCCGCCGAATCGGGGATGTGGATCTTGCCGACCGACGAGACGAACGCGACAATCTCGACACCGTAAGCCATCTTGAGGTAGCGTTCGGCGATCGTGCCAGCAGCAACGCGGCCTGATTACCATGCGGCGACGATCCGAGTCAGATATATGTACGAATCGGTCGAGATTTGCCGCCTCGGGAATGTAGGGGACTGGCAGGACAAGACGCACCGATCGTCTCTCGGGCCGAACTGCGACCACCTCCACTGCTCGCCTTGATTCCGTACTTGAGCAGGTACGTCCAGTCTGCGTGACTCGGGCGCGGGTAGTCGTCGGTCTCGGTGTAGTCGTGCGGTCGGTGGTCCTTGTTGCGGACCATGAGACCGATCGGGGTCCCGAGAGTGTAGCCGGCTTCGACACCAGACTGAAGCTGGACAGCGTCCTGCTCGTTACGCTGTGCGAGTGGTGAACCACGTCAGTATACCGGAAATTGCCCTTCAATGAAAGCAGCGTTGAGATGGACTTGCCGGAGTTGTGAGGACGCTCTGGCCCGGACGACGACGAGTCATTTGCGGCTGAATGTCCTCGTCTGACAGCGGCATGCCCTGCAGGGTACCAAAGATTCACCGAGAGTCAGCTCGATTCGGCATGGGCGCTGAAGGCGACATCGACGAGAAGTGATGACAAGGAAAAGGAAGTCTCACCGGAGGGCAGCCATCGATGATGGCGCCTACCGAGGCGCAGTGCGATTCGCCGTAGGTCGTGACCCGGAACAGGGTACCAAAGCTGCTCATTCTGGTGTCTGCAAGAGCGAGGACTTGGCTTTGATCAGTACCCGCGACATGTCTGCCGAAAGAGCTGTCGGCGAGAGAGCACGCCCTCGCAAGCTCTCCAAGGCGTCGGTCGGTGATCAAGTACGACAAGGTGCGCAAGACTGACAGTTGCTCGGTGCGATCTGGACGGTCCAGCGAGGTCAGCGGAGTTTGGCGGCGGAACCCGAGCGATGAAGAGAAATCTCGAGAGGCTCACAGACAAGAGCGAGGATGGCGCTGGACGGAACGAAACGGGCGTGGAAAGTTCTCTAGCCTGGCTGACAGTCTACTCGTCCAATCACCGAGTCTGTACAGCGAGTGCAAGAGTTCGTGAGAGTCAACCCGCTTGCGCTCATCTTTCGACGGCCAACTTCGCCGTCATCGCTTGTCTTTGCTCTCCTCGCTACCGTACGTTGCGCAGTGTCGGAGGCCTCCGGGAGTACCTCCTCACGCCATGCTCGAGCCATATGCGTCTGCCTACAAGCCCCTCGAATGGCTCTGGGCGGTTTTCCAATCCTCCTGGCCGCCCTTTGGGCCCAGACGCTGTCATGTCCGCAGAAACAAGCTGCAGCTATGTATTATATAAGCTGGACGGCCCTCGAGGATGCCCTGATGCTCAACGATACGTGTGGAACGGCCCGACGAATCCGGCTCTCAGCGATCTGGTCTTGATTATCTTGCTCGCCCGAAGGCCGCGCCGATCTCGTCGGGCGCAGCGGTTAAGCTTTCGCGATCGAGACTGGCTCCATCTCGCTCCCATGGCTCCGACGACCAGATCCTTGAACTGCTCAGCGTCACTCGCAATAAGGATTGGCGAAGCCCGGCGGCCGGCCTTCGGTACAACGTTGCTCGCCTCTGACCTCCTGCTCGCAATCGCTTGACATGTCTCTTGTTTCTTGCTGCTTACTCTGAAGATCCCGCTCAGCCATGTCAGCGTGAGTGCACGCCTGACTCTGCATCCCGTGTACCGTTCGAGATCTCACCAGTGCCCGCATATAGAACAACTGCTGCTCCGTCGGCCACGCCGACTTCAAACATGAAGAGCTCTCACGAATTGGACTTCAACATCGTGTGCTCTAGACGTTCACTCGAGCTCGTACGACGCTCCTGACGTGACCGATCTGCAGTATGGCTACGACCCGAGTCTCGTCGCGGGCGTCATTTTCCTCGTCTGCTTTGGACTCGCGACCCTCATCCAGGCCGGACGCGTCTATCGCTCTCGCATCTGGTGGCTCGTTGTTCTCGTCCTTGGCGGCGTGACAGAGATACTCGGCTGGGTCGGGCGGACCTGGTCAGCGCGGAACGTCTACTCCCTCGATGCCTTTTTGCTGCAGCAATGCTGGTCAGTCCGCCAGCTTCGAGATCGCACGTCTTCGTTTTCCTGACGTCAAAACCTCTTGCAAACTCCCAGCCTCGTGCTCGCGCCCTGTTTCTTCTCCGCCACTGTCTACGGTTTGCTCGGAATGATCATTCGCTCTGTCGGTCGGCGTTACTCGCTCCTACCGGGTCAAGCCTACCTGTGGATCTTTTGCCTCGCCGACCTCGTCGCCATCGTTGTTCAAGCCGTCGGCGGCGCCATGAGCGCCATCGCCCTCTCGGACGACAAGAGCAGCACGCCCGGGTCGCGGATCATGCTCGGCGGGATCGTCCTCCAACTCGCGTGCATGGTCATCTTTTCCGGCCTCGCCATCGTGGTCTGGATGCGAATGCGTAAAGACAGGTCGTACCGAGCTACGCCGCATCCGCAGGCCGGGAAGCTCACTTCGATCGGATGGGGGATTGCGATCGCCACCTTAACCATCATCCGTGGCGGCTATCGCTCTGCGGAACTCGCCGAGGGTTGGGGCGGCTATCTGCTCCGTGAGTTTTTTTGTTCTCGATCCGAACCACCTTCACAGCTGAGGCTAACGCCAAAGGCGGTTTCATCAGAACACGAAGCCTACTTTTGCGTCCTCGACTCGGCCTTGATGGTCATCTGCCAGGGCGTCTTCTGCTTCGTCTGGCCCAATCGCGAGAGCCGGAGTACAGACACGGTCGGGATTGCCGAGACGTCACCCGCGTCTTCGCGAAGCGTCCTCGGCATCTGGACTAGCAAGTCTGGAGACCTGGAGCGAAGCGACGACTCGTTCAAGAAGGCCGCTGCCTCGCCTTGATCGCGCAGCCGCGCTCCAGCAGCACATTTCGGCGAGCGAGGCGGAAAGGCTCGGCAGAAACTATAGAACTAGGTGCGATGAATGCAAATGCGGGGAGTGGATGCTACATGGATTGTCGTCATTTGTCCCTCTCAATCGTGGCGAGTCAGGCTGAGTTTGACCTGCGCCCGCTCCTGCTGCCTCTTCCGCTTCTTCTCCTCATCGTCCTCCCGATGGGGACTCTTGATCGCGTCGGCGACGAGCGCAAGCCACGGTTCGAGACGCGGCTCGATGGGAGCAGCCGGATCCTTCATCTTGCGATTGAAAATTTCGCGCCATTTCTCGCGCAGGAAGCGGATCGCGAGCGCCGACTTGGGATCCTCGAGGCGAGTGCGGATTTTCCGGTCGATCGAGATAGACTGAGCCGGAAGCTGGCGCGTGCAGAAAATCCCATCAGCATTCGAGGGCAAGTTTCAATTCGAGTGCGGTCGTAAACGCACCTGGAAGTCGGCGTTCCCGCAAAGCAGGTGGACCGAGAGTTCATCGACGGCACCACTGTCCCAGATGTACAGCTTCTTCGTGTGCATCGCTTGGAAGAATGCGGCAAACCGCGTCCCCTGCCCAAAGTCGACACGTCGGCCAGGGGCAAAGTTGACGCTCGAGGGGTGGATCGCCGCCGGGGCAGAGTTGGCCAGAGTCCGCAGCGACCCGTTTTGAGAATCGATGACGAGGAGTTTTGGATACATAGAGGCGGCGAGACAGGCCATGACGGTGCGCGGGTCCCGCGAAGCCTTGTCGAGGTCCGGCGGTGCACGCACGAATTTCGTGCGCGACTTGCCGTAACGTGTCGACACGAGCTCTCGACGCTCGGCGTTCGTGATGTTGACGAATCCAGCGTCAACCAGGAAAGAGAAGAACTGCTGCCGCAAGTCCTCGATTTGCTGGAGGTTCTGCAGCGAGAGGAAGCTCTTCTGCAAGCCGGAATAGCCTCCATTAGCGCACGACCGTTAGAGAGTACACAAGCGGAGCGACGTACTCGGCAGAACTCCCTCTCGTAGTTGTTGCTGCACGCTTCGCGCCAAGAGCAGTACGCGTTGTACGTGGTCAAGAAGTCGCTGTTCTCGACCTTGAAAGTCCGCTTGACGGCGTCAGCCTCGGCTTCGCGCCCGAACGGCGTAAGCCACGGCGACTTCGAGTTCAGCCCGGCCTGCAGACGGTGCCGCCATGATCAGTACGGGGTCGGTAAGCGAAACTTGAAGGGCAGGGCTTACGGCGATAGTCAGGCCTGCGTCGAGGCAACCGAAGATGCAAGAGAGAATCAAGAAGAGACCGACGTGAACGTCCATCGGCAGCTTGGCGAGATGACGACCTAGCGGAGTAATCTCTTCCGTCGTGGTCAGAGCCTTGACCTCGATCAGGGCCGACACGGCACGAGTGATGTTTGCGACGAGAGGCGGGTCGAGCGCCTTGAGCAGGGTTTCTTCGATACCGGTGCTGCCAATCTTCATAATCTTGATACGGAGCGCGAGGTCTTGTAACGAGAGACGGGTCATCTCTGGCTGCGGGTGCTCTTGCATCTGGAGGAGCAAAGCGACATTGTCAGCTAACGCCTCGCCGCGAGTTGTAGCCAACGCCTCCTTACATAGTTGTCGTGGCGGTGTCGGGTAAAGAGATGGAACGCGATACCTTCGCGGACACGTCCAGCACGTCCGCGTCGCTGCGCGGCGTTCGACTGCGCAATGAAGGTCTCGACGAGTCGACTGATCTGCCGTTTCTCGTCGAAGCGCATCTCGCGATGCTTGCCGGTGTCGATGACTGCGGTAATGTCGGGAATCGTCACACCGGTCTCCGCAATGTTTGTCGAGATGACGATCTTGCGCACGCCGGGTCGAGGCACGTTGAAGACGAGGCTCTGGTTTTCGTTCGAGATGGTCGAATGCAACGGCAGGATGACAAACTGGGTCGTGCCAAAGGTGTGATGAGCCTCCAGAGTGTCCGTGAGTCGTCGAATCGACTCGAGAGACGGCATGAAGATGAGGATGGCGCCAGAGTATTGCACGAGGTCGGGCTTGTGGAAGCAGAGGTTCTCGAGGAGCATGACGATCAACTCGTAGTTGATAGCGTGATGATCCATGCAGTCGAGGGTCGTGCGACTCTGCTTCGAGATCGGCAGTTGTGTGATGTCTGCCGTGCTCGCAGGCGATTCGTCGTCATCGTCATCGTCGTCCAGCGGAACGTCGTCGACGAGGCGCCGCGATCTGCCGCCGTAAGCTCGCTTGTTTCGCGCGACATAAGGAGAGTCGGTGTGAGGATCGAGGCGGTAGCGAGTGAGTTCGACCACGTCTTCGAGGAAGTAGGGCGTGACAGGGAAAGTTCGGCCCGGGACGCGTACAACCGGGCAGCCGCCCATGTAGTTGGCGATCTTCTCCGCGCTAGAATATTGATGGCAAGTCAGCGTTAAGGCGAGCCCGGAACGCGGAGCAAAACAATGCTTACTCGACGGTGGCCGACATCAGTATTACCCTGCACGACGGCCCGTGTCTTAGCAGTTTGCGCCCCCGGTCCTCGCTGTACCCATGAACCTGAACTCACTTGAGATCCTTGCGGACTTCCAAGATCTCGCGCAAGATGATGAGCAAGAAGTCCGAGTCGATTGACCGCTCGTGGACTTCGTCGATGATGATGTGGGTGATGTCGGCGAGCGACTCCCGTCCTTCGAGCATGCGCAGCACGATACCCTGCACAAATGCGCCAACATGAGCACCGCATACTGACAAGTCACAGGGAGAGGAAACAGGTGGACCTACAGTTGTCGCGTAAACGATCCGCGTCGAGGCAGACACCGCCGAGTCGAGCCGGATCGAGTAGCCGACGTAAGAGTTGCGAGTTCCGCACGCATTGGCCGGTTCGCCGAGCTCCTGCGAGACACGCTGCGCGAGCGAGATGGCCGAAATCCGACGCGGCTCGGTGCAGTAGATCTTGACATCGCGACCCATGCGCATCTCGTGCTCGAGGATGAAGGACGGGACTTGGGTTGACTTTCCGCTGCGGATCACCCTTCGGGATCAGCGAGGTGTCCCGTCCCACCTAGACACTTGATGAAAAGACGCACCAACCGGTCTCTCCACACAGGACGACACACTGCGAGTTCTCGATCGTGTCCATGATGGTCGAACGGTAAGAGGCGATGGGCAGATTCGCTCGTTGACGCTTGAGGAGCAAAGCAAGTCAGCGCCGCTGAACACGCGCAATTGGCGAGTCATCGAACTCACGAGCATCTCTTGGTAGGTCGGCCAGGTTTGGCGCTGGTAGATATCTTGCTGGATCCGCTCGGCGAATTCGGGCGTGATCTCCTTGCGGGGCTTGACGGTGCTGGCTTCAGTCGCAGCCCTCTCGCCCCGAGTCGTGCGAGGATCCTGCAAGTTGATCCCAAGAAGGCTCAGCGAGTTGCACGTTTGCCGACCTGAAGCGGGATGCGGCTTCTTACCCGACTCGGCGGTTCTTGACATCTCGGTTCGGCGAGGGATTTGTACAACTTGAGCCGCTCGCGGTACCGTTCTTCCTCCTGGGCCGTCCTCTCGGCGACAAAGTCGTCCCACAAGTCGCGAAAGACGGTCGGCAACGCCTTGTTCAACGCCATACCGTTCCCCTGCGGACTCGTCGCGATCGCAAACAGGGCGACGGTCGCGATGTAGTCGTACGCCTGCTTCTGATCCCAACACGCGACGTCCTGCATGTCAAAGTACTGCACGCGGCCGGGCGCGCCCGACTCGTCGGGCGACCAGCGGATCGTGACCGACGCACGGACGGCGCGACTCCGACTGATGACGGCGAACGTGACCTTGGCGTGCTTGTCGAGCTTGCGAACCGTGTCCTGCAGGCTGATCCGCGGCGTCCGACCCGAGAAATGCTTTGGCAACGCCATGTTCCGGACCGGGATACTCGTGCCCTCGTCGTTGATCTCTTCGGTCGGCATCTCGTCAAGCATGGTACCGAAGAACCCTTCATCGTCTTTGTCTTCGACGGCACCGTTCGCCGACCGTCCGGGAGATGCAGGCGCCGACGAGGAACCGTTCGCTCCGGTGAGGCCCGATGCGGACGGGGTCGCGCCCTCCGAGAAGGGTGCACTCGGGGTGACACTCGCCCCATTCGCTCCCGACGAGACGTCGGACGGCGTTGATGGCCCGAGAGAACTCGCAGCAGCGAATGGAGTCTCCAAAGTGGTGCCGTTGAGCCTCGCGGCCAATTGTGCCGCATCGAGTTTCGTCCGTTCGGCGCGGTAGACTTTCTCTGTAGAGCCGAAGGGATAAAAAGAAGAGTTGGTTAGCAGTTTTCCCATACCTTGGGAAAGGGGTGATGAAGCAAACGCACCAGCATCGACTTTGCGGAAGGTATAGTCGCTCTCGACTGCCTGGATCTTGTCCTTGAGCACGTCGACTTGAGCTTCCATCCACCGTTCCTGCTCGCTCGAGACGGGTTCCGTTCCCTTGCGGTCTCCCTTGCCCTTGGTCGCCCGTTTCTGTGCCGCCTGGGCGCGCTGGATCTCGCTCAGTTGGACTTTGAGCTTGGCGTACTTGACGTTCGCGTCCGGCATGGCGGTCGTCTCTCCCTCTTCTGCCCCATCCTCCTCCTCCTCCTCTACTCCTCCAACTTTGCCATCCTCGACGGTCGAATTCAGCGCCTTTTCGACCTCTTCGCCATAAGCGAGGATGCGCGCACGCAACGCAGCTTCCTGCTCGGCGGTAGTGGCGGTGGTGGCGGTGGTGCTCGTCCCGACCGTCGGCGTTGTGGTCGATGAAGGTGTCCGGCTCAGCTTGGAAGGCAAGGGTGAAGGAGAGCCCTTGGCGAGGCTCGGCGAAGGCGCTCCCGAGCTATTCTTGCCGTTCGAGGAGCGAGTGTCCCGCCGCCCACTAGTCGGAGGAGGCGCCGTATCGACGACCGGCTCGGGAAGGGGTCCTTCCCTTCGCAACTCGTCGGCGTCGGCGTGGAGGTACAGCTGCGAAAGGCCAACCGCGAAATTAGCTCACAAGGCGCACTCAGGGGCAAACCACGGATGATCAGACGTACCCAGTCCAGGCAATCTTCAATCTCGAGCGTCTTGACCTTGCGGATACATTCCTCGATGCGCTCCGGCCGGAACCCGAGCTGTTCGAGGATCCCGAATAAGGTGGCGACTTTGGCGACGACCTTGTCTTGCGATTCGTACACCGGCTGGGGCGTCTCGTCGACGGTCTCACTCATGGCCAAATCGAGCACGCGGCGTTGCTGCCGGGGGCAACTTCGGGTCAACGCTGAATCCTTTCGCGAGACAATGGTTTCCGACCAAGTTACCACGTCGCGTTCGTGCCAAGCGAAAGAAGGAAGAGTCTTGGACATCCGGCGCTCGTACTCGTAAACCTGTTAGTGTGATCAAGCTCTCTCGAGTCAGCCAAAAAGCCCACGCTGCGTTTCCCAAAGCTGTGGAGAGTGTTGGCGTACCTTGACGACCCGCGAGATCTCCTTGTCACAGCCGGGTTTGATCCGTTCCGCGAGCTCTTGCAGTTCTTTGCATTCGAGAGCTTCCGGGCTGTCGTCCCAGTCGCCACTTTTCGCGTCGCCCGCCGCACCGGCGGCGGCAGCAGCCGCACCCGTCCCGTTCGGACCGTCCGCCGCCGCCGCCGCCTTGTTGGCCCCCGCGCCGTCAGCGCCGCCCGCTCCGATCGAGGTGCCTTCTGCGCCTCCTGAAGCAGCAGCCGAGTCAACTGCGCCGTCGACTGCGGTCTCGTCGGCGACGGGGTCGACTCGTTTCGGAACCGAGACGGTGGCGAACCCGCGCGCGCTGCCGAGGTTCTTCTTCTTTTTGGCGGCGGATGACTTTTTGGGTGGCATCTTGTTGACGGAGGTTGGTGCGTGCGAGATTGGGGTCCTGTCCGCGAAGGTCCGAAAAGAAGGGGCTGTCCTCCGCCGGTCGTTTGAGGCGTTTCCCTTGGCTGCTTGGCCCCTGATTCCCTCCGCTTCACGTTGTTCTTGGCTGCGCTAGCGGTGTGCTATAACCTCCCCTCCTGAAGACGTGGTGTCGCTGCTGCCTCTGCTCGACCGCCGCCCGATTTCTCACTTCCTCAAGCCGGAGTCTGCCGCCGACGACGCCGTCCCTGTCAAGGCACTGTAATAGAGACCTCGGCCACGGGCTGACTTGCTCGGTGACGGTATACGGTGCGTTTCGGTTATAGCTCGGAGTGGTCGAAGAGCCGAGTTGCGAGAGTTGAGTCGACGATGAGGCGGTGCGCGTTGAAAAGAGAGTCGACCGAGTTCCGGGCGCAAGTGGTGGATCGAGAGAGCGAGAGACTTTCTCGTTCTCTTCTAGCTAGACTCTGTCCGACCCTGCAGCTTGTGCGTGTGGGCGTGTGTTTGGCAAGAGCAGAGAGAGAGGAGAGAGAGACTCAAGAGCGAGACTCTTGCCGCCCGACACACTCGCACTCTTGGCTTGCGGTCGAAAGCGAGCAGTGCTTGTGCAGTCTAGCGGTCTCCTCTGACGCCCCTCAACAACCCCAGCGAACCGCGTACCAGCGCACCCTCTCCGCCTGTCTCTCCCCACCTCGACCCCAGCTGTCGGTTCACTCGACTTCCCGCTCCGAGCCAAGGACCGCGAGATAGCACGAGATGCCTCCGAAACGCACCGCTGAAGAGCTCCACGCCCTCTCCCATCCCCGCTCAAAGCGCTCGTACAAAGAGACCAACTGGGTCAGTCTCTCCTCACCTCCCTCCCTCTCCCTTTACCCAACTGACCGCGCCCCTTGATCCCTCCTGAGACACAGGCCATTAAAAAGTTTGATGCCGAACCCTTGCTCCGCCAAGACATCCAGTGGCAGGTCCTCGACCACATCTTTGCTGACCGCTCATTCCGCTTCACCGCGCCCGTCGACTCGGCAAGTGCCCTCTCGCTCACACCCTCAAGAGTGATCATGATTGACAGAATCACGCACGCACGCACGCACACAGAAATCGCCCCCGGCTCCTCCGATCTATGTCAACTTTGACCAGCTCTTTCTCGAAGCGATCCTCTCGAGCCTCAAGACGACCCAGAATGTCCGCAGCAAACTCATCGCCAACCCCGAATTTGCCATGAACTATTGCAAGATCTGCCTCCTCATTAACGTCGGACGCTTCAACACCACCCTCGCCTGTGCGTCGCGTGGCCCCGGTCCCGCACCACGCGCACCGCACGCTCGCACGCACGCTTGCGGCTGACTCCCCTGGCACGCCCACGCAGTCTATCCCAACATGCGGACGGCACTCCGGACTTATCACCCCGTCCCTTCGCTCCAGACCGAAGAGACCTCGCGGAAAGAAATGTCGGACGCGCCGAGGCTCAAGGCCATGCTCAAAGCCGCCATGCTCGACTGGGAAGTCAAGCACCCGCCGACCACCCTCAAGGACGTCGCCCAGCGAGCCGTACGTTACCTCCTTGTCTCTGTTGCCGCTCGCTGGCTGTTGTATCCGGCTGAGATGCTGAATGCACCTGGGGTCGACGTACAGGCCTCGCCTGATCTGATGCGGGGTCCGCCAACAACGGTCATTGAAGCGATCTTCCTCCTCTTCCAAGAGGCGTCCGTAAGCTCATTAAACCCGTCTTCGCGCGTGAGGAATGGCGCTAAAAGTGTACGCTCGCCGCCGCCATCGCAGTGGGTCAGCGAGAAATACTTTCCCGAAGGCTTTGACCTGTGGGACATCTTTTTCCCTTCCGAGTGAGTTCCTCCCTCCCTCTCTCTCGTGTTCACTGTCACTGTGCCCGAGTTCGCCTGCTGAAACCTCGACTGCGCTATTCGCACGACAACCTCCCGAGATAAACAGCATGCCCTCTCAACCTCGCGCGCGCGCATTCCTCTCCCTCCTGCATCACATCCTCGAGAACAAGGACTTTCTGTCCGATTTCGACACGAGTCCTTCGGACAAGCGCATGCTCGACCCTCCGATCCGACTCGACCGCGAACCGGCGCCGGACGCGCCGAGGGAGAACGTCGACCCGCCGGAAGAGTTGGCGTTTGCGAGAGAGATGAAGGAGTTGAGGGAAGGGGTGGTCAAGACTGTGCCGGCGATTCAGAAAAAGGAAGAAGAGGCGAGGGAAAAGTTGAGGAAGGAGACGGAGAGGGAACAGGCCGCCGTCGCGGGTGAGTTTTTCAACGTGTACAACTCTCAGCTTCTTCCTTCCACATCGACGACTTGGAGCTGCGTGACTCCTCTCACACTGATATACCTCCCCCTTTCATCGCGCACGCTCGCAGGCGAACCGGCGCAGGCTGCGAAGCGCGTTGCCGCCGTCGGAGGCCGGCCGAAGAAGCCGTCGTACGCTCGGTCGCAACACCGCGCAGAGATGGCCGGAGTCGTTCCAGGTGAGTCGATATCTCAGTGACCTTGCTAATGTCTCGCTCCCCGTGTCCATTGCCTCTGACGCTGTGATCGCCGTGGTTGAAACCCTGGCAGAGATCTTGCCGCCCGGGTGGGAGGAGGAAGACTGGTCGTCCAACGTGCCCCAAGGATCTGGACTTCCAGGTACGTTGAACGCCTTCTTGACTATCTTGAACGCGCTTGCGTGGGCTGAACCGGGGGCTTTCCGGTGGACGCTTGCAGTGGTCTTGAAACAGGTCAAGCGCGACCTGTTGCACAACCGAGATCCGGACTATGACTCGGACGATGAAGAACCGTGGGCGTACAACACTTTGCGTAAGTCTCGTTTCCAGCTGGTGGTCCTCTGTCGCTGTTTCGATTTCGTGCGAGCTCCGGGAGAAAGACTGATCCGATCGAGCTTCTCATTGACGCGATGTACTGCCCCGCAGTTCGCCGCGCGACTTTGACGATGGTCAACCCGGCGACGGGCATCCGCGGACCTGCCAAGGGGATGGCCGAGTTCGAAGAGTGGCAACGCCGTCGCGCGAACGGGTTCGACTCGGACGCAGCGGCCGAGCTGGATGATGGGGCGGTCGTCGGGGAAGGAGCGAGCGAGATGGGGGATGATGAGTAGTCGGTGTCGTTGTTGTTTCGAGCTTGTGCCTATGCTGATTTGCCCCTGCGCCTGAACAAACTTGTGAGAGCCTACGGTGTGAGTGTCACGTGTTCGACGACCTTCTCATCGACGGGTTTGCCCCACTTCGGATCGAAGCCTCTCTTCATGCTCCGCTACTCCAGGACAGTCCTCGCTGCGGTGCATGACCTCGCCAGACGACACTTTCCCGCACAACTATCTCTCCACTTCACCCGCCCACGGCGTGCCAGGCCAGAGCTTCCTCTACGCGGGTCCGCTCCGTTCTCCTTCTCCGATCCTACTCGAGCTCCCGGTCCCGGCGCCCAAGTCGCGCGAACGGTACGCAAACCACGTGTGGAATGCGGGCGTCGTCCTCGCCGACAAGATTGCCGGATGCGAGATTGACGTGAGCGGGAAGCGCGTGCTCGAACTCGGTTGCGGGTTGGGTCTGCCGAGTCTGCTGGCGGCGAGGATGGGAGCAGAACTAGTGCGCTTTCTGGCCGCGAAGCAGAACGCATCGACAGACGCCATGCTGATTCTTTCCATGAAGCGCAGGTCGTGCTGAGCGATTATGACGATCCGGTCGCACTGGAAGACACTCGCCACGCAGTCGAAGAAGCTTTGCCATCGCACCTCCGCGACCGCTGTACCGTCATTGGCCATACTTGGGGCGAGTCGATATCGCCACTCTTGCAGTAAGTCTCTTTTCTTTCACCTGAGGACCCTCCAGTCCGACGAGCATGCTGACGCGGGTTTGTTGTTGATCCGGGCACCGACCAAGACGCTCTCCCTCCGGCTACGACCTGATCCTCGTCGCCGACTGCATCTGGGACCGTTCCCTCCACGGCGCTTTGATCCAAACCCTCCGCGCCGTGCTCGAAGCTTCACCGGGAGCCGTCGTGCACTTTTCCTGCGGGTTCCACACCGGTCGCGCCACCGTCGCCGAGTTTCTCGCTCGCGCACTGAGCGCCGGGATCGGACCCGGACCTATGACTGCGTCGGAAGGGAGCGGGTGGAAGGAGCTAAGTGTCGAGGGCGAGGTACGCGAATGGAACTGGGATCTGGCTCTGGAGCGAGCACGAGGGCCGGGAACGAAAAACGATGCGCTTGCGCACAGCTCTGCTGGCTCCTCGTTACTGTCGCTAAGCCTAAGGTTCGCAGGCGACGAGGAACGGCAGGAGGAACGAAACAGGTGGACGCTGTATGGCACACTCGCGCTCGTCGAGCCCTAGCCGCCGATTCGCGAGATGGATCTCAAGTAGTCACCGTCGCGGTGTCCAGGCTCGGAAAGGGCCGATGAGACACGCATGTAACCAGAGCAGTTTCTTCCGGAACAGAAGGGCATGTAACGTGTACGGTGTATTGCATGAAATGAGAAAGACAGGGAAGACTGCCAAGTGCGTGAATGCGAGGAGATTGTGGACGCTGGAGGGGCAAGTTCGTCTTTGCGCTCAGGATTGCAGAAGTTGGGTCGCCATTGTGTGGGATGAAGAGTCCCGTACGACTGTTGAGCTTTGATAAAATGTGATATTTTGATCATCATGCGCAAAGAGAGATTGCCCCCCGGCACCGCGGCGCGGTCTGGAAGAGGGAAGGGGAGGGAGGGAGGGAGGGAAGGAAGGCGGGGAGGAGAGGCTCGTGGCCCTCGACAAACGCGTCTAGCAGATAATGTCATCTCTCGGTTGAGCATGCGCCGGTGTGTACCCGACGGGGACGCTGCGCGACACCGCGAACAAACGGGCGAGCAGGCGAGCGGGCGAGGGTCGCCTGGTAGGGGCGGGTAAGCGAGGAAGCGAGCGGTCGAGTGTGTCGAGGTCGAGTGCGTCGTTGAGCTGCAATCAAGCGCGCCGAGTCTCCAGAAAGTGAAGAGAAGGAGGGCAAGCTGCAGCGGTCGACTTCGAGCGAGCTTTCGACGCGCGAGCGAGAAATCGCTTCCGCGTTTGCACCGCCTCGTTCAACGAGCTCGCCCGACTCGAACCCTCTACGCACCCACACACCCGAGTGGCACAGTCGACACACTCCTGAACGATGCGCCAACTCAAGCACCACGAGCAAAAGCTCCTCCGAAAGGTGCGCGCCTGCTCGTCCCTCTCCCTTCCCTCTCCTCCACTCCGGACTCACTCTCGTAACCACCCGCCGTACAGGTCGACTTCCTGCAATGGAAGAGCGATGCAGGTCACCGAGAGATTGCCGTCATGCGCAGGTACCACGTCCAGAACCGCGACGACTACCACGCCTACAACAAGATCTGCGGCCAAGTCCGCCGCCTCTCGCACCTCCTGTCCCGCCTGCCTCCCGCAGACCCGTTCCGGACAAAGTACGAGGACATGCTCCTCTCGAAACTGTACGACATGGGCATCCTCGACCGAGGCGCAAAGATGTCCGACATCGAAGGGTCCGACGCGCCCGTCGTCAAGGGCTTCAAGGGCAAGGAGAAGGAGGTTGAGGGCGCCGGCAAGAAGGAAGGCAAAGTCACCGTCGGTGCCATGTGTAGGAGGCGGTTAGCCGTCGTCATGGTCCGCCTCAAGATGGCAGAGACCGTCAAGATGGTCCGTCTCCCTCTTACCTTTGCCGTTTCCTTTTTTTTTGGCCCTCGACTGATCCAAGGCCCTCCTGCCGCAGGCTGTTACCTACGTTGAGCAAGGTCACGTCCGCGTCGGTCCCGACACCATCACGGACCCGGCGTTCCTCGTCACGCGCAACATGGAAGACTTTGTCACCTGGGTCGACACGTCCAAGATCAAGCGGCATGTCCAAAAATACAACGTGAGTACCGCGGTCCTCCTCAGCCTTTGGCGTCGAGACACACTCCCTCTGACGGTTTTCGACGGTGGACGGGATACTCACAGGACGAGCTCGACGACTTCGATCTCATGGCCTAGTACTTTTGCCTATTTGCTCCCCCGCTGTCTCTCGCAAGCTGTTGTCTACATCACCACTGTACCATCTCTTCGTCGACCCGCAATGCATCTTCTCATCACAGGAGCGAGTCTCATCTGGGAGCACACATGCAAAAGAAAGGGGAAGGAACTCCGGGGGTGATAATGACAACAACGAAACGCGAGGAGGAACCCGCGCGCCCTACTCCAATACGTGCAACAGGCTCTCCGTGATCGGGTACTGATCCGGGTCCCACCTGTCCTCGTCAAGCCTGTACAGCTCTCCATTCTCGTCCACGGCCCAGCCGGGAGGGAGGTCGGGCGGCAATGCCTTGACTTTGGCGATCAGTTCGGCGAGTTTGCGCGGACTGCAGTCGACGGCCCCGTCCGCGGGCGCGGCGCCCGCGCCCGAGGGATCGGCGGCGACTGGTTCGGACGGATAAGACCAGTACGACTCCCACTGCGTCTCGTCCGCCGCGGCTCCTTCCGCTTCCGGCTGCTCCTCCGCCATCGCCAGAGCCGGCGCCGCCACCGTCGTGGGGTCGCCACCCTTCTCCTGCTGCTGCTGCCGCTGACGTGCCTGTCGTTCCACCGCCGCCCGCTTGATCTTGGTCGGCGAGTATCTCGGCACAGAAGCCAAACCGTCCAGTCTTCCTCCTCCTCCGCCGCCGCCACCCAAAGACCGACGGTGCCGTCCCTTCGCGGCCGGTTTCGTCGGACTCGTGCTCGTACTGCGCAAAACGCCGGCCACGAACGGCGAAGCGAGAGCGTCGCCTTCCGGGTCCGAATCCTCAATGTACGCGTACGGCGAAAGTGAAGGCGACGCGCGGGAGAGCAGGCCCGACTTGACGCGCGTGGTCGGCTTGGACGGCGACTCGATCTGCTGTTCGTCGACCTCCTGCTCCTCCTCGACAATATCATCCAAGTCGCCTGTAACTGTGACGATCCGTATCCCGCTCGGTTGCTTCCGGTCCGGAGTTGTCGCTGCAGCGCGCATCTCGTTCATCCGCGGCCGCAACTGCATCACCGCTCTCAACAAGGCCGTCTCCTCCGCAGCCATACCGGCCGCCATCTGCTGCGAATCTTCGACGAGTTGCGTCTCGTTGTCGTCGTCCTCGCGACCGTCTGCGTGAGCTTGCGAGCTCGGAACGGTGGTGAAGAATTCGCCGAGGCGGGATTGCCGAGGCGCGTTGGGTGATGGCGGACGAGCGCCCTCCCATGCGGGTGCGACGCTGTTTTCCCAGGCAGCAGCAGCAGCAGTGGGGACACCCAACGCCGGGGCCGAAGTGACGACCTTTTCGGGCATAACGGGTGGCACGATCGGTCCGATGCGCGCGTCTTCAGCTTCCACTGGCGCACGGATCGGCGACGACGTCGTCGGCTGGTGTTGCGGGAGGAGCGGCACCTTGTGCGTCATCGGACTCTCTTTCGCATGCGGAGTCGGAAGTCGAGCATCATCCTGG
Source organism: Rhodotorula sp. CC01 (assembly GCA_021654155.1). NCBI lineage: Eukaryota > Fungi > Basidiomycota > Microbotryomycetes > Sporidiobolales > Sporidiobolaceae > Rhodotorula > Rhodotorula sp. CC01. The sequence goes on from JAKEZK010000007.1 coordinate 185,658, forward strand.
TCTCCGAACCGAATCGGCGTGTACCCCTTGGCCGGGTTCGGCCGCGGCACGGGCGCAAACAGGAACGGGTACGAGTCGGTCACAAGAACGGGTTCATCGCCGAGGCCAGACGTCCCGTCCGGAAGGAGGTACTGCGTCTCTTCGAGCACCGTCTCGGGCGGAGAGCGATCGTCATCTGCAGAAGAAGCGACGATGGCGGCTTCTTTGTCGGCGAGACTGGCAGCGCGAGTCGATGGCGCTCCTTTTCTGAGACGACTTAGACGTTTCTGCGGCGAGACAGGTAGCGGCGGAGGCGGCATCAACATCCCCGAAGCGGTCCTGCCGAGTTGCGCATTCGTTCCAACCTGCTCTTCGTCATCGTCCGCCACGACGACGTCTGCGTTCGGACGAAGTGTGCGGCGAAGAGGAGGGAGAGTAGGCGAGGAGGTGGGTAAGCCGGTAAAGTCGAGGCGTGTCGAGTTGAGAGCGACGGCGGCGGCGACGGCAGGGAGCGGACGCGGAGTTGCGGCGTCGTCACCCGTGATGAGAACGCCTCCCTCTGAGAATCCGGAATCATCGCCGCGCCGCTTCGCGGTAATAGGCGCCGAAGCAGTTGGCGGCTGTGGGGCTTTTCGAGGTGTCGTCTCCGCTGCAGTCTCGTTACCGCCGCCGCTGCTGCTGCTATCGAGCGTGCTCGGTTCCGGTCCAGAGTCTGAATCTTCGAGTGACGGTTCGGGCGGATCCGAATTCGGGACGAGGACGGCCGGTCCCGCGGTCTTGGCGGGGCGGGAGCTCGACTCGTGCCGCACGTCAAGCTGGCGGTCAAGGGAGTCGCGCCGCGGCGGGACGAGGTGGGCTTGCAGAGCTGCGGCGGTCGATCCGGCCGAGGAACCGGAAGAGCTCGGAGAGAGAGTAGGCGGCGCGAGCCACGCTGGAGAAGCCGGAGGTGTCTGACGTGAGCGCTTGCGAGGCGAGGGAGCGCGCGGCGAGGGTGGAACGAGCCGGCGAGGATGGGGGTCGAGCTGGCGCTGCGATCGCGCAACGAGCGGTTTGCGGTCGGCTTCAGCTTCCACTTTGCCCCCGTCGCTGCTCTCCGAGTCGAAGCTGATCACAGGTCCGCGGTGACTTGCACCCCGACCGCTTTGAGATGGCCTGCTCGCCTTCGCAGATTGCCGATTCTTCCGCTCGCGATGCGGCGAACCGAAGCCGTCATGGTCTTCGGCGTCACACATCTCGAGTTTGCCCCATTGAGCCAGACCGCTCCCTTCGATCCGACGACGTTTCTTGCGTTCCCGCTCGCCGAGCATTTCTTGCGAGTAAGACAGGTCGGCCTCCAAGTCGCGGTCGAATTCGATCGTTGGTCCACGGCGGACCGGCTTGGACAGGATCTCGCGACCGATGCTGCGAGTCTTGCTTTTGCTGGACGAGCTCGAGCTGGAAGGGGCGCGGGAGGGCGTTGATGCCCCCTTTTCTGCCGATGTGTCGTTGCGACCAAAGATCGACTTGATCCAGCTGTCTGACTTTTCCACGACCGGCTTTTCCTCTACCTCTTCGGCGTCAAGGTCCTCGTTGTCCCGGTAGACTTGCAACTTGGTGCGAGCAGAATCGCGACGTGCGAGCGAGCTGACGGGACGGCGCGGGCTGTCTTGTCCGAGGATGGTGCCGCGTTCGCGTGGTCCGAGCGAGCTCTTGCGTATCGGCTTCTTGCCACGAGCTGTCGAGGTCTTGCTCGTGAAGGCATCAAGGGTCGCCTGCTTCTGGGTCGGCCGCGGAGCCGAGGCGGAAGCGCGAGGGGTGACGAGCGGAGCCTTGTCGAGTGAGAAGAGGCGAGCTTGCGTAGTTCTCGGCGCCGAGTTGGCCTGCTCGGGACCGCGATACTTGCTGCTGCTGTACGATGCGCTCGAAGTCGCTCTCGATGTCGAAGCGACGGGCGGAGTGGCGAACTGGAGGTCGACGTAACATGTCAGCGACGATCGAGAGCACGAGAGAGCTATGGGGCTCACGCTCTGCCCGACGTTCATCCAGTCCTTTGAGACCATCGCTGCCTGTCTCCTGTAGACTGGCGGCGAGGGTGGGCTGCGAGGACAGCTTGCCACAAGATGCGCAAACAAAGAGTGCGGAGAGGCGACGCGACGCGTTTGCGAGCTCCTGACGCTGAAGCAAAGAAGCTGTTTCCGATGGCTGCGCGGAAGCAACATCGACTCTGAGGACTCGAGTGTTCCCAGGCAACGACCTCACTCGGAACGATTGACGGTGCAGCAGGCGGACAAGCTGGTCTCGAGAAGGGGCGACCATGGCGACGGTGACCGAAACGCTGTCGATTGTCGACTCGCTGTACCAATCTCGCGAGACTCTGCTGCACCACACGTTTACACCGTTCGCCTCGCTCGCACATGCGCCACACTCACTGGTACAGCTGACGAGCCCGCGAGGCCCCGGCTGTACCGTCTCGATCGGGCCGCACGCGTTCCTCAACACGCACATCTACCTCTGCGACTGGAACTCGTCCGGAACCGGGACAGGACCCACTCCGCCTCCGCCGGCTGCGGCACCCGCGCCTGCTCCGCTGAGCACCTCGGCGATCACGCCGTCACTCGTGGCTCGACTCAACGAAGCCTCCCAGGAGGACCGCAAACTCGCAGAGACCCTCCGCAAAGCCGCGAACGGGCAAGCGTCCGCAGACGAACTCGCGGGCCTCGCCACCTTCATCGAGCACTTGCGCAGGCAGGAAGAGGCCGAGGCAGCGAACCCACCCCTGCCGGCGGGTGGGTCGGGAGCACCGCCGAGCATTGTCCTCGATTTCGCCGAGACCCGCTATACTCCCGCCGCCGCCAGCTCGTCGTCCCGAAAGGCAGCAGCCGTCGACCGCCGCGTCGTCCTCCCCGCACATTTCGTCTTGACTCCACTACCGCCGCGGAACCAGAACCCGATGCAACCCGCCCTCTTCCACGACGTCCTCCTCTCCCTCTTCATCTTCCCTTCCGAACTCACCCCACCCCAGTCTGCTCGCGGCAAGCAACGGCTACAAGCTGCCCCCGAAGCCGACTTGAATGCGCCGGTTCCGGTCGATATAGTCGTTGAAGGTTGCGATCAGCGGATGCTCGACGGTTTGTGGCGCGCAGCGAGAAATGGCCGGCCACGAGACGACCAGCTCGAGAGGTGGGCGAGGCAGATGGTGAGTCGATCCTCAGGGCTCGCGCCAGATTTTTGTGACTGGAGGACTGCTCTAGGCCAAGTCTCGGTCGCTGATCTGGAGTTCTGACGCCATCTCTTCTTTGCACCGCAGATCAACTCGATCCCGCATGGTACGCACATCCTGCACATTCCACCGTCAGTCGCTGCGGCCGTCGCCGCCTCAGATACAGCCCTCGCACACGCGGACGATCCTACAACGTCCGCAGGCATGTCTCGCTCCGCGAGCCAAACCGGCCTGCTTGGAGCTGGAGGGGGCGGTGCCGGCGGTGGAACACCGCTCGCAGGCACAAAGCGCGGTGCCTCTGCTCGAGAGAGTCCCGCAGCTACCGGGGCGACGGTTTCGAGTTCAAAGAGGCAAAGGACGACGGCGGCGGCGGCGGCAAGTCCGGCCCCTTCAACGAGCAGGCCGCCTCCAGCGAAGCGAGGTACGCAGCGGTTCCCACTTCCACTCCCGACAATGAGCTGCTTTTTGCGATCTGTGGTTCTTCAGTCCCGCTTGCTGACGGGAAAGCATCCGCAGGCTCGCGAGCATCGGCGGTTCGCGCAGGCTCGGCCTCTGCTTCGACGCCAGGCGCGTCGTCACCCGCCGCCGGACCTTCCCGCGCTCTTGACGGTACCTCCTCCGGCATGATCTCGCTCGATCAATCTCCCGCACCTTCTTCGCCCGCCGGTTCGGCTGCGGCCAGTTCGACCGGACGGGGAGGCGCGGCCAAGAAGAGCAGTAGGGGGAAGGGCAAGGGCAAAGGGAAGAAGGGAAAAAAGAGGTCAATCTTTCATGTTGGAAGTGAGGACGACGAAGAGTCGGAGGAGGAAATTGTGCTTACCGGAGGATCGAGAAGGAGGGCTGCCGCGGCGATTTTGTAAACCTCCCGACCCGTCCAGGCCGAGTCATGCTGCGCCGGCGATCGCCTTTTCTGGCTTGCACTTCGATACGCGCGAAGCATTCGCAATCATGCACTTGAATCGGCTTTGCCCGCATCTGGTCCGAAATTGTCCTCCTGTGCGAGGCAGCACCGCCTCCTTGTCCCCTGGCTCCGCCCCCATACCTCCACGGCACCCCGGATGGAGTCTTACCCTTTGACCTACGCTGCTTCTAGCGTTCATCTCTGTCTCTTTGCCGTCCAGAATGCAGCAGAGCTAAGAGCACGCTTGGTGACCGCCTCTCAACTTCCGGACGATGATGAAGGCAAGGAGGAGAGAAAGGCGGTCGACTTTGCCTTTATCGACGCGAGAATGGTGAGTGGTGGATGCATACACGAAGCACTGATGCTCTGGCGCTCTCTACCGGTTCGACATTGAGCATTTGCAACCGCTACAGATCACTTCTCGAATGCATGCCCTCGTCGCTGTTCAGCAAGCCCTCCTAGCCCGGGAAGACGGCGCGCTCAAGACCAAAACGATACACTCGGAAGTCCTATGGATGATGGAACCAGGATCGAATGTATGTGCGGGCGTCCAGGACTTTGACCCTCTGGTACAGCTGATTCACCTCTCGGGGCTGCGCGCAGATCAGCGACTCCCTGAAACATTTTGGTCTTGCTCCGTCTACGCGCCACCTCTTGCTCGCACACATTGCCCCACTCGACGCGGGCGCGGCATCAGTCCAGAGAGAGGACGCGGACGAGGTTCTCAAACGGATGGAAGCGATTGTCGACGGCGAGGTACTCTCGTTGAAGGATCTCGGGCGGTTACCCGACGGAGGCACGGACGAGAAAGCGATACGAAAAGTGAGCACTCGCGCCCTTGCCTGTCTTATTCCCGTGCTGCACCGTCCTTGTCGCCACACAATGACTGACTTTCAGGCTCATCGCGGTGATTTTCATCCAGGTCTACAAGCTGAACCAGGACGCCGTGTTCAAGAAGCTGCCAGCCGGCGCACCGGGGGCATTGGAGCAGCTAGACAGGCTCACGACAAGTTTGGTAGCGCTGAAAACGGCGGCGTGAAAAGGCCCTTGCCCAGCCCCGATCTGCCTCCTGGGAAACCCGATTACTCGAAAGAAATCGTCGCGGCTGCTAGCATCATGAAGCGATGTTCCTGAAGTTCGGCGGGCGATGACCGCATATCACTAGCTACAGAAGCTTAAGCTGCAGGCGTTTCGGTCTGCAGGAGAATGGTCACGTGACACTGCTGCGGATGTCTTTTCATCGCCTCTCGCGCTCTCGCTCCTACAGTTCACCTGTTCAGGCTCACAGTCAGCTAACTTATGCTGTAAAACAGCTCGCATCCCTCTGACATCTCAACAGCTCAATATGCCACTCCTCGCGGCTGAAAATTCTTGCGCTCTCAGATCTCAACGGTTCGCTCCCCGCGATGCGTTTAGCGCGTACACACCACGGACGCCGACCGGCGCGGCGAAAACAGACGCAGGTTGGCTTCGGCTTCTTCACTACTGTGCTACCATGATCGCTGCGGGCTCTGTGAGCGCTGCGTGCGCCATCTTCACACTCCTTACCTGTCTTTCGTTTGTTTCTGAAGCGGCGGCGGGCCCGTCTCGGTTGTCCGACTCTTCTCCTGCGACCGCCCGTATCGCTCTTACGAAGCGAGGTCGACGCGGCTGGCTGGCTTCCCGTCTGGCCGACGACGACGGCGTAGCCGACCTCGACAACCTCAAGACCGCCGTCTCCGTCGCGAGCGCCAAGTACCACTACGGAGCGTCCCAGGTCTACTCGCGAACTGGGCATAAACTTCCGGGCTTCTCGCTCAAAACCTTCGAGTCGTGGTCGACCCTCGCTCTCCCGCCGGTCAGCACGCTGCTCGGGGACGTCAGTATCAAGAAACGGCAGCAGGCCACCCTCACCAACTATCTCGACGGAAGCTACTGGGGCGGCAAGATCGAGATCGGCACACCGCCGCAATCCTTCGATGTGGTGAGTTCGTGGCTGTTGATCAAGGCCTGGGAACGGCTTGTCTGACCCTGCTTCCCTCGCGCCAGGATTTCGACACCGGGAGCAGCGACTGCTGGGTGCCTGGCGAGGGCGTGACCGGCTACACAACGTTTGACGTCTCTGCATCGAGCACCGCAAAGAACGCCAGTCGTAACTTTGCGGCTATGTACGGCGATGGCTCGATGGTGGTCGGACCTGTTTTCCAGGAAACGATCACGGTCGCCGGCTTGACCGCCAAGCAGGCCTGGTTCTCTCCCATCAACACGATGGGAGCCAGCTTCGAAGGCTCGCCCGTCGATGGTATCGTCGGCATGGGATTCGAAGCGTTGTCCAACATCGGGGAGCCGCCATTCTTCCAGAGCTTGGTCGAGCAAGGCGTCGTCGCCAAGAACGTGTTCAGCTTCACGCTCGGCGAGAGCGATGAGGGAGAGCTGTACCTCGGCGGAACCGACAGCACCAAGTACTCGGGCGAGATCGTCACGACTCCGGTCATTCACCAAGGGTACTGGATGGTGCAAGGAGGCGCCCTCGTCGACGGAAACCGGACTTCCGAAAACGCCAACATGGTCATCGAGTACGTTCTCACTGCGTTGCTGTTCCCGGAGATGCGTTGCTGATCCCTTCGTCATCGCCGCAGCACTGGCACGACGCTCGTAGTTGTGAGACTTTTTTTTGCGCGCCCTGATGTTCTCTCCGTCTTTGAGGGGAAAGGATACTGACCCGCAACGATGACAGGCCCCACCTGCCGAGGCGGACAAGTTCTTTGCGCAGATTCCGTCCGCGAAGCCGTTCCAGAACGGCTACTACAGCTACGACTGCGACGCGACTTTCGTGGCTCAGCTCGAGTTTGGAGGCGTCAAATTCGCCATTCCGGAGAAGTGTAAGTTTACGTACACTTATGAACAAAGCAGGAACTCGGTTAAATGCGCCAACTGACGCTTCGCGACCATCCAGACATTAATCTGGGCCTCACCGCGAAGGGAGTAAGTCGTTTCTTCCAGCTTTCTTTCGTGCACGACTGTCAGGACGTTGCTGACCTCTGTCCATGCAGAGCTCGCGATGCGTTGCTAGCATCGTTGGCCAAGACGTCGGCATCGACGCATGGGTCGTCGGGGACGTCTTCCTGCGCACAGTAATGTCGGTTTACGATGCCACCGCCATGACGGTCGGCTTCGCCTCCCTCGCTTGAGCACAGTCGCGCCCGGCCCCGCGACCTGGCACATTATCGCTCCTTATACATATTCGTACATTTCTTTTGCCCTCCTCCCTTTCTCCCTAAGATTTACACCTGTCACCCGTTGGTGCCACCTGCCGCTGGCGGGTCGAAATGCAATCATGCTGGTCATGTTCTCCTCTCTCTTCAGCTTGCAAGGTCGCAAAAGCTTTTGATGCAGCGTAATGTACGCGTAGCGCGCGAGCGGGAGCGAGCCGAAGCTCGTCTCCGGAAACCCATGCTGCGGCGCAGTCGAGCATCTACCCTCAGGCGCCTTGCTTGCCCTTCATCGACAGACTGTCCGGATGCATTCCACTACAGCTGATTTCAGGTTGGCTTACGGGGAGATCTCGCCGCCGGAGGGGAGCAAAAAAAAAAAAAGAGAAAGGACAAAGGGCTGGGAGCAAAAGAAGAGGCGTGACTGGGGATCGAACCCAGGTCGGCTGGAAGTGCTTGAATAGTCAGAACCAGCAGTACTAACCACTATACTATCTCGCCGCTTGTTGTAGGTTGCAGCAACTGTTGCGTACATGTATTACTGTGCTGGTCTGGCACGTCCTGTGCACGGTGCAGCTTTCCTCATCCTCCTTGGTACTCACGCTCGTGACCCGGACCTCACAGCTGAGGACGCGGCGAGCCCGTGATTCTCTGCTAGCGAGTTGCCCGGGCACTCGCCCGTTATTTGGGTCAAGACCTGGCGTTCAGCAGTAAGCGCCTGGTGCTTGGAGATCTTGGACGAGAATGGACCTGCCGCCCTTCATTGCCCCGCCCTGTCCACTCTCCAATGGAGTGTGGAGGTCGCCTACTCCGAACATATAGTCCATGTGCTTCTGTCCGCACTGCGCAGGGAAAGAGGAGCGAGCTAGAAACGGTCGCGCCTCGCAATGTCCACCGGGGAGAAGAGAGAATGATTGAGGTGTCTGACTGTTACAGCCCGCATAGCCGGACAATCCGTTCTGCCGCGGAGAATGCCCGCTGGATCACGCGAAGTTACCCTACCGAATCGAGGGGCGGAAATTGCCAAGGTACCCTTGTCCTCTCAGTCTATCGGCTCCTGGGATGGCGCTTTGGAGCGCAGGCTTGCTTAGCCTCGTGTCCGCTAGGCAGAAGTTGTTTTCAAGCTCAAGTCAGCTTGCAGCTTGCACGCGACGGACTTGAAGCATCTGCACACTGACGGGAGGCCTTCTCAATCGCTGGAGGATGGGGGATACAGTACCCGCCCGTGTCTGCTCTCGGCAGTCATGGGCCTGTCCCCCCCCCACCCATCCTATATCCCTACGGAAAACAGCACTAAGCTGCGCGGCCCGATTGGAGGATCCGAGCCGGCAAGGCGTGCTCTTTTCGTGAGTAACGACGACTCGCGATGACCCGCTTCCCTGCATGACTCGCGCGATGCCGGACGAACAGCCTTCGCACGAAGAAAGTAAAGGCACTCCAGCGACTAACGTAGGAACTCCGAAGATAGTGGTCCCAGCGAGCTGGACCGGCATCCTTCGCCATCGGAGGTATCAGAGATCAGGAGTGTCGACCAGGCTGACGTCGGCGGCTTGCCTCGGACGTCCCCCGGACAAGTGAGCGCAGCTTTCTTGGTCTCCATAGAGTGATTTAAAGCTGACCATGCAGTGCCCTGCGCGAAGGCGGGCGCGAGAGAGAGAGAGGAAGGCCGGTCCGCAGCATTCGCAAGTAGTGCAGCGCAGGGGAGGCTCGAGTCGAGATCGGACAAGAATTCTCGCCGCTGCAAGCAATCAGCTGTCGCACACTCTCCGACGCTGTGCAGAGTCGAAGCGACGCGGCTAGACGCGTACAATACGCTCAAGATGGCCTCGGCAGCGCAAGCGCATCTGCACTCGCTGTCGTTCCCGCTGTCGCACCTCGACCGGCTCTCGTCGCTCGAACTCGCGCTCATCCAATTCCACCTCGACAACGACGACAAGGCGTTCGGAAACACCGTCAGGGAAGCGCAACGTGTATGGCGTCGCAGGAGGCGCGCCGCACTCGACGCCGGCGAACTTCTCGAAGGAGAACGGCCGGTCGCTCCATCGCGCCCACGGCTGCCGCCGCCTCCTTCTCTCACCGAGAGCATGCGAGCGCCTGCGCTGCCGCCAGTCCCTGTACAGCTCCGCTCTCTCACACACAGCATCCGCGCCGCGATGAAGGCTCACTCGTTCGGTGGATCCGAACCGGGCCCGCTCGCGTCCAACATCGGTTCCGGGTTGAGGAATAGGGACCCGCAGGTCTACAAGCGAGACCCCCACATCAAGTCATTCAAGGAACTGCAAGCTGCTGCAGTAAAGCTCGGCATCATTGTAACCGGCAAGGGCGGCACTGCCGGGCGGGACTGGCTCCAGCTTACCGAACCTGTGCGGCGCGTGCCTGTTTTCCCCCTCCGGACGTCCCCCGCTGACCACGAAAGCGACCTCTGGCAACAGTACCGACTGACAGACACGCCGTTTGCCGCACCTCTCCGCGTTTCTTCACCGCCGCCTCCCTCTCCCGTGCCGGACTTGTCGATTCCGCTTCCATCTCCTTTACCGCCCTCTCTGTTTCACCTCGCAAACCTCGAGTTTGACCCTCGTCTCAAAGACCTCGACTCGCTGCCCACGCATCAAATCTTGCTTTTGCAATTCCGCGACGAGATTGAAGCGACCGGCTGGACCGCCGAGTCTGACCGACTGTGGACTCGGATCGAGCGCGCTTTCTGGAGGCGACGAGCTGCCGCTTACGAGCGTGGCGAACGATGGTCGACTCAACTCCCCGTCGGGCATCCGTTGACGCGCGATCTCCACGAGACGCTCCCGTCTGTGATCGTCTCCCAGCTGCACGTGGTGCAGGTCGACGACTTGCCCGACGCACGCGTGAGCACCGTCACGGCACTCGCTGCCCTCCTTCCCGCCCACCTGCAGTTCGTTTGCGCGACCGTCTCGGCGCCGATGTTCACGTCGCATACCCGCACTGCTCACTTGGGTTTTCGGTCGGCCAAAGTGGCTGATGCCGCTCAGAATTTCTTTGCAGAGTTGCAGATCGGACCGGGCTCGACGGGATTGTCGGCGCGAGCGCTACCGAGCTCATCGACCGCGCATTGGCGATGGATGGACGTGCGACCGGACGAGCGCATCGGCTTATGGCAGTACCATGCCGACCTCGTTGCGTTCGGCAGTCAGGCAACTCCCGTCAAGCGCTCCTACACTGGCGAGGGCATCGCCGCAGGAGATCGCTTGTCGGGAGTGAAGAAGCCCCGCTACAGTGTCGAGGTGTGTCTTGCTTTACTAACCCGCCTCAAATACTGAAGAGAATTGACCGCCTGTCGCCCTCCACAGCCTGCATGGCCTCGTTCCGCAAGTTTGGCGACCGAAGCCAGGAACGGCGTCGAGCAAAGTGTCCGAGCCGAAGACTTGATCCCTGCCGAGCTGCTCGAACCGACCTTCCCTGCAGTCCTGCATCAGAAGAGTCCGCGCGACCTTCAGATCGAGCATACTTGCGACGATGCCTGGATCCACCGTTTTCACGCCGACGGCTACATGGTTCGGCAAAGGCAGGTCTATCTCTGCTTTTCGAGCGCATCGGACCGACGTGCTTTCGGGGAATGGGTGAAGAGTGCCGCCTCGCGCTACTGGAAGAAGAACGGTCTCGCCATCAAGTCGCTCTTGCCCAGCGACATTGTCGACTTTGGATGGCAATTTGGGCATTTCTCCCCTGCCTGGCGCCGCCGTCACGGGCTCCGACTCGCACACGTCGCGCCGCGCCGACCGACCGTTGGCGAAATCGGATTCGGTCCAGACGCGGTTCCGCATTCGGTCCAGCTCGGATGGTTCCCGTTCGAGTACATCCAGGCTGGACGAGACCAGCCTCCCGCCGACCTTGTCCCTCCTCAGGTCGCACTCGCAGCCGCGCGTCGGTCCAGTCACGCGCCGAGCGAACCACTCGCTGCGCGTCTCGGCGACGGGTCGAGTCGAGCTGACAGCCTCGCTGCCGCTTCGCTCTGGTCCGCGTGGGACCGCCGCACGTCGACCCCTGCAGGCGCGCTCGACGGCGGAGACTTCGTTGTCGCGGCCGAGGATACGGCATTCCCGTCGGTCAAGGAGGAAGAGGACGCTGAGATGAAGCCGAGCGCCGAGGAATTGCGTCGAGCCGAAGAGCTTGCTGTTGCGGTCCGGATCAACATTCTCGGCTCGGCTAACACTTCCACGCCCCGCGCGATGGAAGCTACAGAACCGCACGAGACAACAGACACGACTGCGACTGCCCCGTCGACGCCGCTTTTTTCTTCTCTTGCCAGCGCAATACCAACGCCAGTCTCGCTTGAGGGCAGCCCTCCCCCCATCGGCGGCGCCACTATCGTCCACGCGGCCGAGCAGCAAGCTGCACTTTCCCGACTTCGACGTGTGACGGCCATGGAACTCATGGATTTCGAGGACGAGCTCGAAGACTTTACAGCTTCCGTGGCCGAAGCCCTCGGCAGCAGCAGCAGTATGTCTTCACCCACTGCAGATCCGGCTGTGGACTTCGTTTCCGCGGCCGGTTCGCAACTGCCCAACGCGTCCGCTCCGCTGCAGGATGGCGTCAACGAAGTCGTAGGCTCCGCCACAGATCCAGTCAACAGCCAAACCCAGCAAGCTGTCGTCAACTCTCAGCATGCCTCCGGCGGGACCGGACAGACCCACAACGCGTCTCAATCGACATTCCAGCGTGATGCTGCCGCCGATTTCTCAACGCCTCCTGCTCAGCACGACGGTCTCTCCCTCCCTGCGTCCTTCGCCACCAGCAATGAGTCAAGCCGCTCTGCCGAACCTGCTCAGCACCCGACAACGGAAGGTCCGATCCAGTCTCTGGCCTCCTCGTCAGCTCCCGCCGTCGCGGTGCCCGCGGCGAACACGGTCAAGCAGCAAGAAGCTGTGGCGGCAGCACGCGTCGTCCCGAATGGCCTGGCTCGCCATGGCTCGTATGGCGACGCTGTTCCTGCTCCGGATGCTCCCGTTTCCGCCAGGATGGGACCTGTCCGGTCACATTCGAATGGCGCCGGCCTCCTCGGCCTTCCCGTCAAACCATCTTTCGCGATGGAAGTGCCGTGTGACAACACTCGTTGGTAGCTGTTTCCTCTTCCTTTGCATGCCGAAAACCTCTTGCCAGTCTCGACCCTTTTCTTCCAAACGAAAGGGGTGAAAGATGTATCGCAAAAAACCAGGCGAGACTAGCTGAGAGGGGAGAGAGCAGAGGCAAAGCAGGAACGAACTGGAGAGAGACGACAGAGTAGAGCTACGACAAAAAGAGCTCTGCTCAGGCTCGGACCGGTTCTCGTCAAATTGTGGTGAGGGATGAAAGGGGAGGGGACGTGAAAAAGGCGTGATGGGGGAGGCTAGCCGGCGCGAGACGTAGACGCGTTCCGAGATCGGTGGTCCTGCGCCGCCTTGTCTCGGTGACCGATCCTTGGCGACCATCAGACAGCACGCGTCGAGCCACAAAAGTGAAAAATCAGGCTTGACGAGCGGGCGGGCCGTGAGGCGGGCGAGGCGTGAGGACCGCCAAAAAAACGACGACCACGGCCGAGACAGCGACGATGCGGGATTGTCGACAGGCTCGGATGCGTCCGAGAGGCGGTATGGGGGAGTGGGCGGGGGCTGAATTGAGATGGTGAGGCGAGGCAAAGTCGAGTCGACACGCGGTCGAGACGCGCATCGGGCCGGGGGTTGATGGGAGGGGGGCGAAAAAGTCGGATCGGAGTCCTGAAAAAATGGACGCAATCTACGCCAACAAAATGCGGCCGACGAGCCGCTACGAGTGCGGCAGCGTCGAGACCGTGGCGAGTGAGAAGGTGGGGCGGGGTTGTTGTGGGGGGCAGGAAACACAAACAGGCCAAGTCGAGGGGGTGGTCGGAATGCCGTGGCTCGGACCTTTGATTCGTTCCGTCCGTTCGACGAGGTCGTCGCTGCTGCAGGGGTCCTTTCCAAACGGCACAGTCGAAAAAAAGATGGACTGGCGGCGAGGGGGTGGGGACTGCGCGAGCGCGACGAGTCGTAATTCGGAAACAGGTGAACGAAGCGGGCGACGCAATAAACCGGGGCAATTGGTCGACGACGCAAGGTCGAGAGGCAAAGAACTGTTCGAGGCACGGCCGAAAATTCGACACCAAAAGACGAGCGACGACGGCTTGGCGCGGCGCCCGACGATTCGTACGGCTGAAACTGCCTCCTCTTCCTAAGCCGACGTTGGAACGACGAACTGGAGCGACGACGGTCGCGATTGCGACGACGACGATGACAGTCTGAACAACCGTACCTCGTCCTCCGCACCGCAGCGCAGGAAAAATTTGAGGGCGCGGGGCCGGAAGCAAGACGAGGGCCGGAACGGCGGCAGGGTGTTACAGGTCGAAGTCGAGTCGAGCGCGTCGGAGACGGCGTGAGGAGAGCTTGGAACGGGGAAGGGAGTGGAAAAAACAGTCGCCAGAAGAGTGCACGCGCGCCGGGAACCGACCACGAGGTGACGAAGAGACAGAGAAAAAGCTGGGATCCGCATTCGAAAGGACGGAGAAGAGAAAGAGTGAGATGAGAACCGTTTCTCCCTCCTCCTCCTCCTCCTCCTCGCGTTGAAGCCGGGTCGTAGACGATGAGGTTAGGAAACGCATGCACGCATGCGCGGGCGCTCTCTCTCTTCATCTAGTACCACTCGCCGTTGGCGCGACCGCGCGCGTCCTGCTGAGCGTTCCGAGTCTGCGAGCGGAGCATGCGCTGATCGCCACTCGGGACGGGCGCCGGCGCACCTCCCGCCTGCTGCTGCTGGACGGACGAAGGGTCGAGGCTCTCTCCCGGTTGGAGGACGCGACGCTTCGGCTGCTGCTGCTGAGAGGCGACGCCGGCAGCTCCCGAGGAGGGGACTGCACCCTGCGACGACATGCCAGGGTACGGCTGCTGCTGCTGCTGCTGGCCGGGCATACCAGGCTGCTGTTGCTGCTGGAGGGCGGCCGACTTTTGTTGCTGAGCCGGGTCGAGCTGCGCCTGCCCCTGCTGCTGCTGGCGCATCTCCTTCTGAACGTCGTCGACGCGTTGCTGGACGGACCAGTCAAAGACATAGTCGTACTGGAATCCTTCGCGGACAAACAAGTCGCGGAAGAGTTTGCGGAGGTACGAGTAGTCGGGCTTGTCGTCAAAGCGGAGCGAGCGGCAGTAGTTGAGGTAGATGGCAAACTCGTTCGGGAAGCCGCGGCACAGGTACTCGGTCGGGGTCGTCATCTTCTTCTCCATGATCCGGTCGTACTTCTGCTTCTTGGTCGCCGCCTTGAGTCCCTGCCACGGGAGCGACCCGCGCAAAAAGTACATGAGGACGTAACCGAGCGACTCCATGTCGTCACGGCGCGACTGCTCGACGCCGAGGTGCGTGTTGATCGAGGTGTAACGCGCGGTACCGGTCAAGTTCTTGTTCTCGCGGTACGGGATGTGGAGGTGCGTCTTGGGGTCGCGGTACTTTTTCGCGAGCCCAAAGTCGATCACGTTGACCTGGTTCCCGCGCTTGCCGATGCCCATCAAAAAGTTGTCGGGCTTGATGTCGCGGTGGATAAAGTTGCGCGAGTGGATGTACTCGATGCGAGAGATCTGCGGCGGGGGGGGGGAGGGGGGTCAATCTAGGCAGCTGGTCTCTGAAAGCTCGAGAGAGTCGACTCACGAGCTGGTCGGCGAGGAGCAGGGTCGTCTTGAGCGAGAACTTGCGGTTGCAAAAGTTGAACAAGTCCTCGAGTGAAGGGCCGAGCAAGTCGAGGACCATGGCGTTGTAGTCGCATTCGACGCCGAACCAGCGCACGAACGGGACGCCGACGCCGCCGGCGAGGGTCTTGTAGACCTTGGCCTCGTACTCGAGTTGCGGGTGCTTGGCCTTGACGGATTCGAGCTTGATGGCGACTTCCTCGCCCGAGATGATGTTGACGCCGAGGTAGATGTCGCCTGTGAGAAGGGAACAGTCCCCGTCAGTCAGCACTCAGGGTCGGTCATTTTTGCTTCCCGCATTCCTCTCGAGCGTATGGCATACCAAACTGTGTCGGAGAGATGCGTCAGTGTCTTTCCGTATGGAGGTGGCCGAGGCGCAGATGAGCAAGACTCACGGATCCGGAACCAATCTTCTTGCCGATGCGGTACTTGCCACCGACGCTGCGGGCGCGGGAAAGACGATCCGTGTGAGGACGACCTACATCCCCCATAAGATGGACCCAGAACCAGACGGGATGAGTAGAGAGAGGACTGCCTGAGACGCACCGAAGATCCATGGTGGCGGTGGAGAGACGAGAGGGAGGGGGGGGGGGGCGAGAGATCAGAGGGAGAAAGAGGAGGGGGGGGGGACGGTGGTCACACAAGTTCAGCTGCCGAGTGCAGAGAGGCGAGTCAGCATATGCGCGTTCTTCTTTATGGGCGGGGCTGATATAGCTTGGGACCGATAGTCGTCTGTCCGTCCGTCCGTCAAACGACGTGCGAGATGACCCCGCTGCACCGCCGCGGCGAGAGGGACACATCTCGCGAGCCGCGTAAGAGAGCACCTGTGACTGGTACTGCACAGCAGCCCGCATCCCGTACAGGGCGGCGAGACAGCACGCCCGCGCCGCGCAAGATGCGCCGCTCCTCGATGGCGCCACGACCTCGTCCCCCTCTCTGCCCCTCGCTGAGGAAGCGTGGGCTCCCCGAGTGACCAGCCTGGGGGCAAGAGAGCCTCTGAAGGCCTAGTTTGACCTCGCGCCTGACCTGCGAGGGGTGGACGGACGCCTGCGAGGAGGAGCGTGTGTGACGAGGCGAGGCCAGCCGAGGCGAGACGAGGCGAGCGACACGACGGACGGGCCACGGGGGCCTGCACAGGAGGACAGGGAGAGTGGGGGACTCACGCTCAGATGTACACGTCGCCTGCGTCCTCAAGGTAGCCTGAGCAGAGAGCGTTTAGACAAGAGGCAGCCACGCAGACGCCGCGCGATTCCGCGCGTCCGTCGGGCGAGGCGAATTCGAATCTAGACCTTTTCTTACGCTCGCTTTCGATTCTCTATACAGTGGACTTGACGAGGCTAGACTAGACACTCTGTTCATAGACAGCCAAAAAAAAATTCTCGGTCCAGAGGGGATGGCAAAACAGGAAGAAAAGAACTCGCACTCTCGGCAGGAATCATGGAATCAATTCCGATCCAAATCAACTCCTGTCGTCATGTCGTCTCGACCTCTACAGACCTACATGCGGGCGACAAAGGAGCTTGCCCGCGAAAACGCGCGCGCGCGCGAATTTGGACCTCCAAGCTGCGCCGATTCCCGACTGGGACGACGAGAGCGGATCGAGAGGCAGCGCGTGCCCACATCGCTCCCGGGGCCTCAGATTGACGCGAGTCGAGTTGGGAAAGAGGTTCCCCTTTGTCGGCACAGGACGATCGATCAGGCTCCGGATCGCCTCCGACGACGGATGGACGAACGAACGAGCGAACGGGGGCCGGCCGCGCGGGTCGGGGCAAGGACCGGCGGACTGCGGCTCTAGCGAGCGCTGGATAAATATGAGAGTACGGGGCGATCAGCAAAGAAAAAGCACACGGGAAGCGGATAGCGAGGAGAGAGCGTACTCTAGAAAATCGTCGCGTCACGCCCGCTTCCCGTCGCTCACTGTCCCGCCCAAGCCCGGAGCGTCGACGCCTGTTCCTCCGACAACGAGTGTTGTGTGATCATCTCGTCGAGGTTGGCAACGGCTCGCTCCTCGCTAAGCGAGCCGGCGTGAACTTGTTTGCGGATCTCGAGTGCGCGGAGGATGAGCGGACCGAGGTCGAGGGTCGCGGCTGATGCTGTCGTAGCAGTAGAGGCTTTCGATTCTTCAACGGCCGACGATGATGAGTCGACGTGCTCGTTCTCGTTGCCATTCACAGCGGGTTCACCCATCACCTTTTCGTCCTCCGTCGCCGACGGCGGCAAAGTGAGGGGACCGAGTCCGGCCTGGACGAGTTCATCCGAGAGGTTGCGCGCTGCGTACTTCTTGAGGAGGTTCTCAGCGCAGGCGAGCTGGCGTTCGAGTGACTGGATGCGAGCGAGTGCTTCGTGCATGGAGGAGGAAGCCATGTTGAGCGACGTAAAGGCGGCGGCGGCGGACACGCGGGACGAGTGAGGCCGGACGAGGCGCGAGCTGCTTGTGAATAGACAAAGGTGTCTGGCTAGTCCCGTGCTTGACCTGCCGAGCATGCGTATGGCTCGAGGGAGAAGAGAGAGCGCTTCGCTCTCAGCACTCGACTGCACGTGGAGTGACGTTGGCTGGAGAATGGCTTGGCTGTGGTCCGGATCTGCCAACAGAGTGACCTGCTTCTACTGCAATTTGCACCTCACCCTCCTCCCGCCCGCCGCATCGACAAAGGGCAAACACCGCCAAGTGCATCATGACGATGCGGCACTCGTCGCAATCGGATCACGCTGCGACTTTTGGTGCAGCGGATGCGGCCAGATCACTAGGAAGGACACGCAGGTCCGTCAGCCAGCCGCCGCCTTCTCCCCTTTGGTCCGAGGGACACTGACCACCCAACGCAGACGGGTGAGATCCTGTCGGACGAGGCAGCCCACCACGACCCTGCTTTGAACAACGACTCGTTCAAACTCAGAGGTAGGTGCATATCGTGTGCCACTGCTGTTCCGCACGCCTGACGGTCAAATCTCTGGATGGATGGGCAGGCACCGCCGCGCGAGATCGCTTGCCGACTTTGTTCCCGTCAACGACGACGACGACGCGCACAACTCCGTTCTGCCGAACCTGCCTATCGAATCAAGCCCTCCAGCTCCATCTCCTCGCGTCCTACCCGCTCGACGAAACCTCCTCCTCCTCCGAGGACTCGGCGCGACGCAACCATAATGGCGAGATCGACCTTTACCCCCCGCTGGACGAGTACCGCCGCTCGCTCGACCTCCGCTACCCGCTCGTCTGTGCAGAGTGCGCACCCGCAGTCGAATCTACCATCCGCGAGCGAGACTATCGCGTCAAGGCGCAGGCATTGGGGTGGCGGTTGCGCGAAACTCAGAGGAGGAAAGAGGCCGAGGAGAAGAGGAGTGACGAGGCTCGGAGGAGGCAAGGCAGGGATTGGATCGTGCAAGGGCTGGTGTGGCGGTTGAGGGGCGTCGCGTGGGCCAGCACGCACATCACCACCATCGCGTCCGCCTGCTCAGGTGCGTCCCGCTAGGCCCCTCCTCGACTTCTCCACCTTGCGATCCTTTTGCTTCTTGGGCGCCCGCCGCTCACACAATCGCGTTTAACTCTCTGTATGGCACAACGCTAGACTACCTCGGAAGCCCTCACCCCCTACGCGCTCTCATCGAACGCAAAATCGGTCCGCAGGTCGGCGCGCGGCACCTCCTCCTTGTCTTCCTCGTCGCGCTACTCTCCGTCTTCTGGTCCTTCTGGGACCCGACTTGGCACGCTGCGAGGCTCGAACGAGCTCGAGGACGAGATCCCATCGTGCGATATCGGGAAGCTTACCTCGTGCGTCCGTTCGGTCCTTCGGTTCAGGGCCGGGCCGGCGGAGGAGGGGCGAGTGCTAACCCTTTCAAAATCACGCGGCGACAACAGGTGATCCAGATGATGGCTTACTCTGCTAGGCTGGGCATGGTCATCAGTTCGTGGCGACAGCGGGAAGCGGAACCGCTTTCCTCGCGACGTACCTGGACGGCACTGACCGTTCTATTCTGCTCTTTTGTGGTGAGCCCATATTTGACTGCTACTCGAAACCATTCTCCCACCCAGGTACTGACTTTTTTCCTTCTCCCATTCCTTCGTAAGGCACTCTTGTCGGCAACGCTGATACCGACCCTGCAGCCGCGCACTCCCGTCCGGCTTCAAGCGCGAGCCAAGTCTTCGACCTCGCCCACAGTGGACAGCAGAGTGACCACCTTCCAGTCTGTCGATCCTCTCGAACCGCTGGCGAACCTCTCCCTATCGCATAACGGCAGTTTGCTCGTTCCCTCTCCACCAACAACGCCGACTCCGACGGGTGCTACGACGAGGAGGAAGCAGAACGCGACGATCAGGCATCAAGAACAACAACAACAACAACAACCCGCGCGGAATCGGCGTGGGTCGTTCTCGCTCGGTTTGCGAAGTTGCACGCGGAATTCGCCGTCCCCGCTCGGCGTCGCTGCTGCCTCCACGAGACCGACTGATGGTGATGCTGCATCTTCCCTTGTCGACGACGAGAATGTTGATGACGCTGGCGAAACGAGCATGGACTGGTGTCCGACTCCCCCTCCCCCGTCCGCGCCCGCCTCCACTTCATCAGCTTTCGCGAACCGCGCAACCTCGAACGACTCTCCCTCTTCCTCATCGGCGCGCTTCTCGACCAATCACGTCACTTTTGCGCGACAGCGGTTCGTCCCGCCCGATACGCGGAAACCGACCGGGTTGGAGGGGATGTTTGAGCGAGTGGTCGCCGTCCGGGAGGATGGTGCTAGTGTTTCAGGCGATGTCGTACCGGTTGCCGAAGGAGACGTCGAGATGAAGAGTGTGGCGTCGCAGAATACTCGAGGTGGTAGCAGCGCTTGGGGGCTGGCGCGATGGTGGAAATGACGGATCATTCGCAACGTTCTTGCTTTCTTTACGCCGTTCTGCCACTTTGACCAGTATCGAGTCGAGATGGCAGTTCAAGTAAATCGAGCGGTGATCTTACAACAAGCAGCTCTGAAAACAGAGGATAGCTCTATACAGGCGACGTCGTTCCTCTAGGTATGATGATCCGCGGATCGCTGATCCTTCTCATTCCGTGCGACCTTCGACATCGTGCGCTCGTTCCTTGCGCTCGCGCTTGATGTCTTTCCGCCGCAAGAAGAACTCGAATAGACTCAACGAGCAGATCGAGAGGACCGTCCAGCTGCGAGTGAGGAGAGGAAGCAAGAGTCAAGTCAGCAAAGCGGAGAGTGGACGAAAGAAGGCGAAGTACGACGGCGACAGTGACTTACGCGGTGAGAACGCCAAAGTTGAGGCCGAGTCGATCTCGAGCTCCCCACATGATATGTTTTGCGCCCGTCGTCGAGTGGAAGAAAGGCTGCGAGCCGAAGTGAACCCGCGTCAGTCCAAGCTGGAACGAGGTCGCCGATGGCCAGCCTCTCAAGGCGATCGAACATCGCGCCGTACCATCGCATAGCCATATTTGTAGAAGTGCTCCATGAAGGTGGGCGGGAAGAACGACGAAGTGATGTTGAGGATGATCCTGTGTCACGGCGCACAAGGTCAACTCGAGGTCAACTTCCACCGACCTGCGACGGTCACTCTTTTTGGCCATTGAAGATGCTGGCCACCAACGGCGGACCTTTACGTATCAGGTGATCAGGAAGAACGGGATGAATTTGACCGTGAGAAGCGTGATCCTGCGCAGGTTGAACATGTCAGCCTCAAGTCGGAAAGCGCGGAGGGGATCGCAAGACGCAGACTCACATGGACTCCATTGCCAAGCCGAGCGCAAAGAGTGTCATCAAGTTCAGCATCCAAAAGACTGTTGTCGCAAACGTGGTCAGATGCAACTCCTCTCCAAGTCGTCCGTCAGCAAGCGAAAATGAACTTGCTCATGAAGCCGCTCTGAGGCCCGAACCTAGCATGCCCGTTCCCGTCCATCGGAAGCAAAAAGGCGAGATTGATCAAGGAGTAGCTGAGCGAGAGGATGAGGTAGACCGGCAGGAGTGGCAGAAATCGGAGCGTCAAGGTCGAAATAAAGGTAAGACGTCGCCCTTTGCTCTTGACGCCTTGGATCAAGGGCGCCCGAGAAAAGAAAAGGAAGAGGGCGATGTGGAAGGCGAAGATGATCTGTGCTCCGGGAGAGAAAGTTCAGCTGACTCGGGCGGCCGTCATCAGGGTATTGTGCAGCTGCTCACATAGTAGATCAGGCCGGCTTCGAGCCTGGGAGACGCCGGACATCAGAGTCAGTGCTTCCTATCTCGCCTTCACAGACTTGGGAAAGTGGCTTACGGGGCGGAACCGGACCATTGCGTGGCGTAAATTGGCCGCAGATCCGTCTCTTGCGACGCAAACGGAGTCGCGAGCGCGGCTCGCTGTGTCTGCGACAGACCGCTGATCTGTGCTGGAGTCGCAGTCGACAAGTAATTCGCTGCAGCAGCGTGCGAGGCCTCGAGGGTCGGCGTTTGCATGTATTGGGTGAGGAACGGGAAGATACTGTGAGCTCGCATGAGGTCAGCGGGCCGAATCTTCTGAAGCCATTGGGTCTAACACGCTAGCGTGACGGCCAGGCAATCCCGCATGGGCAGACGCTCTTGGAGCGGAGGAACGTTCAGCTTACTATTCATCCACGACCTGAAACCACCGTGCCCCGACACTGAGCAGACTGATCGCACCCTTCGGAGCGTACTCGCCATCAAGTAAGCCTCCCGTACCAGCCACCGCTTCTTGGAACATGGTCGTAGCGTTCGAGTTGATCACGATCGCCGCCCATGCCTTCTCATTGACGATCTCGTTTTCGACGTCGGCGAGCGTCTTGCCGGCCGTGTCACGAATGATGACGCCCATGTGAACCGGCTGCGACAGCGTACTCTCCATGAACTAGAAAAAGCGGCGACTTCAGTATGGATTCATGGGCGACGTAGCTTCGGGTGAGCGAAAGCGGCAAAGACGACGCACGTTCACCACGTACGGACCCAATAGCGGGTTCGCATTTGCGGCCGAGTCGAAATCGTAAACGTAGACTTTGGCATTCGGGAAGTAGTGCTCGAGGAGGTCTGCATATTCGACGACAAACGGGGTCAGCGGGGGGTTGCACGTGCATCTCCTTCCGCCACTCGCGCGCAGAAGGAAGGAAGGTTACGCACATGTTGAGCCCCAGAAGATACTTAGACACGCCCACACGGCGACGGTCATCAGAATGGAAGCCATCACGACCGCTTTCGCCGCTTGTTTTCGTTGTTGCCGCAGCGCCGGATCGCGAATCGACAGCGAAAAGTCCTCCGGCTCCGGCTCATCATTCTGTTGACCCATGCTAAAACGGCCGGGCTGTCGTTCGTGGAGCAGAGAAGAGGTAGGTTTGGGCAGCAGTGCAGATGTCGATCTGCCGTTTGAGCAACTTCGATTGCCAGAGCCAGCTACGGGGGCTCGGTCTCCCAGATGACGTACAGCTCGTCGAATCGGAATAAGCGGACCAGAGCGATGGACCGCGCGTCCAGCAGAGCAGCTTGATCCCTACAGACTCGAGCCCATGTCGGTCGAAACCCCGGAAAGGCGCGAGTCGGAAGGCTCGACATTGCACGCAGGTCGCGACAACGTCGACGAGCATCGGTGCGTGAAAATTTTTCGTCGATCAACCTTCCGCGCGGCGGCACTGTCGCGGACGAGGTTGGAACGCGGTACAGGCGGGGGGCTGACGGGCATACGGATCTCAGCAGATACGATCGCGATGGAATCTCGCTGTGGGATCCGTCACTTCGGAGCGAGCGCAAGGCGTTCCTGAAGAGCTGGGGACTTGTGAGTCCTCGGTCGGAGCGATCCAGGCAAAGCCATAACTGATGCTAGTAGCGCTGAACAGGGATTCTTGTTCACCAATCTGTTCATGTGGGCTTGTCTGCCCATATACTGTGAGTCTGCCGGAGGGGACGCGAAGAGACGGAGAGGCAGACATCTGACGGCGCCGCTTCGTGCGGGATAACCTATCGATAGGGGGTTCCTATTTCCGCCAGCCGCAGAACCTGCACCGGCTCACAGTCGGCCTGATTGATCTCGACACGCCCGGAGCGAATGCAAACGGAGAAACCGCCGTTCTCGGCCCGACACTGCTGCAAGCCCCGTCTCAGCTGCCGGGTCGCAACAACCTTGGCTTCATCAGACTCGACAATACACAATTTGATATCAGCTCGGCCACGGGTGGAGAGCCGCGGGGAGTCGATGTCCATCAGTGGGCCTACGATGCGGTCCACAACGAAGACTACTTCGGCGTCATCATCGGTGAGTCTCTGGAAACCTCCCGTCCCCGCATAAGCTTCCTGACGAGAACCCCTTCCATCGTGTAGCCAACGCGAATGCGACTGTCGCCGCGCTCTCTGCGTATCAGACGGTTGTCGATGGCGGTGAACCGAACTACGTCGCCGAGGGCGCTTTATCGATGTACTACGAGGAAGGACGCAACTTTGAGACCGGTCAGTCTGTTTGTGACTTCAGATGTTTGTGTCTTCAAGCGCTCAATACCACCTTGACGCCTTTGCACAGAGGATCAATGGGTCTCGCCGCTCATGACCTCGTTGTGAGTTTGCGTTTCCAATCGAAGGCAACGTACACGCTCGCAGTCTAACGAGACACGCCTGTGCAGCATCAATAACTACGTAGTCGGCGATGCGGCAACCGCCTTCCTCTCACTCGTGTCGGATCGAATCAGCGGCCTCTCCGACGCCCAATTCGCCGCGCTCAACTCGGAAGCGCTCGCAACGGTCATCAGCAAGCCCTTCGCGCAGGCAACTTGGAACATTCGACCCATCTCGCAGTTTGCTGCGATTCCGGCTACGTCCGTCGGCATGCTCTACCTCCTGATTTTCACGTACTTGTGCGTGCCTGTCTGCCCCAGGGAGCCCTCGACCGTCTTGCCGAAGAGTTCGTCCTGCGCCAAAGGTGGCTAACCGCCTCTTGCACGTGCACATCACAGCTGCAGCATGTTTTGGAACAATGCGCGCGGTTCCTTCGAGAGCAAAATTGTCGTCCGCGACTTGATCCTCCTCCGCGTCGTCGTGCCCGTCGTCATCTACCTCTTCATCTCGCTCTGGATCTCGCTCGTCACGATGGCGTTCCGAGTCTCGTTCAACCAGTTCTACGGCAAGGGAGGCTTCCCCATCTTCTGGGGCAGCAACTTCCTCGCGATGTGGGCCGTGAGTTGCTCGTCAACACCATTTGCAACATCGCGCCCACTCCTGACAAACACACTTTGCGGTACAGCTCGGTATGCCCATGGAGATCGCCCTGACCTTCCTGGGACCTCGTTACACGGCGTTCTTGTATGTCAAGCCGACTGCCTGTTGACAGGGTCACTCGCTGACTCGATCTTGTCCTGGAAAAGCTTGGTGACGTGGATAATCCTCAACGTATCCGGTACGCGTCTTTCTAAACCCTATCACTTTGTGATAAGCTGACAAATAGTTGGCTTCGTGCTCGGCAGTCGCATTCCTCGGTAATGCCCTCTTGTACCGATTCTTCCCGCGAACGAGCCGCTGACTGCTTCACTTGGGGAACGCAGACCTCGCCAACATGGCTCATTTCTACTCGTATGGCTTCATCATGCCGGTGTGGCAAGCAGTCCAGGTTTGTCCTTATCTCGTGCTCGCATGAGGTGTGAAGGCGGAAAATCACTGACGGACCTCGGGACCATCGCAGAACGGCAAAGCTGTCCTCTTCGGCACCAAAGGCCGCTTCGGACAGAACTTTGGCGTCCTCGCAGCGTGGGTCGTTTGTGGCACGATCGGTCTCGTCTTGACGGTCGTGTACACTCGCAAGCGTGCCGTTACAGTCAAGAAGCAGGAGCAGGAGCGCCGACGGAAGGAGAGCGAGCAGACGCACGGGAAAGCTCAGTAGACGCAACGCGGGTGGCCGCCCTGTATCATTTTACACTTCCAGTCCGATCGGCTGTTGCTCCGATGAAAGTCCTGCCTCGTTTCATGCGGTAGCTTGAGGCTGCAGGTAGTTGGCCAACATTTCATGCTTTTCGGGATTGACCTGAGATTTCGACGGACCTTTGCCGAGTTAACGAGGTGTCCGTTAGCTATTCGAACGACCAGCCCCATGCTTTGGGCCGGACAGCGGATTATGTGGCTAGTTCAGGACGTCGACGACGCTGGCACCGCCACAATGACCTTTGCCAACCACTCACCACTCGCTCACTGCTCCAGACCGCCCGTGACGACCCTGTAGAGTGCAAGACCGCTTGACAGCTACCCCAGCTCGATACGCCACTTCGACTGCGCCGTCTCTCGCCGCTGCTGTATCTTCATCACTTGAACCAGTCACCCGACACCGCCCTTCACCATGTCGGAACGTAAGGTGCTGAACAAGGTGCGTCTTGCTCTTTCTCGCTCTTGTAGCCGCTCGACTACTCGTGCCTCCGCTGATCCACGTTGATGTGACGAACATCCAGTACTTCCCGCCGGATTTCGATCCGAGGTCAGTCCTCACTCGCCGCTCCGGCTTTGCAGTCCTTCCAAGCGCCGAGAGCGCCATGCTAACCAGTATTACCCTCTCAGCAAGATCCCGCGGCGGAAAATGCCCAAGGACAAGCAGCAAGTCGTTCGACTCATGGCTCCTTTCAGCATGAGGTGCAAGTGAGTGGTCTCCCTCCCTGCAGCAGACTTGCGTCTTGGGTATTGTGCATGGCTGATCAGAGTCCTCGTCTGCAGCACCTGCGGCGAGTACATCTACAAGGGCAAGAAGTTTAATGCGCGGAAAGAGACAGTTCAAGGCGAGGAGTACTACGGGATCAAGGTGCGCGCCCCGTTTTCCCCTGTATGGTCCTGTCTGAGCATGCCCCCGCTGACGTATAAGAACGCGACGGCATATAGATCTTCCGCTTTTACATCAAGTGCACGCAATGTTCCGCCGAGATCACCTTCAAAACCGACCCCAAGTGCGTTCTTCTCCCCGTCCTAGTGGCGCGGCAGGACTGTCCGATCACGTCAGACAGCTGACACTGATCGCTTCTCTTCCCTGATAGAAACTCGGATTACACCTGCGAACATGGAGCACAGCGAAATTTTGAGCCCTGGCGGGCGAATGATGACAAGAAGGAGGAAGACAAGCTCGCTCGCCTCGAAGAAGAGGAGAACGACCCGATGGCGGCACTCGAGAACAAGGCCGTTGACTCGAAACGCGAGATGGACATTCTCGATGCGCTGCAGTCGATCAAGTCGCGGAACGCTCGGCTCGAACGCGCAGGCAAGGGGGACACGGACCGGATCCTGGAGCACGTCAGCAGTCGGACTGAAGTCGGCGACTCGACGGTCGAGGTTCGATTGAGCGAGTACGAGGCGCAGCGGAAGCGGGAAGAGGACGAGGACGAGGAGGAAGTCCGGAGGGTGTTTGGCCGAGCGTACCTCGACGGCGTTCCCGACATCGAGCTCGACGATGGGGCCGCCTCGGCTTCTTCCTCGTCGGCTGGCTCCGAACCGACTACGCCGACAGACGGGCAAGAAGGACCGGTCGCGAGCGGGTCCGGCGCCGCCAGCAGCAGCAGCAAAGCGAACCCAGACGCGCCGCCTTCGATGGCCGCCGCCGTCGCAGCCGCAAAAGCTGCCGCCGTCAAACGGAAACTGGACACGGTGGAACCGAGCGCGGCGATGCTCTTGTCGGACGAGCAAAAGTCGATGGTGAGCAAAGGGTTCTCGGCGATGCCGCCTCCGAAGAAGAAAAAGGGCAACAGCGCGCTCGCCAACAAACTCGGCATCAAGCTCAAGAAGTAGGATGGTCCCCGCAGCTTGTTGCTCTCGCCTTTGCTGTAACCCTATGCTTTTCTTTACCTCCGCGGCTGGATGCCTGTTTTCACGTTGAAGCCCAGTTTGGACCGGAATTGTCAGCGAAAGAGCTCGAGCCTGAGGCGGTGCAAGTTCCAAGTCTACAGATTCGCTTGTCGGATCAATCCTAGCGATGTGAGGACCGGATAGCTAGATCCTCATCTACCAGCGCACGGAACTGATTCATTGAACCCGGCAGACCTCAAGGAGCGAGATGGGAAAACGCGCCACTTCACCGTCGGCTGATGCCTCGCCCGTCACAAAGTCTACGACCGCACCTGCGCAGGCGGAGCGAGCAGCCGTCGACGATGAAGGCATGGGCGAGTTTGAGGACCAGTGGGAGGACGAACTCGCAGGCGATGAGGAGTTCGGAGAAGTGATTGACGCAGCGGAGCACGACGACGACGATGAGGACCAGGAGCGGGCCGAGGGCGAGATGGATTTGGATCAGCATGAGGAGGAGCAGCGACCACCTTCACCGAAACCGTACCTGCCCGGAGGCAAACTCGAAGAGGGCGAGGTCCTCGCTCCCGACCTGTCGACCTACCCGCTCCTGCACTCGTTCGTGCCGACCTGGCCCAGTCTTTCGTTCGACATCCTCCGCGACAACGATGGCGAAGAGCGGAGGGGCTACCCCGTCTCGTGCGCGCTCGTTGCCGGAACCCAGGCACAGGACCCGACCGCGAACGAGGTTACCGTCATGCGCTGGGAAGGACTCGGAAAGACTCGCCGGGATGACAGTGCGTTCCGCTTCCTCATATAACGAGTATTAAACACAGGTGACTAGGGAGAAAAAGACTGAGATGTGCTCTTCTCGCAGACGGTTCCGACGACGAAGACTCGGATGACGACGACACGGAGGACGACCCCATCCTGACTTACCGCGCGATCCCGCACAAGGGTGGCGTGAACCGCATTCGCGCACGACCGCTCGGCGGCTCGCTGGCGAGCGGTCCGCCCGTACCCCCCGACCCTTATCATGTCGCCACTTTCGCTGAGACGGGCAAGGTTCACATCTTTGATGTCGCTCCCCATCTCAACTCGCTTCTCTCTCCCGCCACTGCTTCTTCCACCCTTTCCAAGCTTCCGCTGTTCACCATCGACAGCCACGGACGCGCCGAGGGTTTCGCGCTCGACTGGGCCAAGCCGATCGGCGGCGCTTCGTCCTCCTACCGCCTGCTCTCGGGCGACATCCACTCCAAGATCTACCTGACGACCTTGACGCAGTCTTCCGTCACGCCGTCGCCGAAACCGTTCCTCTCGCACACCGACTCGGTCGAGGACATCCAGTGGTCGCCCTCGGAAGCGACCGTGTTTGCTTCGTGCTCGGCGGACCGGAGCATCCGCGTGTGGGATGTTCGTGTCAAGGATCGGAAGAGCGTCATCGGCGTCGCAGGTGCACACGAGAGCGACGTCAACGTCATCAGCTGGAACTTGACGACGAACTATCTGTTGGCGTCGGGAGGCGATGAGGGCGGAATCAAGGTCTGGGACTTGCGGAATTTCAAGGGGTGCGTCAGACATTCCGGCTGAGTGACAGCCGTCTCGCTGTGTGGCCAAGGCGGCCGTCTTACAGCAGGCTTGAGGTCTGACGCTAACTGGAACATCTCCCCCACAGGACGAAAGCCCCTGCGCCGACACCGGTCGCCGCCTTCTCCTGGCACACCGCGCCGATCACCTCGATCGAATGGCACCCGACAGAAGACTCGTGCTTTGCCGCTTCGGGCGCCGACGACCAGGTCACGCTGTGGGACCTCTCCGTCGAAGAGGACGAGGACGAGCGGCCGACCGGCGCAGACGCGGACCGGCTCAAGGACGTGCCGGCGCAGTTGCTGTTTTGCCACCAGGGTCAGACCGATATCAAGGAGGTGCACTGGCACCCGCAGTTGCCTGGAACTGTCCTCTCGACTGCCTCGGACGGGTTCAACATTTTCAAGGCTCTCCCCTTCTCGCAGTAGACGTGCCTCTTCCGTTTCCCGGACTAGGACCTTTATGCCGGTGGTCGGTGTGCAATCATTCTGTCCTTGCAGCCAACATCTAGTCACAAAGCATTCTAGCCCAGAGATGAAATTGGCTGACTTAGCTGACAAAGGTCGGGAGTGGCGCGAAGAGCAGATGGAAAGCCTGACGGTGAGCGCTCCCTCTCACATAGCGTCGATAGGATAGCGTGAAGTGGATCTACTACACGGTCTAGCTATCGCCTGCTCGGTTCACTCTGCACTCCAGCGCTCCCTCCAGCTCTGCCCGTCGGTTCGCCTTCTGAAATTTTCGGCGAACACGGCTCCGAACTTGTTCCGGCGCACGCACGATCGTAGCGAGTTCGCTGACTGACCCAGCAGGGTCACTATACCCATCTCGGCTCCCCCGCCTGCCTGCTACTCAAGGCATCCGAGACGGATAGTCTGCATCTCGGGCTCTCACGCCATGTCCGAAGTCTCGCCATCGCCGGAGCAGGTGCCGAATCAAGCACCGACGCGCAAGCGGGGACGCAAGCGCATTGACGAGCCGCTGGTAGACATGTCAGGTACGCCACGCAGCTCCTTCCTGCGGGTACGGGAGCTCAGCTGACATCCATCGACAGCCGACGAACAACTCGACGCCGAGAAGAAACGCAAACTGCAGAATCGAGCGGCACAGCGGGCGTTCCGCGAGCGCAAAGAGAGGCACGTCACCGAACTCGAAGAGCGGGTCAAGCTCCAGGAGGAACAGCTCCGAGAGTTCGTTTTGGCGATTCGCAGGTGCGCGACCCCCCTTCTCCGACCGTCTTCAACCACCATTCAAGGATACTCATGACTTACTTGCGCGTGCTGGAACAGCCTTGCCGCTGAGAACGAAGCGTTGCGCCGCGGGGAAGACCCGCCAGTCACCGACGTCCCTTCCTCGGCGCTCAACTACGACCTGTCTTCGAACCCCGCCGCCGGGTTGTCGAGCACCCCCTCCTCCGGTCTCGCTGCCTCGCCGACCGAAGTCAAACCGCGTGCGCAACCGAGGAGATCAAAGAAAACGGTCGCAACGTCGCCAGAGCCTCTCAACGCTGAGAACGCGCAGCTTCCCATTCCCATCTTGGGTACTTCCGCTCCGCCGCCGTTGGAACGCCCGGCTTCTTCGCTCGATCTTCTCGCGCGCGCTTCTCAAGCGCCCGATTCGACTCTACCGTTACCGCCCGAACTGTCCGTGCCGTTACCGACCAACTTTGACGAGGCGACGTTCGATTTCGATGCGCCGTTCGACTTTTCGGAAACGATGCCATTGCCGCCCCTCTTCTCGTCATTGGCGGAGGAGTTCGAACTCATGGGAAGCTTGGGCGACGGCGGCGGTGGGGGCGTGTCCGGTGCCACACTGCCGGCGTCCACGAACCCCGCCACGGGGATGAACGCGCCGGGTCTGGACGGCGAGGTCGACGATGTCTGCCCGAACGAAGAGGACGAGCCGCCGTTGTTGCCGGGCAACCGCATTCCGTGCGACAAACCCGAGTGCGACTTTACTGCCGTCTCTTGCGCTTTGCCGGTCCCGTGGCGACCACCTACCGTCGCGGGCGACGACAAGAACCTTTGGGTCGCGCAGAAATGCTGGGCCAAGCTCTGCAGCCATCCGCTCTTCTCTCTCTGCGATAGCGTGAGTTCCGAGCACACGTGGACGTGTCGTTTCCCTCGAGGGCGCTGTAGCTGATCACGAATCGTGTGTTGCAGAACGAGCTCTGTCAGCTTTTGCGGGACAAGACGCGCTGCTCCGACGACGGCCGGCTCGTCTGCCACAAGTCGGACGTGTGCGACATCTTCCGTTCCCTGCCGAAGCGTGCCAAGATCCGCCAGCAGACGCTGTCGATGGCGTAAGAAGGCGGCAGCGAGCGTGACAGCAATATACGCGATTTAGCCGACTCTCACTCAGTACTCTCTCCGGTGTTGTCTGTACGGAATGTTGTTACATATCGACTACGTGAGGGGCGGCGACTACTAGATGACGGCAGCGAAAGGCAGAGATTACTGGATGTTGGCGCGGAAATGGAGAGCCTCGGCGGCCGATGCGGGCTGGAACGGCGCCGGGCATGCGACACCGATCTCCTTGGCGATTCCGGCACTGATGTCGGGGTGGACGGCACCAAAGACGGCGAGGGTACGCTGCTTAATCTCGTCGCTCTTGGCGCCACCGAGGTGGCCGGCCACGTTCGAGATGAAACGCTTGCGCGCGGCGTCGTCAAAGACCTTCTCCCAGAGCTGACGCGGCTGCTCAAAGTCGAGTTCGGTGACGAGCGAGAGCTGGTTGACGCACTCGCCGGTGAACTTTTCGTGCTTCGAAAAGTCATAGCGAGCGGGCTTGTACGTGAGCGGCTGGATCGACGACTGGTAGTTCGGGCGGTTACCCTGGTTGTAGAACGCCATGGCACCGTCGCGCTGGAAGTTTGCGGGAGGGTGGAGAGGCGCGTTGACCGGGAGCTGGGCGTAGTTGGCGCCGAGACGGTAACGGTGAGTGTCCGGGTACGAGTATAGACGCGACTGCAGAACCGGGTCGGCCGTCGGTTCGACACCCGGGATGAGGTGCGAGGGCGCGAAGGCGACCTGCTCGATCTCGGCAAAGTAGTTCTTCGGGTTCTCGTTGAGCGTGAGCTTGCCGATCGGGCAAAGGGGGAACTCCTTGTGGGACCAAATCTGCGGTGTTCGCTTCACATCAGCACATGCATACTGGCGGACGTCTCAGGCTTGGCCGCATACCTTGGTGAGGTCGAGGATGTTGTAGCGGTACTTTTCAGCCTGCTCCGGGGTCATGGTCTGGACGCAGAAAGTCCACGACGGGTGCTCGCCGCGCTCGATCGCCTCGAACAAGTCCTGGTTCGAGTAATCGGGGTTCTCGCCGGCAAGCTTGACACCTTTCTCCTGGGTGATAAAGTCGGTGCCCTGGTCCGAAATGTAGTGGAACTGCGCGTAGACGAACGAGCCGTCCTTCTTGACGAGCTTGTGGGTGTGGCCGGAGTAGCCGTGCATCTTGCGGTAACCGTCCGGGATACCACGGTCGCCAAACAGGATCATGACCTGTTGAGATAGGGATATGATTGGTAAGAAGAGGCAGGGCGATGAGGAGAGGAGAGAAGAGGAAACGAGACGAGAGAGTTCTGCGTCAGCATTCAACTCTCAAAAGAAAAAAAGGTGTATCAATGGGGTGCGTACCTGGTGGAAAGCCTCAGGGTTCTGGGACAGATAGTCTGTATAAAGAGAGCAAGGCGGCAGAGTCAGCGCGGTTCGCCTGAGCTGCAAGTCCCACCGGCTTTCAGAGAGCAACTCTCGGCACCACGTACCCCAGAACATGTCGTTGTCCTTCAGGTGCGTCTGCGGGTCACGCTTCTGAGTGTGGATGAACCGAGGAAATTTGGATGGGTCACGCAGGAAGAACACGGGGGTGTTGTTCTGCTCGGGGGCGCCGCAGCGAAAGTCAGTCTCCGTTCTCAGGGCACCTGAGCTTCAGAGAGCGAAGCTCACGTAGACGTGGTCCCAGTTGCCCTCCTCGGTCCTGAGCTTGACGGAGAAGCCGCGAGGGTCGCGGGCCGTGTCGGCCGATCCACTCTCGCCACCTACGGTCGAGAAACGAGCGGTGGCGCGGGCCTTGTTGCCCACCTTGCCGAGGAACTCGGAGCAGGTGAGGTCAGAGATGTCGTGGGTGACCTCAAAGACGCCGTGAGCTCCGCCGCCCTTGGCGTGGACAACACGCTCCCTGTAGACGTCAAAGCGTCAGAATTCAGTGGCGATCGCCGATTTCGCCGCACCGCAGGAAGGGCCTCTTTCGCCACCCGGCTTACGGAATGCGCTCGCGATCAAAGTGCGAGAGCAGGTCGATCAGGTGGAAGTCTTGGAGAAGGAGCGGTCCGTTTGGGCCGGCACGCTGAGCGGCGTAAGGCTCCTGCACGGGGGCGCCCTGAGACGTGGTGTAGACGGCGCCGTCGCGCTGTTCGAGACGGGTATCAATCAGCCCGATTCGCCCTTCGTCTCTGTATACAAGGTCCACTCACCTTCTGGAAAACTTCTTGTGATGGCATTTTTGGAAGCGGGCTGCGGGGATGACGGCGATGCGAAGGTCAGCAGGAGGTCCAGAGATGGACGCTTATTGCTGCAGGGGGTTCGTCCAGCTACTCGCTCCGATGCCCACTATTGCGCCGAAGTACGCTTCGCCGCGGAGGCAATCTGGATTGCCGATGCACAGAGGGAGACGGTGGCGCGGCGAAAGCGGCGAGCGGGAGCCGTTGCTCGATACAGGACTCCGACGTTGTCGGGGAGTGGCGAATCGATAACTCACTGGAGAGCTGTGTTTCGTAAAGGCTAGAAGCAAGAGAAAGAGAGAGGAGGTCGACGGAGGCAGCCAGCTGGCTTTCGGTCAAAGATTCGGAAGCTTCGAAAACCCCACCGGCTCCGCTAGCATCGCCGATCAAACGCCTCCAAACCCCCTTCTGGCGCGAAGAGACACTCGCAGACAGGTACTCTGGCGGCTATAGCCTCTCCAATTCCCCATCGCCGGCCAACAGCGCTCCTCACAGCGTCCTGCGAGGCTGCCAGCAACCCTCGGTAGAACGTCACTCGGCGCCGATCCTTTTACGTGCGGGGTTGGCGGGTGAAGCAAGCTGCTGACAAATTCGGGCAAGTCGTGATGCTTTTTGTCAGCAGCGTTTGCCCCGGCCGTCGTCAAATCACAGCGAGCCGGATTCAAGCTGTTCCGTCGGAACATTCTGTAGAGTCGGCGTCTCCGGGCGGAAACCGCCGATCAGCATGTCGGTTGACATGGGTGCACAGGTACATAGCAGCAGAGATCGAACGCGCAGCTAGCAGCGAGCGGTGCAGTCGGACGCTCGATTCAGACTCGAGAGGACCTTCTCAAGTGGGCCGTGCACGGTCTCGAGGCAGGGGCGAGTCGCCATCTGTAGCGGGTGTCAGGGCAGGAGCCCTTCGTTGCCCAGTAAAATGCGGCAGCAGTAGCCTCTGTCGAGCAGCAAAGCGAGACCTTGGAGTTGCAAGACGATGCATGCGTCGATGAGGACTCGGGCTGGGCGCAGAGCTCGCTTCGCGAGCTACGTCAAGTTTGCGACCTAAGCTGGTTTATCGCGCGCACGTACGCTGCAGCAAGCTGCCGTACTGCAGCTATGCAACACGACCGTGGTATTGACGCAAGTTGTCGTGCGGCAAAGATCATGGCGGTGCCGGTAAGCCTCACCTTCACTGCGCTCGTTTGGAGCAGTCGCAGAAAATGATGCGCCTACAGACCGACTGTTTCTGACAGTACCGTAGAGACAGGCAACAATTACTCTCTCTCTCCTCCCATCACGATCACGAAACAGCGTTTGCAAACCTCACGGAGCTGGCCCTCTCCTCGTCGACCCTGACCAAACTTTTCCCGCTCGGTCGCGCTCGAGATGCTGAAATATTGACGAAAAGTTCATTTCGGCCTGCCTCGGCCGCCGTACCTGTCGGAAATAAGTCAGCATAGCATCACTGACAAAGCAGAGAGGGGGAGTCCCAGTCCGGACCTCCGCGCTACCTTGAAGGTTGGCTTGCCGACCCGGACGAATGTGACGCAACTCGTTCTCGCTCGTCGAATATCCGCTGATCGCTGCAGCTTTCATCCGTGATTCACTGCTCGCTCGGCTTGTCCTCCTTTCTACGACTCGCACCTCGCTCGCCCAACCACGACTTAAACCCCAACCCGCATTCCAAAACAAAAAGTGAGCTGTGATCTCGCAAGTCATCGGAAAGAAGGTCACGCTGACGTTCCCTCCTTCCCGCAGTGATCCCTACTGCCCAGGACCGCGCTCCCAAGGACGGCCAGACTCCGGTCACCGTCGGCTCGAACGGCGCTCACTCGACCGCGTCCGGCGTCTCGGCCAACGCGACCGACGCCCTCGCCGGCACCGGCGAGACTGGCGGCCGCATGGCTCACGCCAACCAGCAGCGCGAGGAGGGCCAGTTCCCGAAGCAAGTCAGTGAGTCGAGCAGCGTTTCCTTTCTTGGCGTTGAGAGCGAGGGGAGCGCGGGCTGGCCGAGGAGCGGCGTCACTCGCAAAAAGAGAAAAGTTGTCGGAAAGGGTTGTCGGAGCTGACGACCGCGTACGTACTTGCTTTTACAGAGCCGGGCCAGGCGCCGTCTGACGGCACGACCGGTGGCGGTGAGGGCATCGGCCACAAGCACCAGGCTTAAGAGGGTGGTCTCGGTCGACGGGGCGACAGATGAGTCGGAGGAGGCCAACCTGCACATATAATGAACGTCCTTCCGATTTCTTCGCCCCCCCCCCCCCCTCCCCCCGCCCGGTTATACATGCCAGCTGTATGGCGCGACCCGCATCTGTGTAGCATTACGCATCTTGAAATTCGCCGTCCAAGTGAAGTTGCAGAATCGATGATGAGAAGCGACTTGAGGCCGAGAGTAAAGGGGGACGCGGCTCGGCTCGACGGAGCACGTAGCGGCGAGCATTTTTCTGGGAGAGCTGGTGTGTAGAGCATGCGAGCTGTGTATGGTCGAAGCTGAGCCGAGAGGGCAACGCGCCGAACCTCGGAGGCGATGCACCATTCACACCGCGTTCCGAGGCATAGCGAATCGCGGGAGACGCGTCAACAAGAGCAACAGGGCGATACCGCTGCACTCCGACTTGCGGACCTCATCCGTTCATCCGTCACTCTCGACGCCATGTCCTCCTCGTCTCGGCATTTCCGATGGCTCGTGTCCGCACTCGCCCTCACGGCATCATTGTGAGCACAAAGCCACGCTTGTATGGACAATTGTTCCGCGGGGCGGCCGATTGCCTTGTCGCCTCGTCTGGCGGGTCAACGGAGCGAGACCTCGACACGCATCCTTCAACAAAGGAATTGCGCGCAGGAAGAAGCGGCCATCCGAGCCAGGCCCAGGGACAAGCTCTGGAACGGAATGCTGACCTGCTCAACTACCCTGTGCGCCAACAGAGTCGCCCCGATTGCCGCCCAGAGCACCTGTAACGGTCATGCCGAGTTCTGCGACCGCTTGTACTCGAACGTCTCGGTCATCGGCGCGCACAACTCTTACGGCGTGTCCAAGGGCAACCGTGCGTGCCTTTGTGCAAACTTTGACTGTGCCGAGGCGCTGTGCTGACACTAGACCGCGTCACTCGCACAGTGGCGGCGAATCAGAATTACACTGTCGCGACGCAGCTCGACAACGGCGTCAGGATGTTGCAGGTGCAAGGGCATATGAACGGCAACGATCTGCATCTCTGCCATACGTCGTGAGTTGCGACCCCTTGAAATACCGGCTAATGCGCCGCGCCCGTCTGACCCGATTTGCCTCCACAGATGCTTCCTCCTCGACGCCGGCACGTTCACTTCCTACTTGTCCACGGTCAAGACTTGGCTCGACAACAACCCCGACGAGGTCATCACCCTCTTGCTCGTCAACTCGGACGGGATCGCCCCTTCGGTGTGGGCCCAATCGTATACCGATTCGGGCCTGTCGAAATACGTCTACACGCCCACGAACGTCCCGATCGAGTACAGCGAATGGCCGACCCTGCGAGAGATGATCAATGCTGGGACTCGCGTTGTCAGCTTCTTGGCGCAAAACGCCGACGTCTCGAGCGTGCCGTACCTGATCGACGAGTTTACCAACATCTGGGAGACGCCGTACGACGTGCGTCGGCTCTGGACGGTCTCGACTTGCACAGTCCCTACCGTCACTGACGTTCTACTGGTGCAACAGGTCACCGACAACGCTTTCCCGTGTACTGTCGACCGCGTCACTGGCAGTCCGGAGAACAAGATGGTGCGTTTTCGCCGACCCTTGACTCCCCGCTCGGTGGCTGACGCACCACGCTCGGACTCGTCCGCCTCGCAGTACCTCATCAATCATTTCCTCGACGTCAACATGACCTTGCTCGGGACGACGATCCCGGTCCCCGCGACGCAAGAACTCGAGACGACCAACGCCGCGACCGGGACTGGCTCGCTCGGCGCGCAGGCGAGCGAGTGCGTCGCCCAGCATGGGTACAACCCGACGTTTACTCTGGTGGACTACTATGATGTCGGGGATGGCAGTGTCTTTGGTGAGTCGGCCTTGCGGACGCCGTTCCGTAGCTGTTTGCTCGACGAGGGCTTTCAGCTATCTTTGCCGGATCCCCGGGGCTGACGAACGCGAACATACCACCTTTTGCAGAGTACACCGCCAAGCTAAACGGCGTTTCGTATGTCGCCGAACCGATCGGCAACGGGACCACCACCACCTCTTCCAGCAGCAGTCCCAAGAGTTCCGGCTCGAGCAATTCCGGATCCGGAAGCGTCACTTCGGCCGAGCTGAAGGGCGGCGCCATGTCGGCGGCAACCTTGTCGACCACGGGCATGGCCATGGCCGCAGCAGCCGCCGGCGGACTGCTCGTCTTGCTCGCGTGAGGGCCGGTTCCTCGCGTGGACTCTATTTCCACCATCGGAGTTTGTTCAGCCTCTCGATTCGATTCATTCGTTCACTGCCCTATAGACACTCTCACCTCTTGCTCCCTGCTGTCGATGCGCATTGACTCGCCCGAAATGCTTGTAACCGCACAGAGTCGAATATTGATTTGGATGCCTTCCGAGGCGATTCTCCGAGAATGCGGCTACGGCGGCTGTCATGTTTGAACCCATCTGAGCTCATCTGCGCATTGGTATGGACTATGTTTGAAGTG
Source organism: Rhodotorula sp. CC01 (assembly GCA_021654155.1). Classification (NCBI taxonomy): domain Eukaryota; kingdom Fungi; phylum Basidiomycota; class Microbotryomycetes; order Sporidiobolales; family Sporidiobolaceae; genus Rhodotorula; species Rhodotorula sp. CC01. The sequence goes on from JAKEZK010000007.1 coordinate 223,035, forward strand.
CGCCTTGCTTGTGCTTATCACCGTGTTTCCCCGAGGAGGAGGCCGATAGCGCTGTCTCCGCAGCGTCATCGGCACCGAATGCAGTCTCCCTGATCCCGTCCATATCGCCGGATCTTGTGAGAGAACCGCTCGCTGCAAGAAAGTGCAAGCTCACCTTGCGTCCCGCCCTTGCCACCGCGCGTCGCGCCATACTTGAGTACTCGCCTTCGCCGATAAGCCGGGCCTTTTTCACATGCGCATCTCGCCGACCAGCGAACTCGACGCCACCACCGAAGAGCAGCGCGGGCGGCAGCTGCACAGTCGCGGTACCGCTCGAACCGGCAACGGTCCCCGCGCGAGCACGATCGGCGCCGCTCCCAGCAGGGTGGCGGCGGCGCCGTACTCGAGGCCGCAGAGCCGACGAGCGAGGTCGATTGGCAGCTCCAAGTCAGCGAGAGGGTGCGAGCAGCTTCGGAAGAACGCATACCACAGTCCGAGTATTCGAGACGGCGCGACTATGATTTCTCGGAGCCAGTCGAGGGCGCGGACGAGGTCGCGACGACGGGGCGAACCAGCAGCGAGAACCCCTCGTTTCCGGTCCCCGTTCCTCGATCAAGCGGTCGACTGTCACGTGTCGCTGCATTCCTTCGTGGCAGTGACACTCTCGCCCAAGCCATGGCCTTCCCCCCTCCTCTGCCCGGCCGCTCTCTCCGACCTGGACGCCGACTTTTCGCCGTCCTTCTCGCCAGAACATCTCACCGCACTCTATATTGCTCAACACGGCGCGGGCGGGTCAAATCCTGATGACCACTCATCCCCGCACCATATTCGCAAGCTTTCCTACGTCGTACCGGAAGAAGACGAAGCTTGGGCGGCGGCAGCGACGGCCGAAGGGGCAGCAGAATCTCTCGCGTCCGGAAACGCTCGCCGACAAGGAGAGGAAGGTGACACGATGCGATCCGCATCCTTCTCTTATCCATACGAACAGGACACTCGCCACGACCGCGCTCGACGGCGATTGTCCATCATCTCTACGCACTTGATCCCGCACTCCCATCGCAGCAACAGCAGCGTACTATCGTTGGGAATGTTGTAAATTGTCAACAGGAAACGGCAAAGGCGCATGCATATACAGCAGTGTACAAAATGTGATCTCGAACGAGTCGTCATGAATGGTCGCCGAGGGAAGTGGAAGAAAAGGGAAGCCTAATCGACGTCTTCGATGATTGGCATTCCATTTCGTTCCGCCCCGCTGCTGCTCGATTCGGCCGGCGCATCGCTTGACGTGGGCGCCATCGACGTGCTCGAAGAAGACTCATCTGCAGCGGACGTTGTCGCCGCGTGCTGGCGTTTCCGCTCCTCGGCTTCGGCAGCTCTCCTCCGCTCAGCCGCTTCCGCCGCCGCTCTCGCCGCCGACCGTGCCGATTCCTCTCCCGACGCCGAAGGTAACGGCTCCACACCACCTGCATTCGACGATGGCGTTGCCGCAGCACCCAGATCGATCAGAGGCGCGTCCTCCGGATCCCGAGAGTCTTCCGCCATCGCATCCTCCTCGTCGCCGTGCTCTTCCGTCAACCCGTTCCGCTCCGCCGGACTTTGGTGGTCCACCTCTCCGCCTTCTGCAGGCCAGACCCAACTCCCCGGGAGGGTGGACCCGCCTTCGACATCGGGGATCTGCGCCGTCGAGGGTCGAGTCGACAGCGGCGGACGGGGCGGTGGCGGCAGCGGACCACTTCCTCCGACCGCGTCCTGCGCAGCGGCAGGCGTCGCGCTCGAGCGCTCTCCACCCGTATTGGACCCAGAAGGAGTCGGACCGGTCGCCGATGTTTGTTGTCCTCCGTGTCCCTCTTCGCCGTAACCCGGCTGGCCCGGTTGCGGAACCAGTGCGTAGCGGCAGATCGGACACGTCCCGCTCGTTTTGAGCCAGGGGACGAGGCAATCTTCATGATAGAGGTGTTTGCAGGGGAGAGCGACGGCGGCGTCATCGAGCTGGAAAGCGTCGAGGCAGACTCCGCACGTCGTGATCGAGTCCATGTCTGTTCGGCGAGACGGCGTGGAGACAAGATCAGCGATCTCTTTTCGCCCGCTCGCATCGTCGAGAGGAGAACATACCGAGGACATCCTGACTAATCTGGAGACGAGGAAGCTTCTCGATCATGTCATCGGGAGCGGGTTGTGGACCGGCTCTTCCAGCAGCCTGTCCTCCCGGGAAGAGGAAAGAAGTTCAGTCGGAGGTCTCCGCGCAGAGGTAGGAAGCGCGATCAGCGCACCTGTTCCATGAGATCGTTCAGCAACTGCTGGAAATTTGCCTCGCTGCCCCAGACATAGTCGCCTGCGTTGGCATGCGTCGGCAGTCCAAAGCCACCGCCGTGACCGCCGAGGACTTGACCGAAGAGGGAAAAGAGGGCGCCGAGCGGATGCTGAGTGGCCCCTCGGTTCGCTGCGTGACCTTGTTCCTCTTCCGTTGCGGGTCCAGTCTCGTGCCCACCCTCGGCGAACGGGTTGTTGCCGGGGTCGTCGGCCGGATGCGGGCCGCCGAATGCGTCATTGAGGAAACTGTTCGGGTGCGAATAATTGAATGTCAGTGCAACGGCAGCTCATATAAAGGAGGATCTGCGCCTACTCACGCTGCGAGGTTTTGGATCGGCACCTGGCCCTGACCGTGCTGCTCCTGCTGCTGTCGATGTGCGGGTTCGTTCGCGCCTGCAGATTGCCATCTCCTCGCCTGCGGTCGCCCTTCCCCCGAGGCTGACCTGCCGTTACCGTCCGCGTTGGCTGCTGCTGCTGCTGCTTGAGGACCTTGGGCCGGCGGGGCGAGCCCGAACGCCTGCATGAGCGAGTAGGCGAGCGGGTTGCTGGCGCCAGGATGTTGAGCCTGCGCGCCTCCCGCGCCTCCGAAGCCGCCGGTGAAGACGAAACCTCCTCCGGGAGACTCGTAGTGGAAGAATCTGCCGTTGCCGGCCTGGTTGGGCGCTTGGTCGTTGTTGGCGGCGCCACTTGCCGAGCGAAAGAACCCGAACGGATGGTGTTCCACGTCGTCCTCGTCGACCGGGTCAAACTCGCGCGGATCGTCTGCCATGCCGTCATTATCAGGGATCTAGCAGTTCCGCGGATCAGCGCACGACTTGTAGCGATAGGGAGGCGCGCCCTGGGGGGCCAACAAGTAGACGAACCTCTTCCACAAAGGCACCACCGCATCTCGGGCAGGTGAAGCCGTCCGGGCTGGTCGCAAAGTCGGACCCTTCGTGCGAACACTCGTGGCAGTAATAGCGAGTCATGTTCGGTGTAGAGAGGGAAGCGAGCGAGCGGACGATGCGGTCATGCTCGCTCTCTGGCGCGGAACGGCGGAAAGGAGGCGCAGCTAGTTCCTCCTGTCGAGCTTTCGCCGCACGTGACAGAATCGCAGAACGCGATCGGACACGTAGGCACGCGCATCTCCGGACTCTCTCCCGCCTCGCACAACTGCTCATCTCCTAGCTTGACTGGCCAGCGCGGCGGCGTAGCTGTCAACTACGGAGACGCGGACTTCGAGGAGGATCCAGCCCACCTCCCAGCGGAGCGAGCGGAGGAGAACAAGGGCCCGCTCGAGCCGCCAGCTGGCAGCCGAGGCTCTCAAGGCTCTCCGGACGAGGCGCTCGCCCTCTAGAGAAAGCTCGACGAGCCGAATATTAGGCACTACCAGGGTCAACCATTTCCCAGAGACGATCATGAGCCTGGACGGCACTCTGCTCCGACTGACTTCGGACGAGATCCTCGCCGCGCCGCACGAGGTGCTGGCATCCCTCGTCCAGCGCTACCAAGACGAGCTCGATCGAGCGCTAGAACTGGCGCAGGCAAAAGACGATGATGCTGCTCGCGTCGAGGAGGATCGCGTTCGACTGGAAAAGGATCTCGACACGGCAAAGCGGAGGATCGACGAACTGCTGAACGAGCAGGCAAGAATGGAAGACGAGCTGAGCGGCAGGATCGAAGTGCTCGACAACCTCCGCGCCAATGTGCGCGAACTCGAGCGTGAAAAGAAGGAAGCCACAAAGCGGTACCGCGAGCAGGTGAGTGGCAAAATTGGTTCTTCGTCTCTTTCTTGAGCCCGTCTCGCTTGCTTACCGCTTTGCCCTACTAGGCCGAAACGCACGAAGCAGAGCGTCAAGCATGGCACGACCAAGAATCACATTTCAAGATGCGAGTCGCCGACCTCACTGCTTCCCCGACCAAGCGGCACCGCAGCCGACGATCCGGTCCAGTCGAAGTCTCGGAAGAGTCTCCAACAACGGGCGACCAACCCATCGGAACCCGCTTGCTCTCGCCGACGGACGGTAACGCTGCAATAGACGGCCGGGACGAGCCGCTCTCTTCCTCCGCCTCATCAACCACCTCCGCCGATCCTGCCCCGCCCTCGGCGACAGAGTTATCCCTCGCCGCGCAGCTCGCGTCCCTCACCACCGCACACGAATCGCTCGCGTCGAGTTATCGGACCTTGCAAACCGAGATGAGCGACCTCAAGCGGGTTTACCAGAACCTGCAGGAGGAGAACGAGTCGTACGAAATTTTGCTCGGCGAGCGGACTCTCTCTGGCGAGGTGCAAGAATCGCAGCTATTCCGGTTCAGTGCGGCATGGAGCAGCAGTGCTCCGTGGTCTTCGCTCTACGGACTCGAGGAAGGCGACGATGAGCACGAAGGAGGAGGGGGAGGAAGCCGGGATTCTGCGCACGCCCGTCGACCTGCTCGATCGCCTCGTCTCGGCAGCCCTCGATCTGTGAACGCTGAAGGCCTAGACCTGGCAGCGGAGCTTCAGGCAGCAGAGCCCGTCGACAAGCAGGACGAAGAGGAAGGTCACCCGAACCGAACCGAACAAGCGCGAGAGAGGGAACTAACCTACCACGGCAAAGCTACGGAGCTCGGATCTGTCGAAGGTACGCGCAGATTATCTGTGGTTAACTCTCGGAAACGCAAGTACAAGTGCTGACCTTACTCTGAGCAGCCGAACTGCGACAAGAGGTCCGGACACTCAAGGACGCCAACAAAGCGCTCACTCTCTATGTCTCCAAGATCGTCGACCGCGTCTGCCAGCAAGAAGGCTTCGAGAAGGTGCTCGCCGTCGACTACCGACAAGTTCCTGCCGAGGAGAATACAACGACTCCGTCTTTACCCGCCAAGAAGCCGCGTCCGGCTTCGATCGGTTTCTTCAGCAGGCAAGCAATGGTGACGAGTGAGGCACACAAGGCGCTCGAACCCGCGACCCCGACCACGACATCCCACTCGCTCAGGACGGCGCCTTCCAGCACGCCGACATCGAATCTTTCCTCTCCCAGTCCGGCGAACGCTCGCAAATCGGGAGGAGGATTACTCGAAACGGTCACGTCTGTATTCAGCTTCAGTCGCGGTCCTTCCCTTTCGCCGTCACCGGGACCGGCGCCCGAGTCAAGTCAAGGCCAAGGCGGCATGAAACCGCTCATGCTGGCAGATTCGGCACGCAAGCTCGACCCCGTCGACGATCTCGAAGACGAGGACGACCGCCGCGAGCGGGCGAAGATTCACAACGAGATGCTTCAGCTCGGATTTGAGCCGCCGTCCGTTTCGAGACTGGCCGCAGCTGGTGCAGGCCGGCGCGCGGTGTCCACTTCTCCTCGGCTTGGAACGTCCCCAGGCGTACTTGACGGGCTAGTCGAGACTCACTCGCCCGTACTTCTGACTCCGGAAGAGCAGGAGCAGCATGCCCGTAACGAGCTTGAAGAAGGTCGCAGCTCCGGGTTCACCGAACCTCCGCCCAGACAAATGAGCATGGTGGCCCGGCGACGGCAAAGCTTGAAACGGTCTCCTCGCCCTTCTGACAGTCCCGGTGACGTCGTCGTCGGCCTCGGCATCGATGAAGAATCTGCTGCTGCCGATCACTTTGGTCCCGCCAGCAAGTCTGTTTCGCCTGCACCGCCGGTTTCGCCGAGCGACGAGGCGCCGACGCTTCGAAAAGCATTCCGGCGGCTTTCGACGGCTTTCACGAGCCCGTCATTGGGATCATGAGAGTAGCGGTCTGACCAAAGAAATGGCATGATTACGGATGACACTGTCAATATACTGTGATGGTGACAACAACGAGGCGAGAATCGACAAGAGAACAGAGCTCGAGAAATGTCAGAAAGGACCAAGAGCGGCTTCGAAGATCGATGCCGAGTCGGTCGGTGGCGGCGCAGGCGCTGGGTGGGGATGCTCCATGAGCGAAGGGGTCGCCGAGGTCGGCTGGTCAACAATGCTCGCCGCGTCGTTCGTAGCTGCGAGAGAAGCGGCGCGCGTCTCTTTGGGCACTGTCCGCATCTTTTCGAAGTTGAGCCAAGGGGTAGGACTCTGTAAAGTGGAACTTGGTGAGCTGGTCACAGCGCAAAAGCGATTTGGCATTGTACGCACGAGGAGAAGGTAGCCATCGATAGCCTCACGGAAGCGGGTTTTGTACTGCTTCGGGGTGATCACCGTCGGTCCTCCCGATTTATACGTCCCGCCTGGCCAACAGGAGGAGAGTCAGACTGCGGATCGATGTTGTCGTTGTCGTTTAGAAACGATGAGAACCGTACCGAGGAAAGCCGTCTCTTTGACCCAGCTTTCGAGGCGCTTGTCCCAGGTGTACGTGCGGATGTAATCTGCAGGCAGTCACAGTCGTCAGCTTGATTCGCAAAGACGGAGAAGGGTCCATCTGCGTACCGACGATGCCGACGACTAGTTCGGGTTTCGTGGCATCCACGCCGATCACGAGCGAGTAATCCATCACGTCTGTGAGATGATGCGTCAGCCAGGCATCATCACCGAGCACGGTTTAGGCGAAACATACTCAGATCGGCGAGGAACTGGCTGTCGTTGTAGATGGCTTCCTTCACCAGCTGTTTCGATTCTTCCCGAACGTAGATCGGACTCTTCACAGAGACTGTCGGTTGGGACGTGTCAGCGCACGAGACCCGACTTTGATGGGCGACTGCACTCACGCTCGATGAGGTTTTCGTCAAGGAGTACGGGGTTGTTCTCCTCTGCTCTACGGTTTCGGGTTGAGCCTTTCAGGTCGAAGATCTGCTTGAGCTCCCGGCCGTAAAAAAGGTTCTGCAAAAGGGCGAGACTTGGTTAGGAAGCGCACATGTTGCCGTGGACCTGTTAGTACTCGCCTCCATCACGAGGAAGTCGACGTTGCGGTAATGCTTGCCGAGGCTGATGCGGTAGATTCCGAAAACCTTGGCCAAGACCGTAGGTTTCTGGGCGTTGCAACAGCGATCAGTCACTTGACGTTTACGGAGCGAAAGGATCGAGTCGCACACTCACCGAATGGAAGAGCGCATCAGCCATGTACTGGAAGTATGCCGGCGCGAACCGTGCAAACACCTCCATCTCTGGACGAGACAGCTGTTTCACGATGAAACGATCGTCTGCGCCACAACTACGTGAGCGACATCATCCTGAGGCAACAGCAGAAGTCGCAAGACCTACCGAGGGTCTTCATGAAGTCGACTTTGGACTTCCCGCCGGCGGCGTCCCACTTGAGGCAGCGGGCGAGGCTTTCGACGAATTGAGTACCGCAGCCGCATTGCTGGCGGAGCGCTTCGAACTGCTCGACCCAGAAAACCGTGCAGCGCGCAGAGATGTCGCCGAGCTCGACGTCTGCGAAGCGAGTCAGCGCAGGGGACAGGTGGTTCTCAGAACTTGGCTCTTGAACGTACCTCCGAGTTTGAAGGATCTTTGGGAAGACCCTCGCAGAATCTCTTCCGCTGTTCGCGCTGCGTCCTCGATCTCGGCCGCGTCCATTGGGCTCTCGCGCCCGATACCGCCGGAGCTAAGACCAGCTCGGATCCGAGAGAGCCCGGCAGACTCGAAAGCCTGGTAGTACTTCTTAGAGCTCAAGGCGTGCGCGATAATGGACGTCGGTTCATCGTCTCGCAGGAGGATGGGGTTGTCGAGGTAGAGATGCTCCGTGGGAAGGCTGCGAACAGAAAATCGATCAGCCCCGACGCGAGCAAGAGTCCTAGGCTGCGCTCGTATCGCTACTCACGTCGGATACGCCAGGGGCGCGAAATCGCCGTTCCGATAATTCCACAGACTTGTGAAAGTGTTGAAAAGCGACTTGCGCTCCGTACCGCTGGACTCGCCCTCGGAGAACTTGGGAAATGTCGACACGTCCGCAGACGCCGGCGACGGCGACGGAATGGGTGTGCAGCCGGTAGCCGCGTCATTCGTGGCATCGCTGATGGCGACGCTTTTCGAGTCGTGCGAAAAGACTAAGGCATCCGACATGGACGAACTGCCAGCCCGCGAAAGCTGTGGAAGCTCTTGAACTGGCGCGCTACTTGCGTGTACGTCTGGCGATGGAATTTGTGCTGCTGCCTCGCCTTCCTCATCCATCTCGGGACCGTCGTGATCGTCGTCGAATTCGTCATCGGCTCCACCGGATTCGTCCACGCTCGCGTTGTCTTCGTCCGAGTCGTTGATCGCGTTTCGAATGCTGTGAAACACTTGACTGGTTGATTGAGAATGGCCGACCGGACGCGCAACCCGAGCGCTGATGCGCCCGTGCTTGTGGCCAGGGAGTGCGTGTCTCGCGTTGCCGCTTCGGTGAACGAAAGCGCGGCTATTCGAGTCGCGGCATGGAGCAGCGGCACGAGCGACTCGCGCCTCACCGTCTGTAGGCATGCCGTTGTCTTGGGGTCCGCCGTCGTTGGCCTTTGGCAGTTTGCTCTGGATTGTCGAGCTCGACGACGAAGTGCGGGGGACGAACGGACGCCTCTGGCGCTTCGCTTCGACCGGTGACAGCGAATCCTTGTTACGGAACACTTCGGGGCTGGTAGAGCGCGCTCGATAGCCTGCGCGTGAGGAGGAACGACTCGAAGCCGGCGATAATCGTCGACTGCTTTCGGAAGAGGCCTCTCCCGGCGCGGCATACGGAAATTGGCGTGGCTCGAAGAGTCGGGTGAGCGCCAGCATTTGCGGAGCGGGCCGAAGATGCGGAATGCGGCTTGGACGAGCTGCTGCGGCTGCGAGCGGGTCGGGGGCCAAGTGCAAGACTCCGACCATTCGTGCGTCTGCGTTGGGGGTGTCCACATCAGCAAAACCTCCTTCATATAGAGGACGATAAAATCGTATGTACAGCTGCTGTCGGTGTCTGACACCGCGTGCGAGGGACGAGGCCGGGACCTCGGCGCCTCTTGCGGTCGCTCGGTGGCTGAGCGTCGCATGGCGGGGCGCTCGGAGGACTTGCCGGACCCAACTTGCGGCTTTCCCGACTCATAGGCACTGACCAGAGCTGCAACTTGCGGCCCGTTCCGCCTTCTCCGCGGCGGAGCGTCGCGTTCGCTTTCTGCCGCGCTCGTCTCGTCGATGATAGGCGGAACTTGGTGACGAATGAAAGGAGATCCCGAGAACGTGAGGGTCGCGGTCATCTCGCCGTCGGCGCAGACAGTCGAGTCGCTCTCACCCTCGCTGCCAGTCGAAGGACGGCGAGCGCGAACGGTGGAAGAGCGTGAAAGCGGTGGCGGCTGGACTGGCGCCCCAGAAGCGCCGACACAACCTTCTGGCGCGAGCGACGATTCCTGCTCGAGCTGGGCGTGCAGCGGACCCGTAGCCAAGCGACGATCACCCTCTACTTGTGCGGAGGCAGGATCATGCCCGTGCTCGGGTCCGTCCGGTGCGGTCACTTGATGAGGAGAAGGCGGCGGCGGTTCGGCGCCGTCGTACGGCTCTTCTACTTCAATTGCCGGTGGAAGTGCGCCGGAAACGATACGCGAGCTCGGCGACACGGATGCAGGCGCTTCGGGAAAGATCCGTTTCAGCTGGGCTGAGGCGCGGCGAAAGTCCGAAAAGTCGGCGGGAACGATCCGCTTGACGAAGGCTGACCAGTCCGCGTCAAACGCATGGCTGCGCTCCTGAAGCGCTCGACGGACGTTGATCAGTTCGATGCCGTTCGAGTGGTGGGCTTGCTCGTAGGTCGACCGCAAGAGCTCCTCGATCGCTCGACGCTCGGTTTCGCAGCGTTCGGAGAAGCCAGCGAGCGCACTTTGACATTCCTCCTGGCGCTCCGGAGCAACGCAATCGAGCTTGAAGCTTGCGATGCGTGCCTGTACCGAGTCGAAGAATGCCTGCGTCCGATGCTGTACTTGCGTGCATTCGGCGTTGCGCAGCTCGACTTGCCGATCGGGTCGGACTTTGACTTGCCTCGGAGGTGCGACCACGTCGCGCAAGTCGACCTTGTCCTTGGTGATCGAAACGCGCACGCCCCCGAAATGCCAAAAGCGCACATGGTCCGCCTGTCCGTCGTGGCCACAAGACTCGTCGAGGCATTCGAAAGCTCCAGACGGGTGGAATGACAGATCGAAGAACCTGCCAAGACTGAGGCGAGATGTTTCTGCCGAAGCGCGCACGAGCCGACTCGCGCAGTGGCAGCCTTCCCTGCGGCACATGCTGCTGAGGCCGATAGCGCCTTGTAGGATATCGTTATTCCACGACTCCCAGTCGACTCGCAGGATGGCCTGGTCGTGGACGAACACGCGAGTGTGCCGGTGAAGTGGCTCGTTGCAGGTCGGCGACGGACACGGCTCGTTGCTTTGTAAGGCGGCGTCGGCTTTTCGAAGGTATTGGCCGATCGTGGTGTCCGTATCGCGGTAAAAGTCGATGGCACGAACCTCGGGCGGTCGGCACAACCGGCTGGGCTCGCCGTCTCGGCCCCAGAGGAGGAGCGATTCGAGCACAAACAATCGTTGATGGTCGCGCAAGTCGAAGCTTTCGGGCGCTGACACGCTGTACGCCTTCCATTCGGCAAGATGCTGTGCCTGAGCTGACTCGGCTTCGTCGACGAGCGCTTGCCGCGCCAGATCTTCCGGCCGATCGAGTTGGAGGTCGATCACCGAAGAAGCCGCTGACGCGAGCGATTGCTCTTCGGCAGCATCCGATATGGCATGCGGGGTCGCAAGCGATGTCGGTTCAACCGAGAGCGGTTCGGTGATCGATGTTGTCGACGACGATGCAGATATGAGTTTCGCGTTCATCTCCTCCTCCAAGATGCGCTGTGCCTCTTCCGAATCGCGCTGCATTCGGAGCTCCCTCACGCGTCGAGAGTCTTCGGCGACGCGCTGCAGACTGTATGGCGGCGGATAGTGGACAAGCGCTGAACCGGTAAGCTCGACCTCCTCGTAGGGCCGGAAGGACTGCGACAGCTCGGGGTCTTTCGTCAAGTCGCTCGCCGGCGCGTCTTTCTCCGACTCGTCCGAAGTCTCCGACTCGGGATGGTCGCCTGGAGAGAAGGGGCCTCGGGGAATCGGCATGGCCGGGACGTGCGCTTCGACGTGCTCATCGTGCAGCAAGTAACCTTCCAGCTTGGCGTTGTAGACGACGAGCACGAGCGTGTGAATGATGCGCTTGACCTTTGCGAGATCTCCCATCGATCCTCCGCGGAGTACAATCGTACAGTTCGAACGCGAGTCGCCTTCGAAGCGGAGGAACGTTTTTCGTCCACCCGGGATCTTGGGATGGACGAAGGTCTGAACGCGAAACGACCGACACTTGCCAATTCGCGGGTCGAGGAGGCCGTTCGTCGACGAGATGATCTCGGCTCCGAACGAGTGCGACAGCGACGCGAGGGCGGACGCCTTGACATGGCGCGCGACAACGATGCCGCGATGGTTCAGCTGTTTGAGCGCTACCTGCGACACGTTGCGCTGCGCGAGAACGATGTGCGGGACAGAGTACTGGATACGGACCGCGAGATTTTCAAGATATTGGCGCTCCTGCGCATGCACTTTGTCGAGCGAGAGGTACTGGCCGTCGTTGCGCTGGTATTCGAGCGGGAAGGACACGAGCATGATCCTCGGGTTCGACAGGTTTCGCGCCATCGACTTGAGCATGACGTTCTTGGTGATGACGACGCCGCTGACAAACTCGCTGTCGCGGGGGCGTCCGCCGGGGATACGCTTCACGCGGACGTGATCGTGAAGAGCAAAGTTGCCGACTTCGACCTCGTCGAGCATCGCCAAGCGGTCCGCAACGTCGTAAAGCAGGCTCTCCAGGACCGGAGCCCACGCATCGACCGACGGGACCTGTTCGCGCTCGAGCGTCTGGCGAATCGTCCGCTGAATATGAGCCGTCGAGGCTTGCGAAAGGGGGACCTCCATCGCCTCGGCGGCTCGGAACGCGTCAAAGTGGTACACGTCTGGGTCGATGCCGCTCATGTCGAAGGGAGTCTCTGGCAGAGAGTCGATCAAATGCCCAGAGAGACGCGAGTCGGACCGGCCCAAAGCAGGCAATCCTCGCTCGCCAGCGCCGTGGAGTCCTTGCGCAGGCAGGAACGAAACGCCTCTCGGGAGAATCGGGGCAGCCACTCCGAAGGGCGAGAGCTTTTCGTCCATGTCGTCGTGCAACGTATCGTTGAGATCGAGACCGAGGCCGTGTAAAACGGGCGAGTCGGCGGGAGAAGGCTCTGCGCTCGAGTCGACCGCCTCGATCGGCGACTCGCTACTCGAAGCAGGGTGCTCTTCGTCGCCAAGCGACCGACGGAACGGAGCCGTCGCAGTTGAAAGCGTGGGACTCTGCGCGCCCTCGTCGGTGTACATCTCGTCCGACTCGGCAGCAGCTCCTGTCTCGACTTGTCGATCCGACCGACGAGGGGAAACGCCAGCCGGCACCGCCTCTTGACTCGGACGGCGCTGACGGCCGACGGAACGCGCTTCTTCGTCGATCGGAGAATTCGCCAACGGCGAGTCGCGCGGCCCCGCCCCTTTCGGACTACGCTCGTTGTGGATCTCTGGCAACGAGTTCGACGTCGAGAGCCGACTGTGACGAGGTCGCATGCCGGAGGGACGGTAGTGACGCAGAGAAGAGGTGGGAGTCGGTGGCATGTCGTGCGTCGCCGTCGGCGAACGATAGCGTGAGACGGAAGCGCGGTCGTCCTCGATCGTGGGTGTGCGCGAAAGCCGCAACGATTCGTGCTTCTCTGCTGCAGGCCGGCATCCGTCGCAGACTCGTACATCCCGGAGGTTGCCGAAATGCGGCAGGATAGTCGAGGCACTGCGTGAAGGGTTGGGTGAGCGTACTGTTGGTGGTTTGCGGTCGAGACAAAGGCTCATTACCACGAAACGCAGAAGATCTGCCCGCAAATTCGACCTGAGCACATGCCAACAGTAATCGCACATCAGCGAAAGTCTCTGGAGAGGACCAGCGACCTCGGAGAGCGTCATGAACGGCAGCGCTCACAGTGGTGACGCCTTCGGAAGGTCGTGAACGCCGAGCCGCACTGGAAGCAATCCTTGGCCGACTCGTCCTTGATCCAATACCGCGTCGAGAGACCCTGTCACAATGACACGGAAGTTCAGAGGCAAGTCTGAACCAGAGAAGCAGCGGTCATCTCCGTCTCCCTCGTCACTGACCTCGTTACGGAGACGTCGCATCATCTCATAGGCCGACGGATTGGTCGATTTGGCGCCCGTCCCGACGGACCAGATTGATCGAGCATCGTCGTCGAGACTGGACCGAGGAGCAGCACCACCTCCTCCTGCCCCTCCTCGCCCGCCAGTGAAGCTCGAGAGCCCCGGAATGGCACTCGTGAACGATAGTCGGCGCGGTCTTCCCTCTTCCAGAGCGGTTTGCGGCGGCAGTTCCTCGCTCAAAGTGGGCGACCAATTGTCATGCTGGCCCGCCGGGAACCGGAACTCGCTCGTAAGTCGGCCTCCGCCTCCGCCTCCTCCGGCGCTGCCGTAGGACTGACCGCCCGAAGAAGAGCTGAAGATTGCGGCGCCCGTTTCGGCGTTTTGTAAACTGACTCGTACAGAGGGCGAAGCGCCCGAGAGGCGGATCGGGCGGACAAAGCGTTGCCCGTCGGGGAGAACGGAGGGGTGGTGGTGAATCTGGTTCTCCGTCGCAGCCGAGGCTGCTGGTCGACTGCGACTCCTCGATCGACTGGAAGAAGAGTGCGTCCGCGGTTCGCTGGAAGGTCTCGCTGGACTGCCGTCGCCGCGACCACCTTGCTGCAGCAGTTCCCCACTCGCTGCTGCACCCGTTCCAGAGTCCTCACCCGGCGACGGCGCCTGCGCCGAAGAAGTACGCGACCGGGACCCGCTACGATCTCTTTGATGGTGGAGATAGCGATCGTCCGATTGGCGTTCAGACTCGGCTGAAGGAGCAGGACCGACGCCCGTCAGGACATTGGCGAGGTGTCGTTTCGCGACCGAAGGGCGGTAGCCGTCCTCCTCCTCAGGGATCGATTCGCGGTTCCGGTTACGTTCGTGACGACTTGCTGCTCGACTGGACGCTGACCCTGCGCCGCCAAAGAGGCGCTTGAGCCCCGAGATGGAGAAGGCCGACAAGCCGGAGCTGCTGCTGGTGGGGGATGGATTTGCCCTCGACGACGAGCGAGCGCTGGGCGGCGGAATCGGGAGTGACTCGTACGTTGCAGTCATCGTACGAGTGTCGGCAGACCGTCCATCGAGCCGAGTCAGTGAGAAGCGTAAGACGTCTCGAGATGAGGGATTCGCGGTCGCTTCCGCGCAGAGCATCTCGTGAAAAACAATGGCAGTCTGATTCGCCCATACGCTGCACGCAACACGACGAGATGCTTTGGACAGCTCATAAGGGGTGGGTAAATTGACAACAGGAAGGAGCGGAGCTACGAGGAGGGGCGAACTGTAGGCGATACAAGCCGGGAAACCACGTCGAGCGAACAAGAGGGACTAGTCGTCCGTCTCGCGGGAATGGACCGTGATCCCGCGGGCCTCGAGATCTTCCACGATACTTTCCGGAAGCTGGCCGGTGACGCTGTGGAGGTGCGAAAGAGGGGGATGAGTCCACGTCTTCTCGTGTGGCGCAACGGCAGGGAGAGTCCCAAGAAGAAGAAGAAGGCGCTCACCGGACAGCATAGACGCCCGGTGCGTGCTTGTCTGCGAGCGGACGAGGCGAAAAAGGCATGCGATTGTCAGCGAAATACAGGAAGCGAGACAAAGACTTGCGAAAGCGCAGTGGCGCCACGAGGCCGGAGGATCCAGCCCTCACCGTTGCGCTGCCATTTTGCCTGTAGCAGCAGCGTTCAAGGCGGTGAGCGAGCGCGGTCAAAAGAAGGCTGTAGCTTCAAAAGGAAACAGGGACGTACGACCCAGCTCTCTTCTGGTCGGATCATGGCGATGACTCCGTCGAATTGGGCCGTGGTGCAGTTCATGACCTGGTCCTGGTCGCCGCGCATCTGCAGGGCAAGGTGTCGTCACTTCTAGCTTGTCTCTCCCCGGACTGAAAAAGGTGTAGACATACTTCGAGCTTGTCTTCGCAGTTTGGGCAGCCCTGCTTGCGGAACTCTGCCGGAGTCGCGACGAAGGAGCACATGAGGCACGCGCGCAGCTTCTTGGTGCTCGACACTGTTTCACAGATCGGGGTCAGTGTTTGATCTTGTGGGTAGCCTGCCCTGCTCCGGTACGCACTGATATGTTGATGGGACGGCTTGTTGGCGGAGTGAGGCGGTGTCAGGCGGGGTCCAGAGGCGAGGAACGACGAAAGCGCGATACTCTCCAAGCTGTTTGATGAGCTCAATCAGTCCCTACAGTAGTGCGGGGCCAAAGGTGAGAAGCGAGTCGAGCCCGCGTTCGCCGTCGGAAGCGAGTTTGTTGTGTTTGTGGTTAACCGACAGCTGCCCACACTCTGCTGCTGCGCCGCGCGACGCTACCCTCACAAGAACTGCGGGTCTCCCGCTCGTCGGCGTCTGAATGGCCCCCGACCGCTCACGGCGGCGGACGACCACTCCCGACTCGGCTGCTGCTGCTGCTGCTGCGTCTCCGCCTCCTCCGCCCGCCTTGGGCCAACGCAGGTCCACGCGCAGTACCTCGGCAGCCGCCCTCTCTCCCGCGAGAGCACCGCCGCTGCCCGCCAGGTCACGCGGGACCACACCCGTACCGGCAACAGGCGGGGGAGCCGGCGGCCCAGTCAAGGAAGTACGCAGAGGCAGGAGCAGAGGGCCTAGCGTACCCCCCGTAGAGGAGCATGTCCCCAACGAAGGGAGGCGACCGCCGCTCAGGACCCGAAAGAGCGGCAGCAAGGGTGGAGCGGCGGCGGCTTCAAAGGCGGCCAGGAACGACGACGACGGCACGCCGGAACCGCATCCGCTCTCGAGGCACGTCTCGCCAGACATTCCAGCTCAAGATCAGAACGAGGGACCGGGATCGGGATCGCTTCCCGTCGACAACGCCGACGAATCGGCTTCGACTTTAACCCGCGTCGAAAACTCTACCGACGAGCCTGCGGTTCCCGCCGTCACTGTCTCGACTACCTCGGACCATGCACAAGATCCGGTTCACGCAGAAAATACGAGGGAACGAGTCTCGACCGGAGCATCAAGCTCTGCTGCTGCTGTTATCGACCCGACGTCGGACCTCTTCGTCTCAAATGTGCCTCCTTCGCCATCGATTCAAAACGCAGTGGTCACCGACGCAGTCACTAGCTCCTCTATACCCGACGCTCTCTCGGAAACAATCTCGGACGAGCAGGATCGAGCCAAGGAGGAGGAGGAGGCGGCAACTCAGCCCCGTCCAGATCCAGAAGCGAGCGTATCCGAAGCGCATCCTCGCACGCAATCGACCGACACCGCGATTCCTCTCGCCGCCGTCAACCTGAACGGAACAGAGGAAGGTGCGGAAGCGCCTCCTGCCGAGGTGCAGGTCGACTCGGCGACAGCAGCCCAGCCTACATCGCCCGATTTCGAAACAGCTCCCCAACCCGACACTTCTACTTCCGACGTGGCGACGGTCCCGATCGTACCGCCTCGAGGCGGTATGGCCGACCAGGTCCTGGAGAAGGCTGAGGTGGAGGAGGAGAAAGTCGGAGCTGAACCGGCGAGGCAGGCAGATGTGGACATGCGTGATGGCACCTCATCAGAGGATGTGCGAACGGGTGACTTTGTGAAGGAGGAGGAGAAGCAGGAGAAGGAGCTCGAGCAAGACCCTGCTATTCCTGAGAAGGTCCACGACGACGACGAACCGGTCGTCTCCGACTCGACGAGCTTGAGCGTCCCGGCGAGAGACGAATTTGCGCCTGGTTCGAATACCACGTCGGGCGGCGCAGAGGTCCTCCCTCCTGTTTCGGTCTCGCAGACTGTGATCACGACCGTGGGTCCTGCGCCGGCAATCGCCTCCGAAACCGACGTCGCGCACAAGGAGGTGGAGGAGGTGGCGGCGGCGTCCTCGATCGACGCGAAATCCGGCCGCGAGGAGGATATGGCCGTCGGGACTGGAGCGGACTCGCAGGCGGAGTCGAATGGGGTCGACTCCTCAGCCATCGCTGTCGAGGCGTCGGCACCGCCGCCGCAAGCCGCCGCAGCGTCGGATGATGGCACATCTGCCCCCGAGCCGGAGGTCGTGGCGCCGCTCGCAGAGGCTGGGAGCGACCAGCCTGCTACCCTTGTCGACAAGGAGCCCGCCACTGCGGGACCGACCGCCGCCACGGATGGTCCGCAACAACAGTCGAAGGCGTATGAGGACGAGACTACCAATTCCTTACTCGTGGACGACGAATCGAAGGTCGATGGAGATGTCTCGCCCGCTGAACCGCCTTCTGCTCCTTCAGTCGCTGCTGCTGCTGCGCCAGAGCCGGTACTCGACCCTGGCGTGAGTAAACCGTCTCCGGACGCAAAGTTGGAATCATCGACCGGAACGCCACCCATGCAGGTCGAGACGAGTACCCTGCCTCCGATGATGACGAGCGTGGAGGCGGTTGCGCAGACGACGACGGCGACGACGGACGAAGCTGCTCCTCCTCCCCGGCAGGTCGATGCCGAGCCGGAAACTGCGACGAACGAGCAACTTTCCGCAGCTCCTCCTCTCGCCAAAGCAGTCGAGTCAATTGAGTCTGTTAAGAACGATCAACCATCGAGCGAGACCGTCGTCGAACCAGCGCCTGTCCCTGCCTCTGCCACCTCCAATCCGATCAACGAAGCGATCGAAGCGCCTACACCCGTTTCCACAGCCGTCGCAGCCGCTGCAGCCGAGGCGGCGCCCAGTACAGCGACCACCACCACTGAGCCGACCTCTGCGAATTCGACCACGCGGGCGAATGGATCCGCCGCCGCCGCTCCTCCTTTGAAGCGCACGCCGCCTCTTCCGGCGGGCGGAATCACCATGCCGCCTGCGCTGCAGACTATGACGCCGAAGGATGTCCGGAAACGGTTCAACACGCACAAGATCGCTTGCGTGCAGACCTTGAACGTCCAGCTCATCACGTGAGTTTGGCACGCACTGTATCGCCTTGACTCCGCTTCGTACTCGTTGCTGAACCTTCGAATGTTCCGACAGACTCGCCAACGACTTTGTCAAGGAAGTCCCGCTCAACATGGTCGAATATGGCCCGTACGTGCGCTTCGCGCGCCCCATCGAACGCTCTCGGATTCGGCCGCTGATATTTCTTGTCACAGGTTGCTGGAGCGCCTTCAGTCCAACTTGACCTATCTTTCCACAATGGCCGACATCTTCCTGAAGAAGGACGAGGTGCGTCCTGCCACCTCGAAGCCGCAGGCTCTTCGGACGACATGCTGACCTCCAGCGCGAAAATCTGCAGAAACGGCTTGCTCCCAAGCCGCCCATCTTGGACGCCCCGCAGACGCCTCTGCTCGGACCTCGACTCGCTGCGATGTACTCGACCCTCAAGGGATACTTCCTTGCCGCCGAGCGCTACGAGCAGCAGCACAAAAAGGGCCTTACCCTCGTTCCGACGCCCGGAGTAGCGCGCCCCGCAGCTGGTTCGTCAGGCCCAGCGGTTCACGCAGGAGGCGAGACGACTAGTGCGACGACAGGCGAGGCGAGCAATGGCACGAATCACAAGCGAGGTCGCCGGGAAAGCATCGCGCCGGCGAGCGAAGCGCCCGAAGCGAAGAAACCCAAGGCGGAGGTCACTCAGGCCCCGGCGGCAAGCACAAGCGCTGCCGACTCCGCAGGACTCCGCCCGGCGAGTCGATCGTCTCAGATGACGGAGCCGCAGTCGATGCCGCCGTCCATGCAACCTGTCGCAGCGTCGCCTGCGTCGACTCCGTTCGCAACCAGCTCGCCGCAGATCCATCCTGCCGCCAGCGCTGCGCAACTTCAAGCGGAGCAACGCGCCCGTCGCGAGCAAACGCAGTCTGCGATCGCGCCTTATCCGGCGCCGAGCGCGCAGGCTGAGCAGCGTCAACGCGTGCCGACTCTTCCGCCTTCTGCACCGTCTCCTGCACACTCGGTCGGCTCGCCGTATGCTCAACCGATGCCGGCGAAAGCGCCGCCGAGACCGCCTTCGGTCAACGCCGGATTGCAACGACCGGAATCGGCTGCTCGCCAGCGCGCGCAGCCCGCAACGCCAGCCAACGCGTACCCTGAGCCGCTCGTGCCGTCGCCTCGGATGCCCAGTCAGCAGCCGATGTCTATGCAGAGTCCGACGGGTCCTCAAGAGAAGTCGATTCAAGAGCAGTACAGCTCCGTTCAAGCCGTCATGTCCGCGCCCACTTTCCGCCAGCTTCCGCCGGCTCTTCAGCAACAGCTGCAGACACAGGCGCAGACCTTGCTGTACCAAATGCAGGCGCAGGCGGCGTCGATCGCGATTTCGCGGACCGGCAGCGCCGTCAACGCCGCCCAGGCTCAGCAGGCGCGCACGATGAGTCCAGCCGCCACTTCGGTCGGCAGCCCCCGCGCACGGAATCCGTCCTTCTCTCAAAGCCCTCATCTCGGCCATGCGCACGTCCGCCAGGCGAGTGCCGGTCCCGCTGCTGTGCAGTTCGCTGGGAGTCCGCCAGCGACCGCACCTCGGCCGCAGTCAGCGAATCCGCAAGAGACTTCGTCGGCCGCCTTCTTCCGCGAGCAACTCGCCGCCCAGCAGACGGCGCTTCGCCAGTTCTCCGGGCCGCCTCAACTCCAGCAGCAGCAGCAGCAGCAGCAGCAGCAGCAGCAGCAAGCCTTCCGTCACTCCTCGCCGAGCGTGTCGCAGAATCGACCGTCGGATCCGGCCAGCAATTACGCTGCCGTTGGCAGCCATCAGCGACTTACCTCCGGCGCACCGGCGTATGCGCAGCAGCAGTATGCGCCTTCTCCGACCGCCGGTTCTCCCTTCCCGGGCGCGCCGGCGACGCCGCAAGCGGGACCTTACGGAAGCGCAGCGAACGCTCCGTCGCCGAGCAACCCCGCCTACGCTATGCAGATGCAGGCTCATCAGCTGCAGGCGCAGATGCAAGCGCAGCAGATGTTCCAAGCTCAGCAGACTCAGCAGGCGCAGGCACAGGCGCAAGCTCAAGCCCAGGCGCAGGCTCAAGCTCAGGCCCAGGCGCGAGCGCAGGCCCATGCTCAAGCTCAGGCTCACGCTCAAGCGCAAGCGCAGATGCTCGCGCAAGCGCGTAGGCAGCAGCACGCTTCGCCGCGCCCTGGTTCGACGGCTCCTCCTGGATCCGCATCGAATTCTGATCTTCGGCGACCTCAGTCCCCGTATCCTGTTGGGTATGCGCAGCAAGGCGGGATGCAGTACGGCGGACAGCAGCAGCAGCAGCAGCAACAGCAGTTGTTGCAGCAGCAAGCGATGGTGAGTCTGCAAACAATCGTGAAATGTGCACAGAAGGCTGAATCGCCTTTTGCAGCATCACCAGCAACAGCAACAGCAGCAGCAGCAGCAGGCGTTGCAACAGCAGCAGGCTCAGCAACAGCAGCAGCACTACGGGCAGAGCTCGACCCCCCAGCCAAATCCCCCGCGGCCGTCGTCTGCAGCTCGGTCTGTCGGGTCGGGTGCGTCGCAGCAATACCAGCAGCAGGGAACCCCGCAAGGACCGCATCGTCCGGCATCGCGCGCGATGGGTCCGCCGCCAGTACCGAACGCGCAGCCGCCAAGCGCTTCACCCCAGCAGCAACATCAAATGATGCCGCAGCAGCAGCAGCAGCAGCAGCAGCAGCTGCAGCAACTAGCTTCCGGCTCGAGTCCGTTCATGACTGGAACTTCAGCTCCCGCTTCCTCTTCGTCCCCGGCCATGCAGCATAAGAACGCGTTCGCAACCGGCTGGAACGGCGTCAACGTTGGACCGCCGTCGTTGGGAGTCCCACTAGGCGCCGACGATCCGTGGTCCGATTTCGGCAGCAATTCTGCGAACACTGCCGCCAAGTCCGGCGCCGATGCTTCGCTCTCGACCGCAGCCGACGACGACTGGGACCAGTTCCTCAATCTGTAACCGCTCTGGCAAATTCCCCGTTCTTCACTTTGTCTACCCATTTTTCTGTCGATACCTCTTCGTATTTCTCACATGCAGCTCCGCCTTATCTTTTGAACATTTCTTTTTGCATGCTTGTTCTCTGTACAAACCCCTGCAAATGAAGTCTAAACGCTTGGATCCTCGCGTCCATTTGACTCGCCGGTCAGCTTGCGAGCGACACCGACGAAACCTGATGGCGTGGCCGGGGTGATCGGGCTGACGAGATCGTAATCATCGCCGTCGACCGGGTTGGTGATTGGCGAGCCGAACAGTGGCGAGAGAGGCGTCAAGGCGGCGGAAGAAGGAGCAGATCCGACCGCGTCGCGTACGGGTAAAGGAATGAAGGTGTCGACGAGGTGATTGAGCTCGTCCACCTCAATGCCGAGGGTGGGATCGGACGTAAAGGGGCGGGCTTGACCAGTAGTCGAATGCGCAGTGAAGAAGGATGCCGAGCTGAACTTGGACGACGCAGCGAAGGAGATCATTGTCGCGTCGGCACCGCACGACAGCGGGTCAATGATTGCGGGCGACGATTTTGTACGGCGCAGCAAACTTTTACGCTCGCGGCTGTCGCTGCGACGAGCTCCCTCCGGCAAACACAAGGAAGAAGAGAGGGGCGAAACGGCGTCGAGGGGCGGAAGTTGATAACCTGACCAGCGCGCGTTGACAGCGGCGAACTTCTCCCGGTCCGCAAGCGAAGACGATGTGTGGCTGGTCGCGGAGAGATGCTTCCACCAGGCCTTGCGCGAGGCGACCGAGAGTCTGGCTGAAGCTGGCGGTGGCGTGAGGCCGACCGGGCGCGACGGCGTGACCGGCCTGATCAATTTCGCATCCTCCGGCGACGAGTTCTGACGGTCTGCATCACCGTGCAGATCCAGAAGACTTGCTTCGGCGCCGCGGCACGAGAAGCTCAGCTCGCTCGACTCAGACGGACGCTCGTTCGTGCCGCGAGGTGAGGGCGAAGGCGACCTGCGCCTCAGGGAGGAGCGGATCCTGCGTAGCGTGACGAGCCTCGCTGATCCGGAAGAGGCGAGACTGCTCGCCAATAGCCGTAAAGAGCTCGAGCGATTCCTCGGCGTGAACGAGTCGCTGGTTCCGGTCGGCGAGGTGGCGTCTCCGAGGCGCGACGAGAGATCGGAAGGAGCGGCGGGACGAGTCTCGGTTCGCTTGCGGGGCGGCGAGTCGGGAGGGATCCGTCCGCGAGTTCCGACGGCGGTCGGTGTGGTGTACTCGAGACCGAAACCGGAGGTCACGGTCGGCGTCGCGAGCGGAGGGGGACTCGCGTCGACATGCTCGAGGAAAAGGCTGCTGGCGGTCGAATCAGAGCGAGACCTGGTCGGAAGCGCGCGTTGGTCTTCAAGAGAGAAGGGGAAAGACAGAGGCGTCAAGACCCTCTCGAGGTGGTCTCCTTCACTCGAAGGACAAGCGTCCTCCACGTCGTCATCGTCGTGGGTTTCACCTTGCTCGAGCGACGACGCAGCATGGGGTGGCGAACCATTCTCGGGCTCTTTGATCGCTTCGAGGGCGTGTACGAGTCGTGAAGGGGCGAGACTCCCAGCTGCTGCTCCGGGAGTCTCCGCGCCACGAGTCGGAGTCGCGCTCTGCGCAGGTGTCGAGGTCGCAGTCGGTTCTGACGGCGTCGGCGGAGGGCGCGCGAACGGGTCGTCGTGCGCTTCGTTCGGCTCAACGTCCCACTCGGGCAAGATTGGCTGATCGGCTGCAGCGGAAAGGGGTGTGCCACCGGGCACCACCGAGCGCAAGAGCGAGCCGACAGAGCTGCTACGCCTGCGCGTCGGCGTCGTCGGGCTCGTGGTGGTGCTCGAGCCTTTTACCGTGGGAGTGGTCACCGCTCCGCCATTGAAGATGGTCGAAAGGCGCGTGAGCGAAGGGACACCGCTGATTCGACCGACCGAAGACGAGTAGAAGCCGGAGTGACCACGACGAAAGGAGAATTGAGATCCGCGGCGGTACTGCGTCGGCGATGATGACGCAGGAGCAGAGCCTGAAGCGCGATATCCAGACCCGATGGCGTGGTCGTCAAATAGGCGGTCACTGCGCGTCGTGGATGCTGTCGAGGGGCGCGGGAGACTCGCAGAAGTCGAAGCGGTGGAAGGTCGCGCGGCGAGAGTCGGAGTGGTGAAGTGGCTCCGACCCTTGAAACCACTCGAAACCGGCGTAAAGTTGGCCCCGATCGTCAACGGTGGGAGAGAGCGATGAGAGCGCGGAGTGGGTGTCGATTTCGCACGGGCAACGGACGGGCCGACGACGTCGTGCTGCGTCGGACTAACCGCCGTCTGCTTCGTCGCAGTCGGAAGCTCTCTGATCGGCGTCGTGAACAAGCTTGCAGGCGGAGTGGAAGCGTAATCTTGAGTATGAGCGGACGTTGGGTAGTCGGAGTTTCCGCCGCGAGACGGGGAGCGATATGGCCGTGGGGGAAGAGACGGTGGCGGCAAGGTGATCTCGACGAAAGAGGACTCGAACGAGTTGGTCGACCGAGGAGGTGCTCGCGATAGTGTGACCTGGCTTGGGCGTACTATGAACGGGGGAAGGATCAGTCAACCCTGCCTTGATCAGCAGTCCCTGCAGGCCTCTGGAGGACCCGCAACAGGAACTCGTTGTTCACAGGCTGACTGACCTCGTACGGTCTCTGTCAGCAAGATCGACTGCGCAATGGCGAACAGTGTAATGACAAGATATGCCACCTCGCTCGAGGTCGTCGTTCCGAGCAGCGTGGGCGCAAGTGTTCCGGATCGGGCGGAGGAGAAAGACGAAGACAAGCGAGGATACGGTTCGCGGATAGCAAACGCGACGGAAAGGATGTCGAGGATGATGCTAGTTACCAAGATGACGAGCAGGCGGATCTGTGGTCCAAAGCGAAAGGAGGCCGTAGGAGTATGAGCAGGCGGATTTCCTCAGCGAGGCGCGCTGATCCAACTCACTCGACGAGACCGAGTCGGAAGCGATTCGGCACTGTTCTTCGACGTCTCCGCAAACCGCCACGGACTCGGTCGAGAGCGCTCAGCCTTGTCTTGGCAATGAGTGACGGCAACGAGGGCGACGAGACCGACGGCAAAGAGGGCGCTAAAACTGGCGCGAGTGGCGGCCAGCGCGACGAGTACAGCGTGCGGTAGGAGGGCGAGTAAGGGTACATGTGTACACAAAGCTGAGGTGGGGGGGGGGGGGGGGGGGGGAATGTCAGGAAGTGCTACGCGCGCGAGGCAAAGAAAAGATAAGAGGGAGGCGCGTACCGACGAGTAGGAAAAGTGCGCATGAGGACAGGCAGACGCGGCGGCAGACGGGCGCGGCGCCACCGCCTCGTCGGGTAGCGCCAAGAGGAAAGGTGGGTGGTCGCGCAGTCGAAAGGAGTAGCGTCAGGTTCCCTGCGAGAAAGACAAGCGATTCTGATGAGCCTAAGAACTCTCGCCGTATGCTCGACAGGTGGCTTGAGGCACCACCATCGAGCAAGAGCGAGTAGTGCAAGGACTCACTCAAAGTGACTGACAGGCAGCCAAATGCGCCGCTCGCGACCGCGACCATCCATGAGCCTGTGCCCGAAAGGGCGACGAGCGCCGTGATCGCGTACAAGGCGAGGGCGACCGCGGTCGCCAAGGCGAGGGTTGCGTCCTGCGCGGTCTGGAGGCTACTGTGGTGGTGCTTGAGGAGCGGTACAAGACGGTAAAGAGCGAAGGGCAAGGCTGGGAGAAGGAGTGTGAAGGCGACGGTGAGGACGAGAGTGTCCGTCTGGCCAGTGGTCGCGAAGGCGGTCGAGGCCATCCTCAGTCGATTCACGAAACGAGCGTGATCCAGAGGTAGTTGAGGAAGCAGATGCTAGCTTATCTAAGGGTAAAGAGAGGCGAGGCGAGAAGGAAGGGAAAAAAGAGGGAGGGACTTGTTCACTCATGAAGGTCGGTCCCCAGCCCGGTTTGTGTTTGGCAAGAGGCGTGGGCGTATCTCGCGGGTGCGAGGAACCCTAGATCTGGGAAGGACTTGCGAGGTCCCGAGCGAGCGACGCGGCGTCCATTCAAGCTGCGTCGGGGACATCACTGCCGGACGCTGGACGTTGGTGGGGGGGGGGGGGGGGGGGGGGGCGGCCTTGAGAGTTTGCGCGTAGCAAAGCGATGGCAGCTCTTGATGACAGCATTTCGACCGGAAGCCCTGTGGCGATTTCGACGCCCGGATGTCCATGGTGAAAGAGAGTGAGGCTGAAGACGGGAGATCCGGAGGAGGGGCTCGAGCGGGGTGGGAAGTGGAGCGGGTGGCAGCAAGGTTGCCAAATCGATAGCAACAGCTCAGCATTGGCTATAGCAAGTCGGTTTCGAGCTCGCAAGAGACTGTACAGGCGAGAGAACCAGGGACAAAGAAGGGGAGGAAATGGCTCGTCTTTGGACGCGACGCGACGCGTTTGCGCGCAGAAAGTGCTCGATCGCTTGTTTCCTGCTCGCTTTCTCTCTCTCGCTCTCTCTTCCAGCGCACGCAGAGTTTCCTGCGAACGACGCCAAGAACCGTCCAGCTATACACCCGCGACTATGGCTACCGTCGTCGCTCGCATGCAGAAGCGGACTACCCCTCGCTCTGCCGCCGCCTCATCGCCCGTGACAGACTCGAGTCGCAACCCAGCTGCACGCTCGACTCGCAGCTCGGGCGACGCTTCCCACTACACGCCCCTCGAAGGTGCACCACCACCACAGCGCAGGACTGGCCGCGCGACAAAGGAAAAGACCGTCGTCGCCATCACACCCACCCGCAAACCTCGTCCTTCATCCCGCACGTCCAAGGCCGCCACGACGCCCACCAGGCGGACTGCCAGTTCGACGGCCACCGCGCGACCGAACAAGCGCATACGCGCTTCGTTGCCGACGCCGGAACCCGAATCAGACGACCAAGAGATGGCGGCATCACACTCTGCAGAGGAAGACAGCGAGGACGACAACGTCGAACTTGTCGGTACGAGCGCCAGTGGCAGCACCCCGCCTGCTCGCAAGCGCGCTCAGCGGACCGCCATCCTTCCTTTACCGTCCCCGGCCTCGACGCCGTCCAAGAACCGGAGCGTCTCGGCCGACTCGACCTCCAAATTTGCTCCGAAGCTGTCGTCCCCGCTCAAGCCAAAACCGAGGAGAAGCGCGCCCGCTTCGTCCGACCGCGACGACGACGAGCAGGAGGAGGAGGCAAAACACGGGGCGCGCGGCGATGAGGAGGCCGACGATGATTTCTTTGGACCGTCGTCCTCTGCAACGAAGGTCACCACGCCTCGCAAGTCGTCTTCCACCTCCAAGACAACTCCGACTCGTCCAGCCTCGCGTCGCTCCAACACCCCTTCTTCCTCTTCTCGCTCATCGTCCCGGATCCAAAACCTCCCGCCCGCCGTCGTCGACATCAAGAATGCCCCCGCTTCGCTCAGGAGTCGACTCGTCGGTTTCCATATGGAAGATGAGGGCTACGGAGCAAACAAGACCCGGGACGAGCAGGACGAGGCTTCGTCGTCGTCGTCAAGTGAGCAAGAGTCGGCGGACGAGGCGGGGGAAGAGGAGGCGAGGCGGCAAGAGAGGAGGAAAGCCAAGGGCAAAGACCGCATGATGGACGAAGATGAGGAGGATGCTGTCCTCCCGATTCTGCCGAGGCCTTCTGCGTTCGGCGGGAACGGCCTCGACGAGCACGTGTACGAGGACGAAGAAATGGAGGAGGACGATCTCGCCCTGCCGACTCCGCCTCCGCAGTTCTCGCATCACGAGACGATTGTCCCTTCTTCTTCGTCCGAGCCCACCTCGACCTCGACCGCGACGGCTCGACCGGACCTCCGCACTGTGCGACGACACCCACTCGCCGCCGCCGCCGCCACCTCAAACCAAGCCTACCTCTCTTCGCCTCTCCGAGCGCACTTGCTCTCCTCGCTCGCGGTCCTCTCGGGCTCGCGGCTCCCTTCCCTACCGCGTACGCTCACCTCCGACGACGTACCTCGAGCGCAAAGTTCGATCGTCGGTTTGCCGTGCCTCGAGGGAGGGTACGACGAGTGGGAGCGGCCGCTTAGGAGCGCGTTGGAGGAGTGTGTCACGAAAGGGATGGGGAACGCGGTCATGCTCCTCGGACCGAGGGGCGTCGGCAAAACAATGGTGAGTCTCAAGTTCTCTTCGTCGGAACGCAGAAAAGACGATCGGGCTGACACGATCTCGCCATGGACAAAAACAGCTCGTCGAACGTTCGCTCAAGCTACTTTCGCACGTGCACGGCGCGGATAGCTTTGTCGCGGTCCGCTTGTCCGGGTTGGTGCACACGACGGATCGCCTGGCGATGCGAGCGATTGCGGTCCAACTCGCCGCGCAAGGGTTCTCGACCGGTGCCAAGGACGGAGAGGTGGACGAGGGAGATTATGTGCGTTTTGTCTCTTCTGTAAAGCGGTCCATCCCTCTTCCGAGATGCTGACCGCTCTTCTTTTTCTGTAACGGCAGTCGAGCAACTCGGCCACAATGTCGACTCTCCTTCGCTTGCTTGAACCCTCTTCAGCATCGACCGCCAGCACCGAGGCCTCTACCTCTACCTCTACCTCGACCGAAGCGCCCCCTCCCGCAACCCTCACGTCCAAACCGCTCGTCATCGTCGTCGACGAGTTCGACTTGTTCGCCCAGCATCCGCGACAGAGTTTCCTGTACTGCTTGCTCGACATCGTGCAAGGCAACAGGAGGCGAGGCGGCGTCGCAGTAATTGGCATTTCGGCCCGCGTGGTACGTCCGACCACTCTACTACCTGTCCTCACGAACGAACGCTGACGTAGCTTTGCCTTGATACAGGACTGCCTCTCCTTGCTCGAGAAGCGAGTTCGCTCGCGCTGCCAGTCGCATGTGCTGCAGATGATCCTGCCTTCCTCGTTCACTGCATTCTGTGAGCTCGGGAAACGGTTGCTCCGCGCCGCCACGGCGGACGAGGCGGCAGAGTGGGCCACCGCTTGGAACGCCGAAGTCGAGGTGAGTTGGCACGGGCGCGGACGCACGCGGATGCTTAGACTGACGAAGGCATCTTGCACGCTTGATAGGCATTCTTCGCCGAAAAGAAGCTCGTCGACTACATGCGACGCTTGTGGTCGATCCACGGCAACGTTCCCACCGAGCTCCGATCCGCTCTGGTGAGTTTCGTTGTAGACAGTCATTGAGTCCTTTCCCACGCCGATGCTGACGAGTATCCTCACCGTCGCAGTCACATTTGCTCTATCACCTGGACTACGAGCTGCGGAACTATGGACTCGCAGAGTCGGCCGCCGCTCCTCGACTGTCATTCGACATGCTCAAGCCTCAGCCAAAAGGAGAAGAGAAAGCCCGCGACGATGTCCTTAAGCGTGAGTCTAGCGGTCGGCAATTCGATCTCGTCCGGGAAGCGCTGACTCGGTTCCTCTCACAGAGCTTTCACTGCCAGAGTTGACGGTCTTGATTGCGGCCAAGCACCTCACCTCGTCGACCCTCGACCGTCACGCCGGGTTCAACTTTGAGATGCTCTACGACGCCTACATGGCTCACTCGCGTCGCGTCGCAGCCTCGACCTCGTCTTCGTTCGCCATCACTCACAAGCCGCTCTCCAAGCCGGCGATGCGAGCCGCGTTCGACTCCCTTCGGGGGCACGAACTCCTCCTCGCGCGGACGAGCTCGTCCTCGTCGAGCAATGCAGGCACGACTGCGAGTGCAGGAGGCGGCATGGCGGTCGTCGTACCCTCTTCGGCGGCGTACCTGTCGCCTGTCGCGCGCGATCCGTGGAAGATGTACAGGTTGACGACGTGGGCGCGCGAGGTTGATCGCGAAGTCGAGGCGCGCGGCGCAGAGTGCCCGTTGGCGCTGAGGAGGTGGTGCAAGAACTGGCTGGACTGAGTAGATCCGTACGCAGTGGCTTTTCGAAGTGCAAATTGCTGTTCTCTCCCGCGACTTCCTCCATGCTCGGACTACCAACATTCAGCGTGCAAGCTCGTACTCGTTCTTCGGCTTCCAGTGAGCAGACCGCGTCCGTGTATCAAAGGGGAAAGCAAATATTTCAAGCGTATCTGAAAGAAGAAAGCTACTCGGACGCGAACAGACTGCCGAGATGGTAACCCTCCCATTCTTCCCTGCGCGCGTCGAGGTAGGCCTGCTCATGGGCTCTTGCCGTCTCGGTGCCGATCGCGTCGATGATTTCACCTGTAATTTGTACGCCGACCTCTTGACCTGTCGCGACGAGCTCCCGGGCTTGGGCGAAGGTGAAATCAGATTGCCACAGGGGCAAATCCCACCATTCGTCGAGTTGGAAGCTGCCGTCCGTTACATCCGGATGTTCCGGCATGTCGGTGGGAAAAGCGTCATCGTCGACACACCCGTAGAAGATGTCGCATTCGAGCTCTTTTAGGGCGCGGCCTGGACCTCCTTTTCGACGAACGTAGGAGAGCAAGTTCGTTGCGCGCACGTAAGCGAATCGGCCGAGCGTCAAGTAGCGCAGTCGGGGTACATGCGCCGCGAGGAGATCGAAGAGCCCTCCTGCACGGTTGAAAGTGTCATAACACAGCGAGAGGCGGGTCAGGCGGTGGAATCGAGTGAGATCAGTTTCGATAGTCAGCCCAGGCCACGATATTTCGTGCAGGACCTCCTCGACACATGGGGCAATAAGAGCCAATTGGCGTAGTCGAGAGGCTGGGGCCACCTGGAGCAACCCGCCCAGGTCCAGGTCCCCGGGGATCCCGACGCCGGCTAGGATCAGATTGTCAAAGTCGAGGGTAAGTCTCTTGATGCCGGAGAAGAGTCCCACCACTCTCGCAAATTCTGCATGCACCCCAATCTCTCCGACCTCGATGTACAGATGCGTGACTTGCGGAACTGGCGGCAAGATCGTCTGTGTCGGCGGCGGTGCGGGATCGCCAAGATCCGACAGATCAAGGTGCAACTCCTTCAGCCGGGGGAAGCGACGCAGGCGCGAGAAGTACTCAGCGTTCCATTTTGGCGCGTATTTGGTGTAGAATCTGAGCGAGAGCTCCTCGAGCTCGCGCAACCAGTCTAGACCGGAGTCGGGAGGGACGAGGTACTCGAGAGCTCGAGGGCCGTCCAGTGTAAGGCTCTTGACGTGCGGCGCTTGAGAGAGAATACAACGAATAGGACTCGAAACGGTCGAGAGGTCGAAGTGTGAAATTGCGATCGGGTGGGTCGCAACATCTGCGAGCGAAGGTTCGGTCGAAGAAGGCGAGCTCTGAGATGAAGACGTGTAGGATGGTGTGGACAGCGCCAAGATTCTGATGAGGCTGCCCGTCTGCGCTACCTCTTGAAATAGGCTCGCGTCCCCGTACATTCCTCGGTCTGGGCAAAGAAGGCTGGCGAATCGCTGAAGGCGCTCCGGCGTCGAAACGCAGACGTCTAGAAACAGGTTGCGTCTTGTCATCGGCCACAGGGCGCGGCAGATCGGCCTCTTGCCGGCTTTCCAGTATTCGAGGTGTCTGTAGATCTCGTAGAGAAGCTCGGGCGGAAGCGAGAGCAAGTTGGTGCGCGAGCACTGGGAGAGGACGGCTTCCTCGTTGGGCGCCGCGCGGGCGCGATCAGAGTCGCCAGAGGCGTCGGTCATATCCGAGACGGTTCTGCAAGCGTCCAAGCCGTGCTCGTCCCTGTCCGGCGCTGTGGAGAAGTGTTGCCGCCGACTTGATGAAGATTTCGAGCGAGTTGAGTGTTGGCGGCACAAGCGGAAGCTTGATGAAGCGCCCGAAATCGCTCAGGCCCTGCTATAGCTTGGGATTTGGTCACAGGAGCTTTCGAATCTGCGCCGGAGCAGGCGGGCGGTTGGTGGAAAAAAAGGTTGAGGCAAAGATCTCACCCTCTCCCGCACGCTGGTCTGGCCGTAACCTTACTCGCGAAATGTCGAGCTCGATCTGCTCTTCCGAGCGATGCATTCTCATGACAACAAAGCACAGAGTTCAAGCTTAAAGCTGGAAAGGGAAGCTACTCCGACCCAAAGAGGCTGCTGAGATCGTACAGGTATTCTTCCCTGCGCGCGTCGAGGTAGGCCTGCTCATGGGCTCTTGCCGTCTCGGTGCCGATCGCGTCGATGATTTCACCTGTAATTTGTACGCCGACCTCTTGACCTGTCGCGACGAGCTCCCGGGCTTGGACGAAGGTGAAATCAGATTGCCACAGGGGCAAATCCCACCATTCGTCGAGTTGGAAGCTGCCGTCCGTTACATCCGAACGTTCGGGCATTCTGGAGGGAATAGCCGAGTCGTCGACATACCCGTCGAATATGTCGCATCTGAGCTCTCTCAGGGCATGGCCTGGACCTCCACTTTGACGTACGAACAAGAGCAGCTTGGTTGCACGCACGTACGCGTGACGGCCGAGCGTCAAGTATTGCAGTCGCGGAACCTGTGCCGCAAGGATGTCAAAGAGCTCACCTGCGCGGTGGAAGGTGTTGTGGCAAAGCGAGAGGCGGGTCAGACGGTGAAACCGAGCGAGATCCGCTTCGATCGTCAGCCCAGGCCACGGTACATCCTCTGGAAACATTTCATTGGCGAAAGGGCAGCTGACGACCAAGCTGCTCAGTCGGGAGGCCGGGACCGCTTGGAGCAGGCTGCCCAGGCCGACAAGGTCATGCTCAGTCGCGGCTTCGTCAAAGTCCTCCATGACGTTGATTTCGACGACGAGTTTGTTGATGCCGGCAAAGAGTGTCGCGCATCTCGCGAGTTCTGCGGGTACAGCACAAGTATCGAGCTGTAGGTGAAGTTGGTGAATCTGCGGAACCGGGAGCAAGGTCGTCTGCGAGGCTGTCGGCGGCGGCGCGAACTCATTCGAAAGATCAAGGCGCAGTTCCTTCAGGCGAGGGAAGCGACGCAGGCGAGAGAGGCGTTCTGCGTTCCAGTGCTGCCCTCGCCCGTCGAAGAATATGAGCTTGAGCTGCTCGAGCTCGCGCAACCACCGGAAACCGGAGTTGGCAGGAACGAGGTATTCGAGAGCTCGAGAGCCGCTCATGGTGAGGCGCCGTACGCGCGTCGCTTGGGTCAGTACGACACGCACATGACTCGAAGCGGTCAAGTCGTCGGTATTTGGTTCGACATTCGGCGTGACCGAGACCTCGGCGGTCGAGTCGTCGCTATCGCTCGAGTCGGTCGAGGTCCTGCCACGCGGTGGAGGGGGCAGCACCCTGATCTCGAGCACCTTGATGAGACTGCCACTTTGCCAGAGTTCTCGTAGCAGACTTGGATCTCTGTACGTGCGGTGCATTGGTCGCAGCAGGCTCGCGAACCGCTGGAGACGCTCCGGTGTCGAAAGGCGGACAGCTCGAAACAGGTTGCGCCTTGACATCGGCCACAGGGCGCGGCAGATCGGTCTCTTGCCGGCTTTGAACCTTTCGAGGTGCTTGAAGATCTTGTAGTGGAGCTCGGGTGGGAGCGAGAGCAAGTTGGTGCGCGGGCGCTGGACTTCCCCGGTGACCGCCTCGTGGCTGCGGTCCGAGTCGCTGGAGAGGTGGCTGTTTCCCGAGTCGATGCTGCAAGTGTCCGAATCGTGCTCGCCTTCGTCTGGCATGCTAGGAAAGCGTTGTCCGGTGAATCTTGATGCTGCTGAGTCGTCGCGGCACGGCGGCCTGCTTTCGGCGTTCCTAGCTGAGCGGCGGAGCTTGAGCAGCATCCGAGCAGTTCACGAGCGGCTTATCTGCGAGATTCGCGGTCTGCTTCTCCACGATCAGAGTGTCGAGGAGCAAAGAGCGAGAGATCAACCGCTCTCGAGACTTCCGCTGCTTCTTTCGCTCCGCACTCGCAACGCAATGGCGCCAATCGAAGCGGCGACGCTCGAGCAGTACAAGAAGCAGGCGCTCGAAGAGTTTGTCAACGCCGTACGTCCCTCCGGGTCCTCTCCACCCTGCTTACGAGCTGACACCTGAAAATGACGATGCCCCACTCGGACCCAAGCAGAACTCGGCCATAGCCAGCAAAGCCAAAGAGTGAGCGTGACAGACCTTCACAGGGAGGGAACAGAAGCTCACACCGGGACCCGGACAGCCTGCACACGCGTTACGTTGATCCCAACTTTCGCCTCGCCGCCTCTCACGCGCAACAGGCTCCGCTCCTCGCCGCCTTCGTCAGCGTCTTTGCTGCATTCGCCCTCCTGCCCGTCTTTCTCTTCCTGTCCTTTGCAGTCGGAGCGACCCTCGTCATCGGTGGAGGCGCCTTCCTCTTTGCGGCAATCGTCATCAGTTGGCTCGTAGGGTCCGCAGGTCAGCCTTCTACCTCCCCGACCCTTCTACTGCCCTTTCGGTCGCAACTGACTCGAAGATGAACAAACAGCTCTTCTCCTCATCGGGACGCTCGCCGTCGTGCTCTTTTTCAGCATTGCCACGACCGGATTCCTCGTTTCCGCCTTCCTCACTTTCCGCTTCGTTTCCCTCGTGACCCACTCGGAAACGCTCCCGGACGCGATCAAGGTACGAGCACGCACTCCACTATCGCGCTTCGCGAGTCCTTGTGACTGACGGCGCAGTGATCCGGGCTCGCAGGCTTTCCAGAGCGACGCGCACGGCCTCCTCATCCCGCCCGCGCTCAGCAAACGCCTCGGTTCCCGTCCGAGCTTGTACCGTGCGCCGTCGAGCAAAGTTCACTTCGATGCGGTCGTCAAGGAAGAAGGCGTCGGAGAAGTGCCCGTGAAGGACGAGTGATCCGGGATTTCATCGTGGGCGACGTTTTGTGAATAGTCTGTCTCCGAGGAGGACGAGGATCGACGTATCCCCTGGCATAATCGAAGTGTTCATCTGTCTGTAGCTTGCCCTGAATCTGCATCCGACTTTGTGACGACGACCTTTCAAGTACATAGTCTTGTCTCGCTACAACAACTCGAACGAGACGAGCACGGACAAAGATTGAGATAGAAAGTGAACGGAAACTAGTCCAACTCGAGCTCGACGTGACGCCGAAACGAGTCGAAGAGCACTGTGAGAGACGAGGATACATCAGCAGCAAGCGGGGGGAGCAAGCAGGATAGGAGGGAAGGACTCGCTGTTCCAGTACGCCCAACAGCCCGGAGGATGCGGGTGGATGCCATCGCTCGTGTGCTTCACCTGCGGAAAGGAAAGCGGTGAACACTTCGGCTCAGCCTCACCTGACTACCTTTGGAGCGAGTAGGCGAGAAGGGCACTCGCCTCCTGTCCAAAGAACAATTTGCCCCAATCGAGCACGCCGAGTCGCCCTCCAAGCCCCATCTCCCGGACTGCCTCGCGGTCGACGGTTTCCCAGGTCTCACCTAGAGTCGGGACCACCCGTGCCTGCCAGTTGGACCAAGTCGAGCCAGATTCGGCAGCACGCCCTTCGGCTTGAAGAACCTCGACCACGCGGTGCGCAACTTCGTTCTGCGCGTATTGCTTGTTGAGGGGCCAATTCCCGACCGTGGTGGCCATATGTAGGGTGCATGTACAGGGGAAGTGACCACAAGCGTCAAAAAGTGAATAGAACCGCTCGATAGCTCCGACGCCGTAAATGGGCGGAACGGGTACCTACGCCACAAGATCAAGGAACCGCTCTGCGCTCCGCCCCAAACCCGTCCGACATGCCTAACGGCCGATTGGACTCGTCGCTCCCACCAAGCCTGTTGTGCTCGAGTAGGCGGGGCCCAATTCCCGAGCTTTTCGATCCAAGCAGGTTTCGTCGCATTCGTATAAGCGCCGTTGGTCGGGGTGCTGTACTCCTCGCCATCGTTCGGATGTCGCATCAAGTTCCAAAAAGTCGCGGTGAGGGTAATCAGGTCCGGTGCCGCGCTGATCGGTCGTCGAAGTGGCGGAAGCACACGCGGCGGAGAAGCGGACCTAGCTTCTTGCTCGGCCAGAGTACGGGCCTTCGTACGGTTTCCTGCTAGTTGCTCCAGGATCGGCACCACGAAAGTGTCGAAGCGATCTTCGAAGCCTCCGGGCGGGAGAAAGTGCGTGAAGTGAATCACGGTCTCGTCTTCAGGGTGTAAGCCGAACTGGAAGACGTTGAGCAGGTAGGTGTTGTAGCTTGGAAGGTAGCAGAGAGAAGGTCGTCCCATAGGATTGCCGACCCAGTCTTTGTCGCCGCGGTCCGAACGGTCTACGGGCGAGGAGGCCCTCGTGAGCTTCTTGTGTCTCGTTCACACCCTTAGCCCTACCGACTCACATCCCGGTGGAGCGTGTTCGCGTCCGAGTGGAAGTGGAGGGTCGAGGTCGTGTCCAGGTCCAATATGCTCGAACCTTCCGAGGGCGAAAATGCGACAAAAGTGCTCTAGGAAGCTGCAAGGCAAAAGTCAGCACCCTTCGTTCGTTCCCGGGCAATCACGAATCACTCGCCCGCGGTCGACCGAGTCTCCAAAAAGTAGAATGACGCGGTCGCGCAGGAAGTCTAAGCCAGGCTCGTTGGAGAGGTTGCGTCCGTCTCGATATATTTGAGAAAGGTAATCGCGCGGCTGGCAATCGGTCGATAGGGCCGGTTCCCAGCGGTTCCCGCTCCAATCATCCAGGTCTATCATCAGAATTCCACGCTGTGCGTAGGGATCGCATCTGCGGGTGAGGACGCGGTCAGCTTCTAAGCCCTCCGAGCAGAACAGTTCGATGACCGAGTACGCGCTCCGTGCTGTATCGCGCAGCCGCTTGGAAGGTGGTCGAAAATATAGCGGGTAATGATTGGCGTCGCAGAGGAATCAGCGAGAACAAGACGACAGCGAGTGCGAGAAAGACAAGGGTTCGTCGAGAAGGTCGCGCAGCGGCAAGTGCTCCTCGTCGAGACTGGTGACAGTAAGTAATCCAATCGGATCAGTGTCTCACACGGTGATCTTGTAGGAGTCGAAAGCTGAGCGCACCTTGTCCGAAACCCTATGGTGTTCTGCAGCGTGCAGTGACCGCAAGCGGATATTAGATTCAGACTCGCCAGGCTCTTGGTCGCGACAATCCGACGCGGCGAGGAAAGGCTCGGTAGCCACATCTGCCCCTTCCGCCAGCATGCATGCACTCTCCAGCTCAACGACAGTAGTAGGAGAGCTCCAAAGGGAAGCGCATGCCGCCCGATGGGCTGGCCCGCGGCGACTTGAAGGTTGGGCCCCACATTCGGACCTTGAGACACTGATGAAAACGCAACTCACGCGGAAGCGATCTCGCTCGCTCTCGTCTTGCGCCGGTGCTTTTCAGTCGCGACGCTGGTCTGCCTGTCCCTTCTCGTTCTCCATCGAGCTGATCCCCAGAACCGCTCCGAGAAGATGACCAGATCGCTCCTCACCTCGGGCTATGGCGGCAAGATCTACTCGCTCTCGTTCGACTCGGATCAAAATGCACCGGCCCTCGTCATCGACTCGACCACCGACGGCGGACCCGCGTCGACCTGGTTCAGCCTGTCGGAGAGGCATGCAATTCTCTATGCTGGTTGTGAGTTTGCCGAGCCCGACGGCGAAGTGCGCAGCTTCCGCTACGACCGTACGACCGGTCGACTCTCGCCGCTCAACACCGGCAAATGTGGTCAAGGACCGGTCCACATCGCCCTGAGCAGCGACGGGCGCAGGCTCTTCACGGCCAACTACGCCGATGGAAGTTTATCGGAATTGGCGCTCAAGGAGGACGGGACCATCGACGAGTCCGTCGAGGCAAAAACAAAGCGGTATACCGGTTCCGGCCCTTCCAAGGAGAGGCAGGAAGCCCCGCATGTCCACGGCGTGTGAGTAGTAGGAAGCTCTCTACCATGTACTTGGTACGGCAGACGCTGACCGGAGAGCGCCGGACGCAGCTACATCGACCCGACCGGCGAGTGCCTCCTCGCTGCCGACTTGGGCTCGGACGTCTTGCGTGTCGTCAAGATCGCGTCGGGCGCTTTCGAAGACTTGCCCGCCATCTCTCTGCCGCCCGGGAACGGACCTCGTCACCTGCTTATCCTTCCGCCTAGCGAGCGCTCTTCGCGCACGCTCGTGTACTTGATCGAAGAGCTCAGCTCAACCATTGCCGTCTTCGAGCTCGAGTACCCCCGCGACAAGCAAGCGGCACTCAACTTGAAGGAGATTCAGCGCGAAGTTTCAACATTGCCACCCGACTGGAAAGACTCGTGAGTTGCGCGTGATGTTGCCCCTTGGCCGCAAGCTCACTGTGTCTTTCGGACATAGGCCTGGCGACTGGACGGCCGCCGAGATCGTTCTGTCGCCGAATGGTCGCTACCTGTACGCGACGAACCGGTCGCCGGTCGACAACCTCGCGGCTTTCGACACGTTGACCATCTTTGAGCTGCGCGCGGACGGCGGACTCAACACGGTCAACTCTCCCAAATACGTCAACCTCGGCGGGCTCGGCCCTCGTCACTTTGCCCTGAGCCCAGAGACTGCGGATGAGCCGGCGGGCAAGTACCTTGCGGTTGCGCTCGAGCGGTCCAACGAGGTTGTCATCCTCGAGGTTGACCAGGAGAAGCAGGACGAGATGAAGGAGGTCGCGCGGCTCAAGGACGTCGATCAGCCGACGTGCATTCAGTGGCTTCCGTAGAAGAGAACGTGACTGTTGTGTATAGATCCGCCTTGAGCGAATTAGAAGTTTCCTTATCGATCTTATCGTTCGGAAGAGGCGGTCCGCTTGCCGCCGCCCCACTCGCTCCTTTCTCGCTCCGCCTCTCACGCCTCGCGCGCAACTGCCTCACCTTCTCTCACAGGATGCCCAGCTATCGCTTGTACGCGGGCGGCTACGAGGGCAAAATTGTCCAGCTCGAGTTTGACCCCTCTCGACCGGCGCAAGAACGCCTCAAGAGAGTCGACGATTTCGCATGCGGACAGGCGCCGACATGGCTGACGTTCTCGCCCGACGGTACGGAGTCACGCTCTTTCACAGCCTGGCAACACGCTGACCAGGGTCAGGATGCGCACAGGTTGGTACATGTGGTCGGCCGACGAGTGGGGTGAAGAACAAGGCACCCTCACCAGCTTGCGCATCGCCAAGGACGGGTCCCTCGAGACATTGGACACTCTCTCGACAGGTACAGTATTCTGTTCGGTCGTTTGGCTCGGGGAGCAACGCAAAGCTGACGTAGCTAAACCTCCCAGGTGGACTCTGGCCGTGCCATTCCTCACTCTTGACATCGACGAATCCGCCGCTACTCGTCACGACAAACTACAAGGGCGCGAACGTTCACTGCGCACCCGTGAGACCCACCGGCGAGCTCGACGCCGATGCGGTCAAGACAATTTCGATGATGGGGACGGGGTCTCCCCTCGGTCCGATCGGTTGGCGGCAGGAGCAGGCGCACCCGCACGGGGCGCATCCCGACCCGACTGGTACCGTAATCGTCGTGCCTGACTTGGGGACAGACGATCTACGGGTACTCCACGTCGACACGACAACGGGCGCCGTCACAACGGGCGAGGTGATCCACCTCCAGCCGGGCGACGGTCCACGCCATGTGCTATTCGGACCTCTTCGAGCTACAGAGAAAGCCACAGACGAGGCATCTCTTTATGTCATGAACGAGCTCGACAACTCGCTCTCGGTGTTGCGCGTATCCTATCCTCCCAAAGACTCGCCTTCGCCTTACCCGACCTTTACCTTGCTTCAAAGCCGCGTCTCGCTCCTCCCGCCGCAACCCTTCGCGCATCAAACATCCTTCGAGTCCTGGCACTCGGCCGAGCTCGTCCTCTCGCCGTGCGGTCGATTCCTCGTCGCTTCGAACCGTGCAGAAGGGCACGACCCGCTGGCCGGGACGCGAGAAGGACCAGAAGACCTCCTCGCCATGTTCAAAGTCGGCATCAACGGGACACTCCTCGAGCAGAGTCGCAAGCTCGTCAATTCGGGCGGACGAGCGCCACGCCATATGAGCTTCTCGAGCGAGTCGATCCTGCACCCGAGGAAAAGCACAGACCCGGCCTACCTGGCCGTTGCGTTGCATGACTCGAACGACATTGTCATCTTCGAGTTCTCGGCTGCAGGCGAACTGGAAGAGGTGGCGAGGCTAGGTGATGTCGGCCGGCCTGGCATCGTCCTCTGGGCTTGAGACGACCTCGGCGGCAGCAATAGAGCCGAGTCAGGCGTCCTTAGAGACGGCAACAGCAGATTATAGAGATCGTTCGCATGCGAATTCCGCAGGCTAGCGAGGATAAGGAGAGACTGTGCGCGTTGCCGGGAGATCGATGAATATCCTACAATCGGGGCTCAACACTGCTTATGCGAGCCGCCGTGGAGCGCTTTTCGTATGCTCAAAACGGTACTGAGCACCATCACCAGGATACCAAAGCCTGCGCATGCCCAGGCGGCAATTCGTTGCGGCCGTAGTTGCTCGCCCGACCCGGATAGCTTGAGGAAGCAGGCTGCGGCTGTGATCGGACGAGAAGAAGAACGCGTCAGCATAAAACCGTTGAGCACTCGCCACGCCTATGAAATTCAGCTCACGGAAGAGGTATGCGAGTGCCGTCGCCGAGAAGCCGCCGGCGAGTTCGAGGATGAGACCAAGGTCACACGTGATGAGCGAGACTGCAAGACAAGAGGCGTTCGCGGTGTCAGTTCAGCGGGGTCATGGATCCCCTTCACTGACGAAGGTAGGGAGAAAGAATTTCCGGACGCACCCAAGAGGGCGCTGAAGACGAGAGCGGACGTGATAATGACATGTCGTTTCTTGTTGAACTCGTGGTCGCCAGGCCAGAAGTAGGTCTCGGCGACTTCGCGACACACGAACGCCTCGAGCGGTAGCGTCGTAAACATGTTGAGGCCGAACTGGGAGCAGGAGGGAATTCTGCCCTCAGGAAGGGATCACTCTGGTAAGAGGCAGAGAAGGACGGTACGCACGCATGCTCGAGCGAGGTTGATCAACCAGTCGTCTTCGCTAAAGTTGTTCAGGATGTTGCCTTGGGTCTTGTTTGTAAAGACGAGGAATCCCGAGATGGACATGCACAGGCATGCGACGACCGAGAGTGTCGTCGAGACGTGCGTGACCTGGGCGAAGCGGTCCAGTGTCGGTTGCTTGAGCGAACCGTAGATCAGGAGGCTGTTGTGATGGCAGACGAAAGCGAACGAGATGACGCCGATCGCTTCAAAGACGCCCTGTAGACCAGCCGGTGAGCATCAATGACCCATATCGGCAGGCAGGCAGGCTAAGAACAACCGCCACATACAGATTCGAGAAAAGTCCACCGTTGTGAAGATTCGCCTTTGAGCTCGTCTTCGACGCCGGGCCCACGAACGCCGACCGAGATGACGATGACGACCATGCTCACGAGCGCCAGAGCCGAGGCATGCGACAGCTTCTCGATGTCGCGATAGAGCGAGAGCGGGTACGAGACGCCGACAGTCAAGATGGTGGTGACGACCCGGCGCGAGATGAAAAAGTTGACGACTGCGGTCGCGTCGGGGCCCACGAGCCACTGGAACACGCGCGGCAAGGTATCGCCGATGATGACGCAAAAGGCGCACATGCCGCCAAAGGCGAACGCGAATTGGAAAAAGCTGGCGGCGGCGCGACCGGGTTTGCCGAAACAGCTGTCGAGGATATCGATATAGGTTCTCCGACCGCTCATCTTGGCGTTCAAGACGATGAGGCGGATGGTCCAGTCGGTGACCATGCCGAGGATGACGAGGAGAACGATCCCGGAAAAGAAGCCTGCTTCCCTCAAGGCATACGGGAGGCCGATGATGCCCGCTCCGAGGATCGAGTTGCTCATGTTGGCGATTCCGGCCCAGATCCCGCCGCCGCGCGAGAGCCAATCCGGCGGCGACGCCTCTTCTGCGTCGAGTTCGACTTCCTTCAACCGCCTCGCCTCGCCGCGCAAGTCGAGACTCGCCCGCCGCAAGCCGGAGTGCACGAGCCCTTCCATGAGGGGTTCGTAGCTGGTGTCGTGCTCTTCGATCTCTTCCGAGTCGAGGTCGAACTGCGCTTCCCGGGAAGATACGCTCGAGGCGAGAGGCCGAGGAGGATAATGCCGCAGTTCGGCCGACTCCCTCGAGTCACCGTGCACGAGGTTCGAGGTCGACGCGACTGGCTGATGCTCGTCCGTATCCTCGTAGTAATCGTCGTCGTGAAAGTACGCATCCTGGGAAGCCGATCCGTTGGCCAAAGAGCCGTTGCCGTCGGGACTGAAGAGTTTCGGAGGCGGCAAGGGCGAAGCAGGCGGAGGCGGGATCGAGACCGCAGTCGAAGATCGTGACGAAGGCTCGCTCGTTGCTGGACTCGTCGCTCCGCTCGCGTCGCCGTCGAGTCGGAAGTGGACGGTGCGGGCTGCATTGACCGGAGTCGGAGACACCAGGTCGGTTGCCATCAAGCGGCGGATTGAGCAGTCACGGCGTTTGGCTTTCTTCGCTGCTGTTCCCTCGGTTCCTGTGCCAGCCCTTGTCTACGCCTCGGAATATAGCGCAGACAGTCGGCGGTGCAGAAACACGTTGAGATCTTTGCAATGGGCCCCACGCGCGCCACGCGGAAGCAGCATACGCCTCTCGGTTAGGGGGAATCCTCCGGAAAGCAGGTAAAGCAAGGAGCAAACTGCTGCCTTCGGTCTGGGCTATCCACCGTCTGGGCACAGACACGTATCTAACCGAGGATCACGAGGAGCAACTTGATGACCCGAAGACATCCATGTCTGATTTCTCGACGACTTTGATTAAAAAGAAGGGAAAACAAAATAGGTCGCTTCTCTTGTTTAGCGCTCTATAGGCCCTAGTGGGTACGCCGACCGCCAACGAAAGCCATTTGCGAGTCCTCGCAGCCAAGCGCGCGATGGTCCGGGCTCGATGGCGTCGGTCCCGCGCGAAAGGAGACGAGTCGCTTGCGCCGACGTCCTCCTTTCCCTCCTTTCCCCTCTTTCCCGTTCATTCTTCACACACCCTAGCACTTCCCAGCCCCAAGGTAAGGCTCAGGTCATCGGAGCCCCCGTCGGACGTCTGGGACGCGCAGCCATGCGACTCGCGAGAGAGTGGCTTTGCTTGCAGGTCTTCGCGCACTTGCTGACCCTGCGTCTACTCCTGTCTCTGCACAGCAGACAGTCGGACTCACTCTCACTATGCCAAGTAAGTCTCCGCCTTCTGGGAGCTCCCAGCCCCGACCGGTCAAGGCACACCGCGAGACGTCCTTTCTCTTGCCCCCCGTCCGCATCACAAGACCCTCTCGATACAGAACTTGCTCACCTGGCGCGCTTCGGAGCGGACTCGGGCGAGCCTCACGGAACCAGGCTGATGTTCTCATATCGCGCTACAGGCAAGAAACACAGCTCCTCGGCGCAGTCGAGTGCCTGGGCCGACTTCCGCTCCCGGAGGACGGGTGAGTTGGACTTTGACGCGGTGTCATGCCAGCCTCGAGCGCCTTGCTCGGAGATCTGCTCTTGTCGGAAGCTCCAGGGCTGGCTCCTCGTTCGGATACAACTCATAGCTTATACGACTTTGCCTTGCCTGGGCATGCAGAGGAACTCAAGCGCGAGTACCCCGACCAGGTGAGCTCTTGCCGTTCCCCGCTTCTCCTCGCTCGCTGCTCCCTCGGGCGGGCTCGGTCCAGGCTGGCGGCTGCACGTCGCACGGAGAAGAACCCACGCGAACCAGTCAGACCGAGCTCCGTTCCCACGGGTGCGGCCCGCGAGACGTCTGAGCGAACGCGAAGCCAGGACCTTCTCAAGCCATCAACCGTGCTCAAGCATCCCCGGGCGAGATGGCTCTGACGACGCTCGCGTTCGCATTTCCTTCGCAGAGCGGTACGGACCGTCAAGAGCAGATCCGGTGAGTCGGCGTGCGCGCTTCTCAGCGTGCCAAGCACGGGGGCGTCGTGGCGATGGAGATCTTCGAGATCTAGCTGTACCGACCTCTACCCTGAAGGCGTCAGGTATGCGTGAGCTGACGCCACGACGAACAACGTTTCACAGCGAGGAGTGGAAGACCAGCGACGAGAACCCCAAGGCGGGCAAGTGAAGAGACCCTCTCGAGCTGGAGTGGCGTTCAGAGCTTTCGCAGTGAGTCGCTCCCTCCGCTCGGGTCTAGATTCGTGTGGCCGTCAAGGAACCCACTGATTGACGGTCGGAGACCAAATCTAGCCATCAGCGCGCTTCCAAGACCCTCTCGTGACCTTTCATTGCTCACCTTTCCACTCCCTCTCATCTCGCGTGCTCCCTCTCGCTTGCGTCCCTTGCTCGACCGTCTTCACTCGTGTTCGCTTGTAGCTCACTACGCATACTGTCATAATGCCCTTTTCGTACGAAGTATCGCGTGTGAATGTGTGAGGGGATGGGGTCAAAGTCGCGAGGACAGACCCTCTTCGCCAGGGACCCTGCCGGAGCGCGTCCACCGCGGAAGAATTCGAACCAGATCCTAACGAGTTGCTTGCATGTTGGATGAAGCGCGAACAACAGGAGGAGCTGTTACAGGAAGTGCCGAACCCAAAACCCAACTGTGAAATTTTTTTTGGACGCGATCCGACTTTGTCGAACTCGGTGAGGCCAGCTGCCCTTGTTCGCGCCCGCAAGCCCGTCTAGCGTGAGTTGCCAGCATGTGACCAGCGTGCTGTAATCTTCTACACCGCCGACTGACCCACTTGTCCCGCTCACAGCCGCGCTTCCGGTCTCGTCGTCGCGTCCCCCAACCCTTACCGCACCCACCAACAATGCGCTCCCTCATCGCTCAGCGAGCTCGCGCCGTTGCCCGCACCCAGGCACTGCGCCGTGAGTTATCTTCGCTCTCCTCGCGACCCCGCCTCGACTCGGGGAGCGAGTGCTGACGCCAGGTCCCCCTCTCTCTCCTGATCGATCCGCCGAACTGCGCTATTCTTGAACTCGACGTCGGCAACGTCTCGCAGAGTTCCATGCATCGCCTGCTTCGGCTGCTTTGACCAAATTCCTCTTCCCGGCCATGTGCGTGTCTCCTCGTCCCGCCGCTCTAACAGTCACTGCCCCCGTGGCAGCCCATCAGCCAGAAACCTCAAGATCGCCTTGCTGATCTGAACTTTGCCGCGCTCGATTTGCATAGGTCGCCGACCATGACCGAGGGTGGCATCGCTCAGTGGAAGGTCAAGGAGGGTGACTCGTTTGCGCCGGGTGACGTCCTCCTCGAGATTGTACGGGAGTCCCTTTGACCCCCTTGTTTCGAGATCCAGTGACTGATTGGAGTGATCCTCCCATCTTGCGCTTGTGCACTCTTTCACTACATCAGGAAACCGACAAGGCGACGATGGATGTCGAGGCTCAGGACGAGGGTGTCCTCGGCAAGATCTT
Source organism: Rhodotorula sp. CC01 (assembly GCA_021654155.1). Classification (NCBI taxonomy): domain Eukaryota; kingdom Fungi; phylum Basidiomycota; class Microbotryomycetes; order Sporidiobolales; family Sporidiobolaceae; genus Rhodotorula; species Rhodotorula sp. CC01. The sequence continues at coordinate 267,294 of JAKEZK010000007.1, forward strand.
GGTGCGTTCACCCTCGCTCGCCCCCATACTTGCGACCCGGGCAAAACAGAGCTGACCCGATACCATTCGGTGACGTGTCACAGGTCGGTGACGGCTCCAAGGCGGTTCAGGTCGGATCGGCGGTTGCCATCCTCGGCGAGGAGGGAGACGACTTTTCCGAGTCGGCCATCAAGGCGCTGGTCGACGAGGCGACGCCGAGCCAGAGTGGCGAGCCGAAGGAGGAGTCGAAGCAGGAAAAGTCAGAGCCGAAGAAGGAGGAGGAGCAGCCCAAGAAGGCGGACGAGTCGTCGGCACCCAAGAAGTCTGAACCGAAGAAGGAGGAGGGAGGTCTCGAGCTCTCGTCCGACCGCCCCGTCATCCTCGCCACCCCGATGGCCAAGCGCCTCGCCCTCGAGCAGGGTGTTCCCCTCGCCAAGGTCAAGGGTTCCGGTCCCGAGGGCCGCATCACCAAGGAGGACGTCGAGAAGTTCAAGGCGTCGACTCCGGCAGCAGGAGCGGCGACGGCTGGTCCGGCCGCGGCCGCCAAGGCCTCGCCGGCTGCTGGCGCCGGTGCCGCCTACGTCGACACGCCGGTCTCGAACATGCGCCGCGTCATCGCCGGCCGCCTGACCGAGTCCAAGTCGAGCACCCCGCACTACTACCTGACCGTCGAGATCAACATGGACCGCGTCAACAAGCTCCGCGAGGCGTTCAACACGGCTGCCAAGGCTGCCGATGCCGCCGGCGGTGCCGCCAAGGACGGTGTCAAGGGCGGCGTCAAGCTCTCGGTCAACGACTTTATCGTCAAGGCTTCGGCGCTCGCGCTCCAGGATGTGCCCGAAGTCAACTCGGGCTGGCACGGCGACTTTATCCGGCAGTACGAGACCCAGGACGTCTGCGTCGCCGTCGCGACCCCGAACGGCCTCATCACGCCCATCATTGCCGACGCCGGCCGCAAGGGCCTCGCGACCATCTCGTCGCAGGCCAAGGCCCTCGCCGGCAAGGCTCGCGACGGCAAGCTCAAGCCCGAAGAGTACCAGGGCGGTTCGTTCACCATCTCGAACCTCGGCATGATGGGCATCGACTCGTTCACGGCCATCATCAACCCGCCGCAGTCGTGCATCCTCGCGATCGGCACCAGCGAGAAGAAGCTCGTCCTCGACCCGACCGCCGAGAAGGGCTTCAAGGAGGTCAACGTCATGAAGGCCACCCTCTCGTGCGACCACCGCGTCGTCGACGGCGCCGTCGGCGCAAGGTGGATGAAGGCCTTCAAGTCCTACTTGGAGGTGAGCAGCCCGTTTTCTTTCGCTGGAACTTTGGAGTCGAAACTGACCTCTTGCTTCCTTGTTGCAGTCCCCGCTCTCGTTCATGCTGTAAACTCGCCCTCTCTTCTCGCTGTCTCGCCGTCGGATTCCGACTCTCCGACTTTCGCACACCACTCTTGATTCCCGCTCCCCCTCGCAACCTTTTTGGCCTTCTCGTCGTCTTTTTTTTCTTCTTGTTTTCTTTCTTGGGCCAGATACACCCCATGTTCTCCTTTCCTTACTATGTTCCACGGCAATGGCGCCACCAAAAAGGTTCCCGGAATGGCAATCTCACTCTTAGACGTTTTCCCATGACCTCCGCGGCTTGTCCGGTGCTCGGGCCAGCTTTCCCCTTCATCGATATCCCTCGCGACTGGCTGCTTCTGTCTGCTTACGACGCTGCTGACACGCGGGCTTAGTCCCTTCCTACGCTTGAAATCGAGTGGCGACGGTCGAGCCTGATGCCGCGGTGACCAAACGACCTGCATGCCACACCACCGCCAATCTTCCGCCTTAGAGTCCGACGATGGGACCAGTGCCAATTCCGACGATAGCCTGGACGATTCGAGGAAGAAGAATAGTCACCGAGGACAGAGTTCTACCGATACCGACTCGCGGAGCTCGGATTCTTCGGACGAAGAATCGGGCGTCCGGCGTGCGAAGCAATCCGTGAGCTTTCCCGCTGTAAACCGCGCTGTGCCTCTCTCCCTGACCCCGCGGTGTCCATTACAGCGCTCACGGAGCACGCTTCTGCCGATTATCCTCCTGCTCGCGATCCTCGCCGCCAGCGCCTTGGCGTATTACGTTTATTCCCGTTCCGTTGCGCTTCCGTCTGCCGATGCACAGGCTCCTTCGAACAGCGACAACAGCAGTCAGGGCGGTGAAGTTGCGACACCGGGCACGCCGACGGGCGAAGCCACGATCGAAAGCAGTTCCGCCGACGGTTCGGGATCCGTCACGAGTAGTCCTACCAACGACACGAGTGAAGCTACTTCCAAGAAGTCATCTTCTACCGGTCAGACAGGTGCCCCCACCAAGGTACGGGAGATTTCGGATGCTCTGGAGGTAGTTCTGATGCTGAAAATTCGGCCTCCTCAGTCACCTCCCGCCACTAATACCCCGAAGCCTACTGACTCTGCCAAATCGAGCGTCACCCAGAATACTTCCTCTTCTGCCAAGCCGAGTGCCACCCAGACACCTCCGAGCCCAACTAAGGTCTCGAACTCTGGCAAGAAGGGCGCGGGATACAACAAAGCGGAATTTGCGCAGCAGCTCGGACTCGATTGGGCTTACAACTGGGCTTCGAATCCGGGCGGCCAACCCGGAAAAGGATTTATGTATGTGCCGCAGCTGTGAGTGGCCTATATCCTCCTGAGTATGCAGCGTCCTGTGTCCGACATACATTTCTGTGCAGCTGGGGCGCAAAAACCGACATGTGGGACAAGGAAGCGACGGCGGCGATTGAAGCTGGAGCAACCCATGTTCTCGGGTAAGAACTGACCACCACTGTGCTCCGCCGGCACGTCTGATCCGAGCTGACTGTCGCGAATGATGGTGTACCAGGTTCAACGAACCGGACCTGGCCGAACAAGCGAATCTGACCCCGTCACAAGCTGCGACCCTCTGGAAAGCCCAGATCCAGAAGTTCTCCAAATCCGCCAAGCTCGTCTCGCCCGGGGTCACGAACGGTGTCAAGACCGCCGATGGCAAGAACATGGGCGTGCCCTGGCTGCTCGATTTTGTCGCCGCTTGTGGCGGATGTACCATTGACGCGTACGCAGTGAGTCTGCTTCGCTTCAATTCGACTCACTAACGGTTTCAACGACTGCTGACTCGTCTTCTATTCGAAAGCTCCACTGGTATGATGCTGCCGGGTAAGTGAAGGGGAGGGAGGCGAAGGGTTTTGGATGCTAACCGGAGAACCTGTGACCTGCAGCAATACCGACTATTTCACCTCCTACCTTACGGATGCCCACGCAAAGCTCAAGAAGCCTATATGGCTCACTGAATTCATGGGACGAGGCACACTTGAGGAGCAAAAAAAGTTCCTCGAGTTCGCGGTTCCCTGGCTGGAAAAGCAGGAGTTCATCGAGCGATATGCCGTATTCGGTGCGTGCAATGGAGCAACTCGAACGAGAGTTGAGACTTTGCAGAGATTTACTGACGCCGGATCGAGGCGACAGGCGCATTTGACGACGGTAACGAGTGGGCCAATTTCTTCACTAAGGAGGGCAGCCTAACCGATCTCGGAAAACTGTACGCCAGTCTGTAGCACGGAAAGGTCCGAGCAGAAGAAAATGCATTGCGGTGCAGGGATGATGCAAAGGAACGATGACGGTGAGACGAAGGACATGTGCGGAGGAGGTAGTATGTACGACAACAGGAGTAACAGTAGAGGAAATGCGAGGCGAGAAATGCGCCATGCTTGATGTATCATGCGGCGTACAGGTTTGGGTCAATCTGGATGTCGCTCGTCGCCGCAAGTGGATACGAATGCGACTCTTGTGGAGCAGCGGTGGCGCGCGCAGCGGGCTGGGCGCCTGCTCCGGGCTTTTCGGTGTCGGTGGAGGGGACATCAGCCTGGGAGTTGGTCTTTGTGGAAGGAGCAACGGCAGCGAAAAACGCCGGGGAGGGGCAGGCCGCGGGCGTTCCCGGCCTCGAAGCCGGCGACGGTGGGTCGTACGCCTGCAGGATCGCGCGCCGCTCGGCGACCGTCTTCTTGCGAAGTTTGCGCGAGCGCTGATAGCAGCTGTCTCCGGTCCGAGGCGGATTCAAGGAGGCGCCGACGACGGACCAGTCGATCCAGACTTCGCCGAGAAGGTGTGCGAGGATGATGGCGTCGTCGTTGGCGGTGAAGAAGCTGCGGCCTTGATTTTCTGTGACGCGCTCAATGTTCGGGTCAGCGCAACTCTACAGCGGAAGCACTGAGTGTGGTCTGCGCTTACTGAGCTTTGGAGGTCGAGCAGGATCGTCTTCGGGGTTTTCAACTGACAAATTAGACCTCGCGAGCGTCAGCTGTCTTGCGCGGCCATTCTTCGTGGATCCCGGAAGAGAATGTCGAGCTCACTCTTCTGCTTGTCTTTGAGCAGGAGGTACCGAGCGCGGCACTGAACGCTGCGGTGACCGCAGTTGAGCAACTCGGCAATCTCTTTCCACGTCCAGTCGCGCTTGCCCGGGTCCTCCCTCGCAGCGATCAGCGCCGCGTCTTGCTCCGGTGTCCAATACTTGCGCTGCGAGCTCTTGGTCTTCTTACCGCCGTCCTGTTGCAGTGCTGCTGCTACCGATTCCGGTTCGACAGAGGCGGAAGAGTCGCGCGACTCGAAGCTGAGCTCGGAGGCGGTTGGAGTTGCGGACGCGATCGAGATTGGAGAAGGATAGGCAGCGATCGTGCAAGGCGTGTCGGGTGTATCGGCGAGGATGGAAGCGAGGCGGTCGAGGACGTTGTGCTCGTCGAATTCTGCGCCAGGCGGAGCATCCGGTACAGGGTCGATACAGAGGTCAACGGGTTCGGCGACTGGCAAGGGCGCTCCATTGTCGTCATATCCTGCCAGTAGTGCATCTAGGCGGGTGACACGGTGCATGTCAGCCGGACTGATTCGATGTCCGAAAAAAAAAAAGAATGGCAGCTCTTACTGAGTGCAGCCAGCGTGTCACCGGGCTCCTCTGCCTCTCCCGCATCGTAGAAAGGTCCAATGACTGGCGGAACGTTCCCCTGAGCTGTCACCGCTTCTCCCGAGGGCGTAGCGGGCTCGTCGGGCAATGTGAGAGGCGGTGCATCAAAAGTTGAGGGAAGCTGTCCCGCAGCGTCGTCGAGGCGTAGGCGCTTGGCGGGCGGCTCGACCTCGTCTGTGAAGCTGTGTAGCTCCTCCGAGCTCACGAGTGCCATCCAGGGTGGGCGACGTCTACAGGGAAGAGGGTCAAACCTCGTCTCCCGTCAAGAGCTCGCTGCCAACGGCATTTCCGCTCTCGACAGCATACAGTCTCTGATCAGGCGAACAAGAGAGGGATCTCGATCCAAATGAAGGCTACAGAAATGAAGTACGACAAAACAGGTGAGTGGAGGAGAAGGCGACACACGGAGCGGGAGAGATCTTGACGGTTGTCGAGATTGAAACATGGGAGTGAGTGGTACAAGTTGATAAGCACGAGGTGTTCGCGAGGACCCTGTTCACGAGAAGAGCTCCTCGCACGCCTTGTCGAGCATGGCCGACATTCCGCGGCCGTTCGACTCGCACCAGATGTCGGTCAAGGCGATCCTGATGCTAGCATCGTCGACGTTGAAACCGATCGTGCGAGCAGAGCCAAGAAACGCCGTCAGCAAGACGGGCTTGTCGTCGTCTTCCTCTTGTCCGGGAAAGTTGGTCGCGGCTGCGCTGGGGGAGGCGGAAGCGGAAGCGGTAGGGGGAAGGTCGTTCGCCGGAGAGGACGACGATCCGGCCGTAGCAGGGGCTCCTCCCCATCCGGACCAGCTGCCCTTCGGAACCGGATTGGCGGCCGAGAAGGGCATGCTTCCCGGCATCCCATACGGCGCGTCGCGCATGACGAATGGCGGAGTCGCGAACGAAGGGGTGGGTCCGCTCCAGCTGCCACCGCCGCCACCCCAGCCCGCCCTGGCGGCAGGGGTCGAACCGCCCTTGGGTTGACGGCACCAGCCTCCAGTGTTCATTCCGCGATGAGGTTCGTTGTTTGCATCCCGGGGCGCCCACGAGTAGCGAGACTCGTAGCAGCGCTTGTCCGCGCGAGCCGAGCGACGAGCCTCCTTCGTCTCGCGATGCGCGTGACCGTGACCGTGACCGTGAGTAGAGCGGGTATTGCTGCTCTTGTCTTCTTCCCCAGTCGCTGGCACCTCCTCGGGGTCGGTAGCCTGAGCGGGCGCCGCATTGGCATTGGCCGCCTCTGCACGGGCACGCTTGGCTTCCTCGAGCGCCGCGCGGACTTCTGCTTCGAACTTGGTCTTCTCCGCTTCGACTTGGGTCTTGAAGCGTTCAAACTCGCTGCGGACGCCTTCGGCTTCGGAGCGTACGCTCTGGAGCACTTCGTGCACGGCGGCACCGACGTCGATACCGAGGTTCGAGAACGAGCTCGAGAGGTCCGAGAGATTGATCGCACCGGACGAGACGGCTTCGGTCGGGTTGCTGAGGAGAGCCGAAAGGCGTCCGAGTGCCGAGTCGGGCGAACCGACGAGGGTGGCGAGCTGAGCGCTGAACGCTTCGGCGTGCGATGGCAGGCCCGACAAGATGGACGAGAACGACCCGGGCAGGGTCGAGAACGCGGGCGCGTCGGATCCGGCGCATTGTTGACGAGGCGCGGTAGACGCGGCGGGATCGTCGAGAGGCGAAAGCGGTTCGTCGGCAGGGTAGGTCGCGGCCGAGTCTGAACCGGCTGCGGCGACGGTCGGAGTCGCCGCGGTGGGGGAGCGGCGCGGGAAATCGGCGTCGATCAAGGCGTCCAGGCGGTTCGCGAACGAGCCGGGCAAGACGGGCTCGGCAGGGTCGGCGGCCGCGGCGGCAATGGGAGCGGTGGCGGTGGTCTCTTCGGCCATTTCGTCACTTGCCACAGTTTCCTTGACTGCGACGGGCGTTCCGATCGTTGTACCATAGACTTGAGTGTTGAAACCTGCGAGGAGAGGTTCGTCCTCGACGCTTTCGATCTCGGTCCAGTCATCAGCGGCGGCGGCGGCGCTGGCGGAAGGAGCGGGAGCGGTAGTCGCTTCAGCTGGCTGCTCGGTCTCGGTGGCGGGTTGAGGGTGAGGGCGTGCGGTGACTTCGAGGCGGATAACATCGTTCTGTCCGTCTGGCGAAGCAAGCAGCTCTCTCAGATCCTCGTCAGAGGACTGCGGCGGGGTGGGGAGCGAGTCAGCCGCGTCATCCATAGTTGCCACCACACCCGGGCCAAGACTAGAAGCGCACCAGTGTGATGAGATCTCCATCCTGATCGCGATAGAACAGCTCGATATGCCAGCTCGGGTCGAATTGGAAGCGGTGTTGGACGGTTGCGAAGAGGAGGGTGACTGCGTCGGTCTCGATGGTGAACTTGCGGAGGACGGGCGGCTGACCACGACTGGCCGTGTGCGACACTTTGAACGTCTTCGTCATTCTGAGCGCCACCTTTCGCCTCGAAGGGTGCGAGCAGAAGGGAGAAGAAGGGAGCGTACCTCGAGTCATCTTCATCGCTCGCGCGTGAAATCCGTCGGGCAAGACTCCACGTAGACACTTTTCCACCGCTGCTGTAATTTGTTTCAATGCACATGTTGTCTCCTACTCGCTGGTACTGATCCTTGTATTTCACGCGATGCGTTCTCTAATTTGCAGTGGTCCGCGGGTGACGACCAGCTCGGCGCCGCCGCATCATCGCCACCTCGGCGTTCTGGGCTGTACGGGATCGAGCACCGGCGACAAAGTGAGCGTACAAGAGGGTTTATCGCCCGGTGCGAGGGGCTGCGTAGGTGGATGCTCGAATGGAGAGGCTGCGAAAAGTGTGGTGGCGTTGGAAGAGATGTGCTCGGCCGTCTCTGCCTCTGCACAGCGACGTGCACACGAACAATCGATCTTCAGCCCGTGGTGCAATTACATCACTGCTGAAGCTTCTTCTGAGAGGAAGCTAGGCCGAGATTCTAGACTGGTCGGGGGCAGAAGCAACGCATTCTTTGGCGAGAGCTGAAGAGCAAAGTGAAAAGGCTCGACGCAGGAAGCTCAAGCAAGGCTGATGCGGGAGCTCTTCCAAGGGTGAGACAGCGCTGTAGTTCCCGGTTGAGCAGGTCGTGTCAGGCTGCGTGTCCTGAGCATGGCGAACCCGTTACGGCACCAAAGTCCTTAAGTGGCGAGGCGTGGTTGTGAGCCGCACGCAGTGGCCGGAAGGAAGCCGGGCGTGAGTGTAAGCGCAGTATGGTAGAGGTCATGCCAGGTCGGTTGCAGCTGCTTGGCGCGAGGCAGTACTGTAAGGCCGCGCGGAGCTAGCGCCGGAGGGTAGCTAGCTGGCGGAGCGGCCGAGCGGCTGTGTCGGGCGGTCGGTGTCCCATAGGTCGAGAAATCACAGCTCGTCATGACTGCACGCATACAGGAAGACGAGGCTGCAGCAGCTGCGAGGGCGCTGCAGTGACCCGCCGGCCTGAGCAAGAGTGACGTTCGAAGCTGGGCGGTGATCGACGGTAGGGGTTTTCCCCGCTTTCGACCGAGGGCAGAAAGTGGTTTGGTCCGCCAAGAGAGCATGGCGGCGCCAAGAGCGACTTTGAACGTCGTGCTCCTCGGCGCAGCTTCCGACCTCGCCTTGCCTTTGCTCACCGTCGACGACTCGCTTGGACAACGCACTGATACGACATAGCGAGTAGTCGCCGTCCTCCAAACCTTGTGAGTCCAATTCTCCCTAGAGGTCCGCGGGTCGCACTCTCGCCGGCGCCACGACCGCCTCGCTCTGGCTGGGCTTGGCAGCCAGATCACCCGCTCCCCTTCCCGCTTGCGACACCCGCCGAGGAGCATCTGCCGGGTCCTGGGCACCAGACAAGCGTGTATGCTACTCCTTGCCAGCCTTGCACGGGACCGGAGGCGGTGCGACACACGCGGTGTACGGAGCGCGGCAACTCGAAGGATGATGGAGGCCGCCCCGAGCCTCCCCTCGACCACTCTTCTCGGCGGAGGACTCGCTCTAGGTCCCCGACTGCCATTCGGCAGATCGGGAACAGGCAGGACCGGTGCAGAGAACGAGGAATGCCCTGGCACCTGGGTCCGAGAGTGGGAACAAGCGACGAGTGCCGAGACTTTAGAATGCGCTGACACCCGTCTTTTTTCGGACTTTCTTTTGCGAAAGCAGTTGCAAAGTCGAACGGCATACACAAGACTCGATACACACACTCCTGATTGGCACGACCTCGTCGCCTCGAAGCAATGGTCAAGCGGGAGGAGAACGAGGACAACATCTGTCACTGGGAAGAGTGTCTCTCGCAGTACGACACGGCCGAGGACCTCTTCAACCACATCTGCGCTGCTCACATCGGTACGTTCAGCCGCCCATACTGCTTACTGAACATGCCACTCACACTGTCGTCCATGACCGCAGGCCGCAAGAGCGCCGGAACGCTCTCGCTCGAATGCAAGTGGACCGGCTGCCGCGCCAAGGCTTCGAAGCGCGACCACCTCACCTCGCATTGCCGCGTCCATGTCGCGCTCAAGCCGCACGTCTGCTCTGTACGTGGAATTGACCTGCACTCCTGCCCGGCCCCTACGGCCCGCGAGTCGAAAAGAACTGACAACCGCGCGGCATTTGCAGATCTGCACCAAGGCGTTCAAGCGGCCTCAGGACCTTAAGAAGCATGAAAAGATCCACACCGAGGAGCACCAAGCCCAGCATCACCGAGTCAGCAAGGCTGCCGCGGCTGGCATGTCCGGGAACGGACCTAGCGGCGGAAAGCTTGGCGCCCAGCCGCGCGGCCCGCTCTCGCAGCAGCAGCAGGCTCAGGCGGGAGCAGGACAGATCCCTCAACTCGCCGCCGCCGCCTACCCGTTCTCGTTCCCGCCGCTCGGCTTCTCCTACCCCGGATTGCCCGGCCAGCAGCAGCAGCAGCAACACCCATCGTCGGCGGGAGGTCCGCAGCAGTCGCAGTCACACCAACAGGCGGGCGCCGCTGCTCACCACCTCCAGCAGCAGCAGCAGCACCAACAGCCGGGACAATTACCTCTCGGAGGCGCCAACGCCGACCAGCTCGCCCAATTTATCGCGCTGCAGCAGCAACTCAACTCGCAGGCTCAGATGGCCGCCGCGACCGGTCTCTCGCTCCCGAGTTCGACCATCCCGAACTTGCAAGCCAACTTGTCGGGCGCGCTCGCCATGCAGCTGAACCAGATGCTCGGAGCCCAGGCGATGCAGTACCTCCAAGGCGTCCCCGCCATGTACCCGTACGGCAGCTTTGGGTTTTCGGCCCCTCCGCCGAACCAGCCGGGACTCGCTACGACGTCCGGATCGCACGCCTCGATCGCGGCTTCTATGCCCGCTCCTCACCCGACCTCGACCTCGCCGCCGCAACCGTCGCACGTTTCGTCGTCGCTGTACCCGACTCTGCCGCAGTCGCTGTATCCTCAGAACGGATCGATCTTGCTTCCGCCGATCTCGTCGACTCCCGCTCAGCACCACCAGCAGCCACAGCCGCAGCAACCACAACCCCAGCAGACGAGTCTGCCCCCTCTCCACCGCGCCGCCAAGCCGGAAGAGCACCCTTCACCGGCGAGTTCGTCGCGTTCGCACGAGTCAGGGTCGTACTCGTCCTCGCTCTCGCCGCGCAACCTGCCGGCTCTCTCGCCTGCCTCGTCGCTTACGCCAGAGGGATCGTTCTCGCCCACGCCAGGTCCGGAACAGCAGCGCAAGCTACACAGCGAGAACCAGGTCGCGGGCAAGAAGCGCGGATTCGAAGAGGCGACCGGCCAACTCTTGTCCAACTTGACGAACAAGCGCTTCCAGGATCAGGACGCCGTCAACGCGCAACTCGACTCGCTCTCGACGTTCCTCTTCACTCCGGATGTGCACCAGCCGCCGTTACCGCCGCACGGAGCCGGAGCCGGAGCCTACGTTCCGGGGCAAAACCAGCACGATGATGCCGCCTCGTCGAGCGGGTCCGAGAACGGTAGTACCGGACCGCGCTTCGAGCACGAAGAGGTCGACGCGATCAACCAGCTCTTGCTGTCGTTGAACCAATCACTCGACTCGGAATTGCCGCCGACGGCGGGGGCTTCCTCGTCCGTCGGGCAGTCGGCGCACCTCGGCGGCGACTACCACCATCCGCTTCCTGGCTCGGCGCCGCCGAGTTCGCACGGCGTTCACACCTCGCAGGCTCCGAGTGCGGCCGCGTCGTATGCTGCGCACGCGCCGCTCACGTCAACGTCGCTCTACCCGTCCTTGCCGGCCGGGCTCGGTTACCCGAACATGTACTCGCAGAACGGCCACGCCGCCTACGACCCGTCGGGCATGCTGCACCACCAGCCGCAGCACAAGTCGGTACCGGCACCGTCGCTCGCCCACGACTATCGCCCGACACAGTACCACCACGTCGCGCGTTTGCAGCGAGCTGCGCCGTCCGCGTCAGCGCCGCCGCAAATCGAGCCCGACATGGACGTCGATGAAGATGTCAAGGACGCGGCCGAAGCGCTCTTGCTTGCTGGCGCGGTCAACCGTGCTCGTTCGGTGCCGAGTTCGAAGCCGACCTTGCCGTCCTTGTCGTCGGCCGTTGGCATCCACGCGCCCGCCGAAGAGCTCCGCCTCGCGCCGATCGTCACCACCTCGAGCGCCTCGGCCCGCCTGCCTCCGATTCGGGACTTGTTGTCTCTTCGAACGTCGCCCGCAAACAACGACAGCATCGACTCCCCGAGCAGCCCGGTCGCTCCCTCGTCCTCTTCGACCCCGCCTCTGTACCCGTCGTTGTCGTCGATCCAGTCGTCGTCGACCTCGCGGCCCGTCTCGGCCGGCGGTGTCGAGCGCCTGACGCATCGCGTGCACAAGCTCCGCCTCCCGTCGACCTCGTCCTCTGGCGACGAACCATCGACCGGCTCAGTCCGCGAGGACGATGCCGACCTGTCCGCCTCTTCTGGCGAGGAAGACGAGGACCGCCCGACCTTGTTCAAAAAGTCGCGAGTCGATTCGCCCGTCATAGTTACTCCTTCCTCCGGTTCGGGCTCGGAAAGCGGGTCAATCACACCTGAACCGGTGGTGATCAAGAAGGAGGAGGATGCAGCCGACTTTGCCGCACAGGACCTCGACCCCGACGCGGACAAGAAGGACGAGCTCGCGCGGCAAGAGCTCGAAGCCCGCGCCAAGATGATCGAGCGCCGCAAAGCCGTCATCGCCTACCTCGCGATGTACGTCAACCACAAGTACCGCGAGCAGCTCGCGCGCAAGAGCATGGCCCAGGTCCGCAAGGCGATCAAGAAGCCGTCGCCGCTCTCGCACGAGCAGTCGTCGGCGATCAAGGCCGAGCACTAGTTTGCCACCTCGTTCCCCTCTCTACTTCTTGGTACATAGATTCTGTCCTCGCATTCGACTGCGTGACCCTTTCGAGCTTCTGCGTGCCTCTGCCTTATCCTCTTCCAATTGTCGTCATTCTTTGTGCGTAGTCTTGTGTGTACACAGCTGTCAAACTATGCGTCCTTTGCGCTTGTAAATAGCCTCCGGTTCTTTCTTCGGCAAGACGTGGCGATGTTCGGCAAGAGGGTATTTTCATTTTGCACAGCGCCAGAGCAACAGAATATGGAGCAGAGTAGAATCCGATTGAAACAGGAAAAGGACACTATGCGATGGCGTTGAGGACGAGCTGGGCGGCGCTCTCCTGTTCTGCCCGCACTGTGAGCTCCATCGTGACGCCCTTGCCCGCCTGGAAGGTCATCCGTGCCCGGGCGAGCACCTTTCCGCCACCGCCAGCCACCAGGCCCGACATGTTGAGCGTGTGCACCGTCGGTGATTGTGGGACTTCGGTTCCGCCGAGTGCCTCCATGCCGAGGATCTCCAAGATCGAGTCGCACGCCGTCTTGAGGCTGTCGAGCGCCGTGAGCGCAAACGTCTCCTGCACCGACGCCGCGCTTCGCAGTCGGTCCCACTCTGTCGCGAAAGCGGCATAGCTCGGGACGATATAGTCGGCCGCACCGAGGTCGAGTTCTTCGAGCTGGTACTCGTCGTCGTAGCCGTCTTCTTCCGGCTCGCCAGATTCCGGGTCGATCTCCTTCGAGATGAACCGGAGCGTGTTGCCGAACGTGCCGCTGGCGTATGCGCCCGGGTTCGTCCGCGAGAAAGAGACGTAGACGACTCCTTCCGAGTTGGGACCGAGCGACTGCACCGGGATGATAAAGTCTTCGACGAGTTCGCCTTCTTCTCCCGGCTGCATGACCACCACCACGTTTTCGAGGTGTACGGCCTCGACAGTGTTCCGGACGTTGAACTGAGAGGACGGTTCGGTCAGCAAGAATCGCTCATGCGACGCGACGACGAGGCGCCAGGCGGGGACAACTCGCTCACCTGGAAGACGACATGCTCTGCAAAGACGTGCTTGACGGCAGAGACGACATACTCGGTCTCGCGCTCGGTGAGCTCGATCGGCTTCGGCGAGCTCTTGAGCACCGCGCCGTACTCGGCAAATTCGGGAACCTCGGCGAGCTGCTTGGCGTACGCCGACTGCGTCTCGCTTGCGGACGCCGCAGCCGCTGCGGGAGTTGCAGACCCGCTCGCTTCGCTCGTCATCGCGACGACATCGATAGCATCCTTGCGCGATGCTGTCAAGTGTGGCCATGGTAAGGAAAGGTCAGCTATTGCTTTCCTTGGAAAGGTTGCTGAAGCGGGGAGGAGACGCACCTCGTGCCTGCTCCAAGACCTGCTCTTTGCTGACCTTCGGCACAGCCGTAAGGTCAAAGGGTTGCTCTGCTGACGAAGTGTCGGCAATGTAAGCCGCGAGACGGCTTTCGAGGGCGTCCAAGGAGAAGGTCGAGTCTGTCCAAGCAAGGCATCAGCTCAATCTGCTAACTTCCCGGAGGACGGAGAGACATGGTGCGCACCGTCGCGGACAAAGGTGTTGGCGAGCGGTTCGTCCTGCATGAGCTTGAGGTTGAACGCGGCACGATCCCGAACCTCGTCGTCCACGTCGTCGAGGCAGCTGGTCAGGGTGTGCGTCTACTGGGTCAACAAGAGCTTCGGAGGTGCATATGAAGGAACCGCAAACCCACCGAGTGAGGAGGACCTTAACGCTCCGCTTGACGGCGTTGTCGGCGACGTTGATACCGAACTTGGCCAAGCTAGAGACGGCGGCGGCGCGAACGATCGCGTTCTCGAGAATGACCCGGTTGTAAATGTATCGGATGTACTTGTTCGGCTGCGCCGCCTTCGGACCTTCGATACCGAGCAAGTGCAGGATGCGGACCGAAAGCTTGGTAAACTCGCAGTCCTCGATGAACTCGCAGAGTTGAGCGAGAGCTGTGGCGGGGTCAAAAGAGTTCGAGATGAGATTGGTGACCGGGAGTTATAGAGGATCGGAGGAGAAAAGAGACTGACCGGCCTCTTTGGAGTCGCCGATGAACTTGATCATGTCAAAGATCGCCTCGACGACGGCGCGCTTGAAGTCGTAACCACCCTCGTCACGCAGGATGCCCGAGAGGAAGTTGAGCATCACCGACTGCTTGGCCGGGAACTTGAGGCACAGGGCGCGGATCGCATTCACGACAATGACCTTGAACTCGTCCGAGATCTCGGACATGAACGCCGAGATCTGCTTCATGAGTCGGTCAACCGAGGCTTCATTGCCCGTCTTGAGCAAAGTCGTGATCGCAAAGGTCGCGACGCTGCGGTTGTCGTCGTTGATGAGCTTCTCCATGTCAAGGTTGCACACCTGCACGGCGTTCGGGTGCGTCTGCGCGAGTTTCGCGAGGGTGCGGATCGCGGCAAACTTGAGCGTGGCCTTGGGAGACGAGAGGAAGAGCTGGAGGACGGCGATCGGACGCTGGAGCTCACTCGCGCCGGCGTTGCGCATCTCGCAGATGGCGCGCGCGGCCTCGTAGTTGACCATGTCGCTCTTGTGCTTGAGGTAGCCCTCGATCAACTCGAACATGGCCCGCTGGAGGCTGTGCGATCGCACGAGATTTCTCCGGGTACAGTCAGCCACTGGAGCCCGCGAGGTCGTGAAAAGGACAATGGGCGCACTTGGGGTCCTCCTCCATGACCTTCGCGGCGAACCGGATGAGCATGCAGATCGCGAGCGGGCTGCGGAGCGTCCCGCCGGAGCCCTTTGATCCCGACAGCTGCTGGATCATCTTGGTGACGGCCATGCGGTCGCCCTGACGGATGAGGTACAGCAAGCCGAGCGCGTGGTACTGCACGATGGCGCTCGAACTCTGCACGGCCTGGTAACCCTGTCCGTACTGGTTGCCGTACGACGGCGCCTTGTTCTGTACGGCTTCGGAGGCTTCGTTCGCCCACCGCTTGATGACGTCTCGCGCGATCGGGTGGAGGTGGTACGACGAGACGAGGGCGGCGGACGAGATCGACGTGTTGCGGTCGACGATGGCGGCCTTGAAGAACCGCTCGACACCGACGATCATCGAGCCCTGTGTGCATATGAAATTGTCAGGATAGACGTGGGATGGTAAGGTGCGCGCAACAGCGGGCGGCGAATTGGCTCACGTCAATGACCCGGCAGAGCGCCCGGATGGCGTTTGGGCGGTAAATGACTTCGAGGTTCGGCTGCATGTCCTTCATGATGGACGAGGTGACCATGATGACATCTTCGGCGATGTGAGACAGCTCCTTAATGACGAGGTAAACCATTTGACGCAGGGCGGACTGGAAGATTCGGGGGGAGGGGGGAGCGAGAAGTCAGCTGTCGAGTCTTGGAAGCTTGCGCGTCGTCGTCCGCTCGTCCGCGTCTCCGAGGCAAGAGAATCGAGACGGAGCATGCTGGCGCCGACCTGCCACCCCAACGAGGAAGTCGGATCGGCAAGTCGCGACTCGGTGACGAGGTCCAACAACACTCCGAGCGGAACGAGGCAGTCACTTGGCGACTCACGTCCTTGTGTTGGAACAGCTTTGTGACTCCGAAGAAGAGCGTGGTGGCCTCCTGGGTGCCGAAAGTCTCGCCGACATAGAGCAAGTAGACAATCTTTGTGAGGAGGATTCGGCACTTTCGGGGACTGATGGGCGTCTCGTTAAAGACGCGCGCTTCTTGGATCACGGTCTGCCACGGGGTTGGATCAAAGGGTCAGTACAGATGCGATACTCTCTCGCAGGCCCGGTCGGGTGACGGTGCCTTGTCGCGGTGTGGGACGTGTTCGGCAGGTGAGAAGGGAGGAGAGGCGGGCGACTGACCGTCTTGTCCTGGAAGAAGGAGCCTACGCCGCCGCCGCCCTCTTCATCCTTCTTGTAGCCCGACATGCTCGGCTGCGTAACTGCGCTGCCGCGTGTGAACGAGGGCGAGAGGGACGCGATTTCAGGGACTCCTCGGAGCGAGTAAGTGAAAGGTTCCGATCGCGCGCGAGTGTGTCCGCGTTCGAGACCAGCCGATGTCGAGTATGCGCGATTGCCCACCGTCAGTCCAGCGCCGTGCGTGTAGGTATGCAGACCCGCCGTCTCTCGCCTCGTTCGCGCGTCCAAAACCCCACCGCAAGCCGGCTTGCAATGACACCTCCCCTCAGTCTCTCTTTCAGCCTGCAGCTGCTGCGGCGAGAATGTGAATACATTGCAACATCCTCTGGAGCAGACGGCTTGTCTGCCGACATGATCTCGGAGTCGGTGAACGGCTCCGTCCAACTAGCCCGCCGCGTGCATTGACCGAGCGTCCGCCACGCAAATCCCAGAGAAGCCCGTCGTCGGAAAGCCACCAACCCACGCCCAGTGCCACTCGAGACGCTGGCGGGGTGGGCAAAACATGGACCGTCAAGAACACTGAGTGTTGCGGATGGTCCCCATCTGTGAGCCGTCCAAGCCCTGCAACCAACCGTTCAGCATCGCCTGGTGATAGTCGAGATTCTTGCAGAGAGCGCCACCGAAGAGAGTCAAGGTTTCAGCTTGATACTTTTCTCCAGAGTTGATTCTGATAGTAACGGGGACGGCGGAGAGGAAGACTCGGCGACTGACGTTCTGGCATTCGCAGCAAGAGGTGTTGCGCGCGGCGGTCGCTTTGGCATACGTCAAGCCGTCGTACCACTGCGTCGACAGAGCGAGTGAGCCTTCTCTGGCTAAAGAAGGGCCCCCGACAACACTCACGCCGTTGTAAGATCCGAGGCCGAGCAACAGGCTCTCGTTGTGCTCCTTCAGCACTTGATCGAGGTACGCTGCGCCCGTTTTGATACTTTCATTCGTTTAGAGGCGAGGAGATGAGCGAAAAAAAAAGGCACAGCGACATAGAGACCCCTCAATTAGCAGGGACCCACTTGTAATCCGGATCGCGACAGTTTCCACCAGGTGCGGCGCCGCATTTGTCTGCATGGTCGCGCACAAACGGGGCAGCGGACCGGGTCAAAGACCTTCGTAGTCTTCCTCATCGTGGGATGTACGCACCTTCAGTTATCTGCATCAGGCCATACCTGCGCCACAAGTGTCACGTTAGATCTTTGCCCAAAATACGCAAGCCAAGGCGAATGACTGGACTCACGCACCGCCGGCCTCCCCCATCGTCTCGGCTTTACAAGAGCCTGCGGAGAGACAGACACGATGATACGTCACCCGCCGCACCTCGAGCCAGATCAGAGCTCGACAAGTTTACTCACTCTCCTGCATCGCGATCGCCGCAAGCATAATCGGCGGCATGCCACTCGCGTTGGCATATCTTTCAAACAAGCCGACGTACGGTCTGCACGCTTGATAGACCGAGTTGGGCATTGCGAGCGCTGCTTCCAGAGTTATTGTCCTGAGCTGGGAGAGCTTGATGTAGGGCGGGGTCTGTTGACGAGACCGTTGTGATGCAGCGAGTCCCGTAATCCAGAAATGTCAGCGGGGACAAGCACGACTGCTTAACAGCAGAGGGAGAAATGCGCGCTTCGTCCGTACCCACGGCGAGTCAGGTTCCAACTCTGAAAGCCCACAGTTGAGCCACTCTTGAGACCCGTTCGGTCCGGACGATTCTGTCGGTTTTGCCACCGCCCCGCTCGGGCCGCATGTCTCGTCTACGTAGCCGATCAACCCTTTTCCTCCTCCTCCTCCTCCTCCTCCTCCTCCTCCATCTGTGTCGGATGACTTGCTGCTCGCGGGATGTGCTTTGGTTCCTGATGCCAGGACCGGCAGCGAGGAGGAGCCAGCAGGAGGACTTGCCGATACCGGGAGCAGGTTCGAGGTCAAAGGTTTCTCCTCCTCCGCATCGCCCACAGCGACTGCCTGACTAGCCGTCACCGCTTCCGATCCATCCTCTTCTGCTGTGGTGTGACCTGACGACTGCACCCCCATAACGGCCTTCGCCGCGCTCGGCTCGGAAAATTGGTACCAGGCGAGGACTGCCGTCGCTGCGACGGCGATGGCAAACATCGCGGGCAGCAAGACCACGTTTGTCGTCGCAGGCTGTATGACCAACAAGTCGTTTCTCAGCTTGTATAGTGCGATGCTCGGGACCTTTTCGCACCCACCTTTTTCTTCCTCTGATGTCCGCCCTTTTTCCGAAGCGGTCTTTGTTCCTGGTCGGTACTGTCGCTGTCTCCGTGCGTAGAGGGATCGTTTTGCGAGTCTCTTTCATCCTCAGAGGACACGTCGGCCTTGTGTGTCTGCATCTGCATCGACCCTCCGGCTGCAGGAGAGATGAGTGACTCCCCTTGAGGCGAAAAGGGATGGAGTGGAGGGGTGACGGTAGAGGTACCGACAGCGTCGTCGACCTTGGATAGAGTATCGAAATGCTGAAGCTGCGAGGGGACGGTATAGGGTAGGCAGTCAAAAGTGTTCGACCGGACATGCCGCGGAACCTGGGGCGCGGGGCCTGCGACACGTGAAATACGGCAATGCTGGAGGAGGGTCCGTGATGCGGACAGTAGAAAGCAGGAACTCTAGAATACGTCGGAAGCGAGTTTGACCCGCTGCCTCCGTCAAGAAGAGTGGCGCAGCAGGTCGTTTGCGAAGAAGGAATTGCGTTGCTCTCGAAAGCGGGATGTGATGGCCAGCGCGTTGATGGACGCCGCCCGGCAATTTTGCGCGAGTGGTAAAGCTGCGTTACGATACAGGCTAATGCGGCTGTTACTGCGCGGTGGAGCAGACGTCAGTCCAGTTCGAATGAGCGTCCTCCGGTAGTGAGGAAGAAACAACATGATCGGGAGAAGCCTTACGGGTACATGAAACGAAAGAGAGAGGGACGACGGACGTTCTAGACCTTGCGCGCGGGCTCGACGGGGAGTTCCTCCTTGGGCGGGGGCAAGAGATCTTTGCCGTCGGGCGTCTTTGCTGGCTGCAGGGTGGTCATGGGCAGAGGTGGGACTGGGGCCGCATGGTGGTCATCTTCCGGCCGGAAGGTCCCTGCTGTCGAGCTGCAGGAAGAGCAGGTCATATGTTTATGGACACATTCTCGATGAGAAAGGATTCGGGAAGTGAACGTACTCTCTGTACGATTCGAGGAGGGGTTCTGCGAAGGCAAGCGGGCGGCGGCGGAGTTAGTACCCCTACTCGGCAGGGACGGGCAGGCTGCAGCTCACTGAAGACGTAGACGCCCGTGCCTACTCCGAGGACGACAGCAATGACAGGCGGGACGATCCTTGACGCCATGGCGGACTCGGTTCGGTGATGAGAACGAGACGAGGAGACGATCGAGAGAGAGAAAGTCGCTGATTGGAGTCTTGGCGGAGAATCAGAGTTGGCTGCGAGTCTAGTAAGATCAGGGCGGCAGATCGAGTCTATGACCCAGACTATAGTCGAGGGTAAAGGGCAGTGAGGTCGATGAGCCAACTTGTCTTTCGACGCAACACTCGCATCTCGAGCCCAGAGCAGGCTGATCGACGGGCAAGACCATTGCAAAGTCAGTCGACGTAAATCGACTCTACCCGCACCCTCTGCGGGTCCACAGGAGCGAGAGAGGGGCGCAAAGATGGAACTCCCCGCAACGCACCTGCGTCTCCCCGCCGCGCTCCCGTACCCGCTCACCGTCCAGCGCATACACGCTCAGCCAGGCGCACACGTACAAAAGGCTCAGAGGCTATTCACCTACTCGTTCTTGCCCAACAAGCCCAACGAGCAGGGGAGGAGGGAACGTCAAGTTCGAGAGTGGGACAGTCCAGTCCTCGGGCAGGTCGTCGCGTGGGACGTACGCGAAGGAGACATCATCAGGGAACCCAGGTATGTCCCGCACCCGGGCGAGCAGACAGGGTGGTCTCACTCGTCGCCCGTACGCGCGCACGCGAACCAAACAACATCGACTGACCGGACTGCAATCGCGCAGACCCATTGTCAAAGTGCAGGAACCGTGTACACATGATGTGCAACTCAACGGACTCTGCGCAATCTGCGGAAAGGACCTGACTGCGTGCGTGCGCTTCGCGCTCGAGAACTTCGACCCGAACCGCTGTTCTGACCCTTCCCCGAGAGGCAAAAACAGAACCGACTATACTGGCTTTTCCGATACGTCGCGAGCTACAATCAGTATGGTCCACGACGTCGGAGGCTTGACAGTTTCCCTCGAGGTTCGTCCGAGGATTCAAACCCACTGTCGGCAGAGAAAGTAATCCTTGACGAGTTCAAGCTCCCTTCCATCTCTCCCCCCCGCTCCCACGGCCCACCCGCCTGCAGGAAGCTCACCGTCTCGAGTCAGCGACCGCTTCGCGACTCTTGCAAGCCAAGAAGCTCTCCCTCATCGTCGACCTTGACCAAACCATCGTCCACGCGACCGTCGACCCGACCGTAGGCGAGTGGCTGCAAGATCCCGACAATCCGAATTACAAGGCGCTCGACGGGGTCAAGCGCTTCAAATTGCTGGACGAGATGCCGATGCGGAGACCCAAGAAGTCGAGGACTTCCACAGGGACGACAACGCCAGGGCTATCGACGCCGCTGCCAACTCCGGGCTTGTCCGAGTCGGGAACGACAGAGGACGGAGAGTCGGTCGATGAAAACGACGCACCCGGTTGTTACTACTACATCAAGATGAGGTGCGAACTTACAATCATCTGCTCCATGGAATCTGTAACGCTGCCTCGTGCTGACGGCCCGAACAGACCCGGACTCCCCGGTTTCCTGAGACGAATCGCCGAGATCTACGAGATGCACGTCTATACGATGGGGACCCGCGCGTACGCGATCGAAGTGTGCAAGGTGATCGATCCGGACGGCGGCCTCTTCGGAGGTCGAATCCTCAGTCGAGACGAGAGCGGCAGTGAGTTGCGTTGGCTTGTTCACGCGGCAAAGCATGTGGTCTTTGCTGACCCGGAGTTGTGATTTTCCCCTAGGTATGACGCGCAAGAGTCTGCAGCGGCTGTTCCCGTGCGATACGAACATGGTTGTCATCATCGACGACCGAGCCGACGTCTGGGACGGCAGTCCCAACCTCGTCAAGGTTATCCCGTGTGGGTCCAGTCGCCTTTCGACTTGCTCAAAGAGAAACGATTCGCTGACGGCATATTGCATTGGCAGACGAATTCTTCGTCGGAATCGGAGACATTAATGCCGCCTTCCTGCCCAAAAAGAAGGAACTCGTCCCGCCGCCCGTCGTACCTCTTGCCTCGCCACCCCTCGCCGAGGCTACTCCAGACGCTGAAGGGTCTGCATCTCCACTCGATTCGACAGTCTCGAATGGCGAAACGTCCGGCGGTGAACGATCTACTACCCCGCCTACGTCGCCCTCGCCTGGACCTTCACCTTCACTCTCTCCGCTACATCCGTCGCCGTCACCTTCGACTTCCAGCGCCGCAGCGGAAGCAGCAGAGGCGGCAGTACATCATCTCCACTTGCCGGACGAGATCCTCTCCGAACCGACGCGGGTCTCGGACCTCGTCGTCTCTTCCGCGCCGGAAGAGGTCGTCTCCCCCTCGCTGAAGGAAGCGTCCGAACACGCCAAGGAGACGATCCACGATTTGATCGAGGCGCGACCGCTCGAGAAGGCGAGGAGGGAAGCGGACGCGCTGCATCATCTGAACCATCTGCCTTCGCCAAAATCGCCGAGTCGGTCACCGCTCCCTCCTCCTCCTTCCCCACCTATGGGCTCCTCCACCGAGGACAAGTCAACGACAACGGCAACTGTGCAGGACTCGTCAACGATTGCCGTGTCGCCAAGTGCTGAGGCAGACTCGGCTCTGGGGCTTGTCGGGGAAGAAACGGACGAGGACGACTATGAGGAGCAACCGGTCCTGCGTGATGATGATCGCGAGCTTGACCGGCTATTCGATGTGAGTGATTCTGCTCAAGGCCGTTTGCGCCGGCCGAGTACCATAGCTGACCTCTTTCGGATGTCCAACCCCGACTAGATCCTGTCCAGTGTTCGCGACCGATTCTATCAAGAGCACGAATCCAGAGGGGCCTCGGACGTCGCAGTGCGTGCTTCGCCTTTCGTCTTTCGCAGTGTCATCCTGTGCTGACTCGTTGCGACCTCGCAGACCATTATCCCCGCCATGAAGGCGCAGACGCTCCGAGAGACCAACCTCGTCTTTTCCGGCCTCGTCGCCCTCGGCACGCGACCCGAAGACTCCGAGTACTGGAAGCTCGCGACGACGTTTGGCGCAACGTGCTCGAACCAGCTCTCGCCCAGAACCACTCACCTCGTCGCGAACCAACCGGGGACGGCCAAGGTCCATTCGGCGAGACGGTTTCCGCGAGTCAAGGTCGTGTACCCGCAGTGGTTGCTCGATTCGGTCGCGAAATGGGTCCGCCTGGAGGAAGGGCCGTATCTCCTTCCGACGGTCGAGGAACCACGGCCTGCGACGACGCCACCGTCGCCGGTACGACCCGAGTTGAGTGATGGAGAAAGCGACGCCAAGACCACCACTGTCACCGGAGCAGAGGCAGTCGAGACGACCGGCGACGAGGTCGACTTGGATTTGGCCGATCTGGATTGGGGAGATGCGATGAAGGAAGTTGACGACTTGCTCCTCGAAACCGACGATGACGACGATTTGGCCTCGCTACTGAATGGGGGCGGCGATGAGACGACCGACGGGGAGAGCGATACCGGCGGCGGGTCGTTCGCCGGCGTTCAGGCTGCTGCACCACCCGGCAGCGGCGGAGGGCGGAAACGACCGCGTGTCTCGAGTACCCCTTCGTCCGAATCAGTCGGATCAAAGGCAGCCAGTTCATCATCATCAGCAGCCGCAGCCGCCGCCGCTGCCGAGTCACCGTTACAGAAACGAGTCAAGACTGCTCGGTCGAGGCGCAGCGGGCTCAAGACTTCGCTCAGCGCCGCCGCCGCCGCCGCGGAGGAGGGAGACGCTTCGGCCCAGCCGAGTGCGCCTTTGCCAAGGGAACCGTCCGAGTCGCAGCTGGCCAACAAATCGTCAGTGTCGTCTTCTTCAGCAGCAGCAGCAGCAGCCTCGAATGGCAAGAATACCCTGAAAGGCGAGTTGGCAGCAGTAGCGGTCGCGGACGAGACCGCTGGCGCCGACTTGAGCCAGGCGAGCTCAAGTATCGGCTCGGACGACGAGGACCTGCTCGCGATGGCGGCCGATCTCGAATCGGGGTGGTCGTGAAAGCGCTCACAGCCTCAGGGCGCGCGACCTCGGACAAAGGGAGGTCTCGAGTAGCCCATTCTCGGTCACAACCATTGTTGAAACATTCATACATTCGTGCATTGCATGCGGTACATCTTTAAATGCTCGCAAATAAGGGTATCCAGAAGCCCTCCCCTCATCTTCAAAACCCAAACACGCTCGGCGGCCTCGCTCGTCCAAACCAGCGCCCGCTGGCGAGCACGCCAGCGCTACACCCGCGCGGCCACCTGAGGGTCCATTTCCCCCATGTGATTTCCATCTCGGGGAGGAAATCTTGGAAGTAGCGGAATCGGGTTTGGTCCCTTTGCGCGGCGAGGTTGAAGTGCTCATCAGTCTCTGGCGTCGGCGATGGCGGCGGCGGCTCGACGCTGCTCCTGTCGCTCGGGCCATTTCCCCCCGTCGCATCGACTCGCAAGTCCGCCTCCTCAACGGCCCTCCTCGCCGCGGGCCACGCTTCACTCGCCAGGTCCGTCTTGGGGGGATGTACGACCCACGCGCCATTCGTGAGCACTCGGAACTCGTACCCGAGGGCGTTGAGGACGAGCGCGTGCGATTGCTTGTCGCCGCCTTGGTCGGTGAACCGTTCGTCGTACAAAGGGTGGGAAGCGCGGTGGAGAACGTAGTAGGGTTCCCATTGCGGCTCGTAGCACACTTCGTAGGAGTCGTAAAAGGATGAGGAGGAGGAGGAGGAGGAGGACGACGACGTGGATGAGTTTGGATTCTGCCGAGAGTATTCCCGGAGCTGGTAGTGGAAGAGTCGAGACGGCAGCGTCGGACCGTGGCCGGCGTTCGGGTCGGTGAGCATCGCTAGTTGGGGCTCGGCTCGGTACAGTCGCTCGACCTCTCGCAGCGTGCGCGGGATCTCGCCGCCCTCAAAGCCGACCGCGAGGGCGAACGTCGGGATGACCATCGCCGTGCGTCTCAAAGTCGGCGAGGCCGATCTTAAATTCCGTGTCTCGATCAGCGGGATCGCGCCTTGGACGAGCAACCGGTGCATGTTGGGGGCGGGGACGAAATCGACGTCGATGACGAGGATGTAGGTCGAGCTGCTGGCTTTGATGGCGAGGTTCCGGAGTCGGTTGATCGGGTACCGCAAACGCTCGAGGACACTGGCTCGATCGGGTGCGTACGACGGTTTCAGGATGGTCAAAGTCAACTGGGACCAGCTTTGACGACGAGAGGGGGACGACGAGAAGAGCTCGCGGAGATACGAATCGAGGGTCGCCAAGTCTTGGTGTTCGTCCACGAGGTAGATGGTGGCCGAGATGGGTCCGTCCCATGCGTTGAGGAGGCGATCGAACCGAGGGAGACGGGACACCGAGAGCTGCGTCACGAGGGTGACGGACTCGTCGGGAACGGACGGATCATCGAGTGGGGCGGGCAAGTAGACAGAGGTTTCCGAGGCGGGGTCTGTCGCACGGAAAGAGTCGCGCGGTCAGCCAAAACTGTCGGATCATGCTCTCTCCCTTCTCCTTCTGACGGACTCGAGGGGACGCACCACTCTCGTGCAGATGCCGCAGTGCGGCTTCGAGGCTGACTTCGAGCCGAACTCGTGACCAGTCGGTGCAGGCGTGAGGATCGGTGAGGCAGAACGAGGAGGCATTTGCGGCCGTGAGACGACCGCTGGATCCGTCCCGGCGACGAAAGGTGAGCCTGCCGGCTGGTGGGATCTCGATGTCTGCTATGGGTTTTCCCGGTTCCCACAGCGGTTGCAGGTCCTGCTCAGGGTGAGGAGGTCGAGCCGCGAAGACATGTTGGACGGCGCCGTGCTGGTAGTGCAAGCGAGCGGAGAAGGCGGGCGGTCTCGCCTGTGGAAAGCGTAAGGATTGACTCCTCGTCGCCGTAGCCTTTCCCGGGCTGTTTGTTGGAACGTAGAGGAGGACGAGGCGAGCGACGACGACGCTGATGAGGATCGCGACGAGGGCGGCGAACGGCGAACGGCGAGCGGGGTGCTTCAGGCTGCGGCGAGTCGTCACTGCAGGACCCGAGACTGTGCTCGGTGCACGTGTCTCGCTGGCCATGCCCTACAGCACGCGAGCACGAACGCAGGAAAGAGGGAAAGTGTCACGTGATGGGATTGCTGCGCTGCACAGAGGTCTCTCGATTCTCGTTGATTTGCAGAGAAGAAGCTAGGGGTACTCTGGCCATACAATATCCCTGCTACCACACCGAGTCTCGCCCGAGAATTCGCAAGTTTTGCAGGCAAAGGCATGCGTCATCACTCTCTCTCTCTCTCTCCCTCTCTTCAGCTACGGCGATGACCGCCTCAAGGGAGCGCACGACTAGAGCAGCAGTGGCAGGTCGACCGCTGCCCCTCTCGGCCGCGCGCCTCCTCGCCCGCTCTTTTGCCCTCGTCGCCCTCGCAGCCGTCGCCTTGCTCGTCGCCCTCGCCGCTTGGTTCGCCGTCAGAGCCGCACTCGCAGTCGATCCAGTCGTAGGGACAGAGAGAGTATGGCTCCAGTATGGGTACGCTCATCCCTCTTTCTCCCGTCCTGCTGAAAGCGCCCTCCTCATGAGCCCCACCTGAACTGGTTCGACCCTCCCGACAGGCACCACCGCCCCCCATACGCATACGTCAAGCTCGACCCCCTCAAATACAACGTACCAGGTCCCGCGTACGACGTCTCGCTCGAGGCGACCCTCCCCGTCAACGAAAACAACCTCCGACTCGGCAACTTCATGGTCTCGCTCAGCCTCGTCGACTCGCTCGGCTCTCGCGCCGTCAACGTTTCTCGTCCTGTCGGTCCCAGTCTCGCCTCAGGACGCCCTCACGCCCACGCACCTACAGCAGCTGACCGCTCTCAACTTGTCAGGCCATCTTGGACCCTTCAAACGTCTCTAACCCTCGAAAAGACCGCACTACCTCCATCTCGATCATCCGCACTCTCGCCACCCTCCCGTTGGCCCTCATCCCCACAACGCCCTTGACCCGCTGCCTAGCGTCTCCGGCAGAGACTCACCTCAGTACTGTGCTACAGGTACCTCTGCTGGAGAACGTCGCGTTGGCGAGTACACCCCACGCGGCAGGGGGAGGAGCTGCTACTGGGGGGAGGCGGCAGTCCCGCTGGAAGGGGTTCATGTCGCGAGGAGAGCACCGAGGTCGCGGACCGGTCGATACCATCTTTGTCGAAATCGGGAGGAGGGACACCTACGCCCCGACCCCGGAGCGGGAAGCTTACGCAGCAGTATCGACGGACGAGGAGGAGTTTGGTGCGGCACGTCGCTACTTGCCAAGTCGTCAAAGGCCAGGACGAGAGTTACAGGTGTACGAAGCGTGGATCAAGGTTCAAGTGAAACCGAAAGGACTACGGTGCGTTGTCGATCGAGTCTACCTGCGGTCTCCCTCAGGCTCTCTCTCTCTCTTGTGAGCTTGCGCCAGTGACTGAAAGGCTGGAACCGGATAACCACACAGCGCACTCGTGCATCGACACTCCTGGATTGCGTTCCTTGTCTTCTTCCCGACCTTCCTCACCCTCGAAGCCATCGCTGCTCTCGCCATCTATCTCTACTTTGTCGCGACCGCTCCCTCCTCCTCCTCGACGAAAGACTCTGTCGAAGTTGGATCTCGCCGACGTGGAGGAGAAGAGCGCCTGAGAACGACGACACGGCCGTTCGGAGGATCCGGTGCTAGCTCCCCGATGACAACAGCAACGAACGAATCGGAACCGCCTACCTCGGCCACGCCGTCCGACTATGAACACCTCTCGGACGACTCTGAAGTACCACATGGAGCCGAGGAGGAGGAGGTCGCAGCTGCTGCGAGACTCGAAGAGCGCCGGCGGCGGCAAGAATCGATGCGGTTGGGCAGAGGCGGCATCGGCATGAGTGCTGTTTCGCTCGGCGGCGGAGGGGTCGAAGCCGAGGCTGGAGAAACCAAGTCGGAGGAGGAAGAGGACAGGGCGAGCGAGGGTGGTGAAGGAGGAGGAGGAGAAACGCTTGGGTTCGGAGTTGAAGAGATGGAGGAAGCCGAGTGGGTCAAGGGCGAGGACGAAGGAGAAGGCGCGAGCACAGTTGCTGCGGTGAGTGTGCCCTTGCTGGTTGTTTCGGGACTCGAGATCGGAGAATCAACTCTGTATACTGATGAAACACGTTGTCCTGCTTAATTCCGATTCCTGAAAACAGTCCGCGACCACTCGCCGCACAGCTTCGTCTTTCGGACCCTCCCTCGCAGGTACGACTTCCTCCTCCTCCTCCGCGGCGGCGACGGGCGTCTCGTGGCCAATCTCGCGGGCCCGGCAACGAGAACAAGCGCCCCGGTTCAGTGGCCGAGTTGACGAAGCCGATGAAGCCGACTTGTAGTAGTGTACTCCCGCGCGAGACTCTGTACCTCTGCTCGCTCTTTCGTAATTACGCCTTGCCATCCATTTCATGAGCAAGTCGCAAGTATGCGTGGATCTCTTACTCGTCCGCACAGAGAGATGAATACTGAACGAGCTCCCGATTGCAAGGTTCTAACCTTTCCTTTTGAGTGGAATCTACGCAGACCGTTACCGATGCAACGCGACTATTGGTTCTCGCCATCATACTCCTGCATAACCACCTTGCGGATCAGCTCCTTGGGCGGTCGTCGGCTAGTCCACCTATTGTCAACAACGCAGCAAAAAGGTCAGCGGATTGTGCGTCCACAGAAGGGGCAAATGCAGAGTGGAACGCACATGTAAGACTGCCAGAAGCCTTGCTCGAGGAGCATCTGGATGCCGGGCACGCCCTTCCAGCCTGGCATGTGCTCGGCGAGGTGGATCAGCGGAGTGATCTTGGGCTTGTACGCCACATCGATCAAGACGCCGCCTTCTTCGCGCGAGAGCACCGAGTCGGGCACGACGACGCCGGCGTCAGGGTTCGGGAGGTACTGCGTCGCGGTGCCCTGGGCCGGGATGGTCGAGATGATCGCGAGCGGGGGTTCACCCGGGAACGAGTCGAGCGACGTGAGGGGAACAATGTTGTACTCTTGCGGGAACGAGGCGACGATCTTGTCCGCGTTCGGGCGCGTCCGGTTGAAGAGGTAGATTGTCTTGAACCCGGCCTTGTGCAGGGCGTAGACAGCAGCGCGGCACGTGCCGCCTGCGCCGAGGACGAGCGAGGTCGACGTGTCGGTCCGTTCGTTGTCGGACGAGATGTTCTGCTCGATCAGCTCGAGAAGTCCAAGCCAGTCCGTGTTGTCGCCGATCAGACGAATGGCCTCCCCTTCCTGCTTCGGAACGATCGTGTTGACCGCGCCGATCAAGCGCGCATGCTCCGAGACCTCGTCGAGAAGCGGGATGATGTCGAGCTTGAGCGGGACTGTATACAAAACACGGTCAAGGTCAGCTTTCCCCGGTCTCTTTATCGAAGACGGAAAGGGACCGCGACGTACTAGTCACCGAAGCGCCACCAAAGTCGGGAGCGCGGATGGCCCGCTTGATCGCGTCGTTGACGTGGTCGGTCTCGATCATGCCGTAGTGATGCGGCATGCCGAGGCGTTGGAACGCCGTGTTGTGGATCCGCGGCGATTTCGAGTGCTGAATCGGCGAGCCGAACAGGTAGAACTTGCGCTCGGGAAGCTTGCCGAGCAAGTGCAACGCCTGCTGAATCTCGGCAAACGAGAGCTGACCCGGAGCCGAGACGCTAATCGCTGGGTGCGAGACCGGGCTGAACACCGGGTTGAGGACGCGGGAGAGGCGACCTTCGTTGCCAATGTTGAGGGTGATGAGAGGCTTGCCGTCGTCGTGCTTCTCGCGGAAGCGCAGCATGTCCAGGTTGTCAGTGATGTTGTTCGCCTTGGAGACGATCTTGATCACGTCGCCGACGGCGTGCGCGGCATTGTAGCGCTCGACGGCTTCCTGCGAGCCCCAACGCAAACTTCCGGCAAAGTCGTGCCACGAGGCAATGATCTTGGTCGACTGCTTGATGCCGACAAAGTCGCGCATGCGAGCCGACGGCCAACGGACCTCCATGTCGACGTACTCGCAGCCGGCCTTGACGCCGAGCTTCATGAGCTCGAAAATGGCTTCCTGCGCCTCGTCGGGGCACATCCCTCCCTGCGACGCCGTCCGGACCGTGAAGATGATCGGGAGCGTCGAGCGCTGACGCAGAGCAGCGAGCTGGCGAGCAACGTAGTCGTAGTCCGGGACTTGCGGCTGGGTCGGCGCCTTGCCGTCTGCCGAGAGCAGGTCGACCCGGAGCTCGAGAGCGTCGACGCCGGCGATCAGCTCGTCGAACTTGTCGAGAGCCGGATGCGGCGCAGTGTAGGACGGCAGAGTCAGGCACAGGAAGTAGGTCGACCGTCCCATCGAGAGCTGGACGTGGTTCGTGTCGAAGCCGGTCATGAAGCGGAAGAAGCGCGATACCTCGTCTTCGGCGCCCTTGAGCGTCGTGTGCGAGACGACAAAGCCGTTCGCGGTCGCCGCCTTGCCGGCCTTGATCGACTTGGGCTTGCCCGTGATGAGGTTCGTGAGCTCAAAATTGCTGAGCTCGTGGAACCAGGGCTTGCGGCGCTGGTAGATCACGTGAAGGTCCTCGCCGAGCGAAGGACGGGACGGCTCCGAGTTGAGGTACGAGACGATGTCGTCAATGTCGCGGATGATGTGGACGATGGGACCGCCGCCGTGACCATAGTCGCGGAGAAGTGCGCGGTTCTCTTCCGTCTCGACGACTCCGCCGCCGAGCGAGACGACGTGACCCTTCGAGTACTCGGCAATGATTTTTTTGAGGATGTGGGTCTCGGCCTTGCGGAATTCCGACCAGTCTCCGCCGCGCGAGTTGACAAAGTCTTTGGCGGACTGGCCGTACTCGGTGACAAACATCTCGTCGGCGTCGAGGACCGGCCAGCCGAGAGCGGCGGCACCGATGCGGCTAATGTGAGTCTTGCCGGCGCCGCGCATGCCGAGGACAAAGATGCTGGCGTCGGTCGAGTGGCGCGGGATCGCAGCGGAAGTGGACGCAATGGGCGAGTCGTCGAGCTCGACGCCGACCACGTCGACTCCGATCTTGCGGGACAGGTCGTCCCACCACGACGGCCACGTCTTTTCGACACAGCGCTTCTCCTCGAGCACGGCACCGTGCGCGCCGGGGCAGGCAGCAAGGACGGAGAAAGCCATCGCGACGCGGTGGTCGTCGAAGCAGTGGACCGAGACACCCGGACGGAGCTGGTCCGGCTTGATGCCGAAGACCTCGATCCCGTCCTCGAGCTCGTTCGTCTCGACGCCAAACTTGGCCAACTGGGTACGCATCGCGTCGATGCGGTTGCATTCCTTGACGCGCTGGTTCGCGATTCCGCCGATGCGAGTCGAGTTGAGCGGATGCTGAGCGTCCTGCAATCGCCCCTCGAGAGGCGGTTGGGTCGCCACGGCGGCAAGGGCCGAGGCGGTCAAGAACGCATCCGTCATCGGCTCCATGTCGACAAACCCGAGGGCGCGGAGTTGCCCGACCGGCGGACCGGTGACGGTCGTCTCGGTCTCGGTCTGGACAACGTGGCAACCCATCGGCTCGAGCACGTCCTTGGCGAAGCGAGCATCGCCCTGAAGTGAGGCAGAGCCAATGTTGTGGATCGTGCACGTCGTGCCGGTCATGGCTGCCATCGCGAGCGGGTAGGTCGCCGAACTGGCGTCCGACTCGATGTTGTAGGTCGGCGGGTTCGAGTAGGTCCCGCGCGGGATGCGGTAGACGTCGAGGAGCTTGCCATCCTCGCCGGAGAGGCGTTCAACCGTGATGCCAAAGGCCTTCATCATGGCGATCGTCATGTCGATGTAGGGCTGCGAGATGACGACGCCGCCGGTGAGTTCGAGGACGACCTCTTCGCGAGCGTACGGCGCGCAGAGCAAGATGGACGACACGTATTGCGACGAGACCGAGGCGGCGAGCTGGATGCGTCCGCCGCGGAACCCGTGTTCGGTCGCGGCGATCTTGAGCGGCAAGGCGGCTTCGCTCTCGAGGTAATCGACCGAAGTGCCGTTCGAACGGAGGGCATCGACGAGGGGGCCAATCGGACGTTGCTTCATGCGAGCGTTACCGGTGATGACGGTGTGGCGCTGCTCGCCCTCGGGCTGGACCAAGGCGCAGACAGTCGTGAGGAACCGAGCGGCCGTACCGGCGTTGCCGAGGTACAACTCCTTGTCATCCTTGGGAGGCGACAGCTTGCCGCCGTTACCCTTGACGACCAGCAGTTCGCCGTTGTCTTCCCAAGCAAACTCGGCCCCGCGCATCTCGTGCAGCGCAGCCATCATGACCTGGGTGTCGTCCGAGTGCAACAGGTTGCCGAGCTTGCAGGTGCCGTTGCCGAGCGCGGCGAGGACGAGCGCGCGGTTCGAGATCGATTTGGATCCGGGCGTCGCGAGTTCGAACTTTTGGTTCGTGGGAGGTCCCGGGTAGACGCGAACGGCGGGTGCGAGCACACGCGCGATCACGTCGTCCTTGACACCGGTCGCACGCTCCTCGAACGTCTTGCCGATTCGCGAGAGGATGACAATCTTCTTGACGTTGCCGGCATTCTTCTTGTCGACGCGCATGATGTCGAGCAGGGTCTCGACGTTGAGGCGCGACGACTTGGCACTCTTGCGGAAGAGCGGGTCGTCCATGCTGACGGGGAGACCGTGCGCCTTGATGCAGCGCGTCAAGCGTCCGACAGCGGCGTTGCCGAGGGCGCCGAGACTGCGCGCGACTTCAGCCTCGAGGACCATGCCGACCGCGACGCACTCGCCGTGGAGGACTTCGGGCGTCATGACCGCCTCGATGGCGTGCCCGATCGTGTGACCAAAGTTGACCAAGTTGCGGAGGCCAGTCTCCTTCTCGTCGACCGTGACGATGTGGGCCTTGGTGGCGATCGAGGCGCGGATGACCGAGAGGAGCAGCGACTGCGCGGGCGAGCGCGTGGCGAGCGTCCGGCCGGCGCAACTTTGCCGCGTCGACGCGCCGGTGACGGCCGCGTGGATGTCGGCGACGCCCGACTCGAGCTTGGCAAACTCGGCTTCGTCCCAGATCGCAGCGGTCTTGATCACCTCGGCCATGCCGTTGACAAACTCGCGGCGCGGAAGCGACTCGAGGAAGGATCCGTCGATGAAGATGTAGGACGGCTGGTGGAACGCGCCGATCAGGTTCTTGCCGAGCGGCGTGTCGATCGCGGTCTATTGTGCAGGGGGGGTGATGGGCTCAGCATCGATGTCGCCCCGGTCTCGAACAGAAAGAACCCCTTGCGCACCTTTCCTCCGACGGCCGAGTCAACCATGGCGAGGAGGGTGGTGGGGACCTGGCAGAAGCGGATTCCGCGCATGAAGGTGGCCGCGACGAAGCCGACGAGGTCACCGATGACGCCTCCGCCGAGGGCGAGGACGACCGTGTCCCTCGTGCAGCGGTGCGAGAGCAAGAAGTCCTCGAGTTCGGCCTTGGTCGCGCGGCTCTTGCTCTGCTCGCCGGGGGGGATGACGTGGGTGATCCATCGCGGTCGGGTCTCGGTAGGGATCTCTGCGATGGCCTTTTCGAACGCGCTGGCGAACTCGTCGAGGTAGAGCGGTGCGAGGTGCGAGTCGGTAAAGAGGACGTAGGTGGACGACTGGAGGGTCGACAAGACGGTCTCGACGATGTAGGGAATCAAGTGGAATCCGCAGTGGATCGATTCACTGCGGGCTTTACGGGTCAGTCTGCTGTACGGTGTCCTCTCCGGAGTTTAACCGCGGCGGGACCGACCTGCCGAGGATGGCGACCTTGTCGACCGCCGTCTCGGTGCGCGCCTGCGGTGGCGAGCAAAGGTGTGCGAGTCAGTAAAGTTTCACTCTGTTACAGTCACTGCTCGCTCGCTGGGCTTGACGGTGCTCGTGGAGGTGCCGGGCGGGTTTTTCTCACATGGGAGAAGCAGGAAGCCGCGGCAGCCGTCCCTCGCGGCGAACGCGAACCAGGATTTGCTTGAGGCGAGCAAGATGGACTCACCATGGCTTGGCAAGGCTCCTGCAGACCGAGTGCGAGTGATGAGGCGCCGTGGGGAGAGCGAAAGCCAAGCTGTTGACTCTGCTCGAACGAAAGTGCACCGCCTCGGCCGTTCTCACTCTACACTCGTCGGAACAAGCTAGAGGCACGCGCTAGAGCGAGAGCAAAGTCGAGGATGGCAAGAAAGGTGCGCGACTTGGCAAAAGGAGCAAACAGGACGATCAGCTTGAAACTCGCGCCTATGACGCTCCGTCTGACACTCGCCCCCGTCTACTGCAGAAACCGGCATCGGGCAAGGCCAGGAAGGAGCAACTCCAACTGAAACGGGCCAGGAAACGAGCAACTCCTTCGACCGACGCTGCTTCGGGCGATGCCGCCGCAGGCTCGACGTTCGCTTCGACCGGCAGATCCTCCTCCTCCTCTGCGGGCGGAACCGGGTCGTCCAAGGCGAGGATCGGTCAACGCTTCCGGACAGCAGAGCAGAGAGCGAGGGACGACGTCCACGCCGGCAGGATGAAGCTCGAGTCCCGCTTCATCCGCTTGTCCAAGGACCGCGCAGACGAGAACCGCCTCCGCGCCGCCAACGAACGCTTGCACCGGCCGATCGACCCGTCCCTCGCCGTGTTGCAGGAACAAGATCTCGTGCCGCCCAAGAGAACCGCCGCCGAGTTGCTGGTCGCCGGCGAGAAGGACGCCTCGGTCGATGAACTGACTTGTCCCAAGAGACCGAAATGGAAGTACACCATGACCAAGGCAGAAGTCGAAAAGAACGAGGGTGCGTTGCGCTCAAAGATCGTTCTTTGTCAGTACCTAATGTAAAAGGCTGATCCTACCGGATGTCTGTACGCGCTCAGAGGGAGTCTTCCGAAGCTGGCTCGCCACGACAGATGCCCTTATCGCCCGCGACAAAGACGCCTCGCCCACTTTTTTCGAACGCAACCTGAACGTTTGGAGGCAGCTGTGGCGCACGACGGAAACGAGCGACATCCTCCTCGTCTTGATCGGTGCGCGCAATCCCTCGCCAGCCTGTGCCATGCGTGACCTTCTCAAGCTCACCTGCATATCCGTCATGGCTCCAATGCTGCACAGACGTCCGTTTCCCGCTCTTGCACTACCCACCCTCTCTTCGACACTATCTTCGCACGCTGAAACCAAACCCGAGACCGGTCGTGCTCGTCTTGACAAAGACCGACCTCGTCCCGCCTTGGGTCGCACAAGCGTGGAAAACATACTTTGAAGAAGAGGCCGACCTCGCTGCATCGGTGTCTGCAGCTTCGACCTCGACAGAAGCAACAGGAGCGGGAAAGCCCCACAAGATCGAGGTGGTGTTGATGGAGAGTTACCGCGAAAAGGAGAAGCGAGAAGAAACTCAGGGTGCGTCGCGCTACCAAGCCAACACCCCCATAACGTTCTTAGCTTGACTTGCGATTCTTCGTTCGCAACAGGCAACCAAGCTGCGCGATTGGTCCCGGCCGCGCCGCCCCCCGCTCGCCACGCCCTCCTCTCCGCCCTCCGCAACGCCCACGCCACCCTCCTCACCCCCCCTCCGATCGTCGCATCCGATCCCGTCCGCCTCGCGCGCTGGAGACCGCGCGTGAGACGCACGGTCGATTGGGACAGTGTGGTGGAAGAAGGAGGGGAGACGGGAGTCCATGCCGGGGAGGAAAGGGGAGGGGCGGCTGAGAAGAGGACGAGGAGAGCGAAAGGGAAGGGAAGGATGAGGGAAGGAGGGGAAGACGCGTTCGAGGCCCGACAGCCGCCACCGGAGGACGAGGAGGATCTCCCGGCCGATGAGAATGGCGAACTTGCCGAGGACGGTGGTGCGGACGACGATGGAACGGACCCGCACCCGTATCTGACCGTTGGGTTGATCGGTGAGTTACCCTGTTTCGAGATAATAGCTAATTACCCGACGCTGACAGAGAGACGGCGAATCGATAGGTCAACCCAACGTCGGCAAATCGTCCCTCCTCAACGCGCTCCTCGGTCGGAAGGTCGTACGAGCATCAAGGACGCCCGGCAAGACCAAGACGCTACAAGTACGACCCTGCTTCTTTTGAGTGGTGCACAGAACGATCCGCTGAATCAATCTGCTTCCCGCAGACCATCTACTGGAATAAGAACCTGCGTTTGTGCGACTGCCCCGGGTTGGTCTGCCCTTCCTCCGCAGGGTACGAGCGCCAAGTCCTCGGCGGCGTCCTCCCGATCCAAAACGTCGAATCCGTCCTGCATTTTGTCGGTCAGCGCATGCCGCTCGAGAAACCTCTGCGACTCCGGCATGAAGACGAAGTGCGAGTCGAACGGCAACTCGACGCCGAAGCGGAGGAGGATGAGTTCAGCTTGGACACGCCGGAAGAGCGGGCGGCGCAGCGACGGAGGAGGCTGGAGCAGCTGGTGGCGAGGTGGACGACGGACGAGTTGCTCTCGGCGTATGCAGAACAGCAGGGTGAGTCTTCGCTACTCTTGCTTTCGAGGTTTTCACCCTCTATCGACGTTACTTGCTTGGAGCTAATACGGTCTTGAATCTGCCTCAGGCTTCGTTACGGCCAAGGTTGGGCGGCCCGACATTTACCGCGCCGGCGCCTATATCCTCCGGATGCTGCACTCGTCCATCATCCCGTGGACGTTCCTCCCCCCGTCGCTGTCCCCCTCGGAGCAGGATCACCGCGACTCTGAGATGGACGGGATCTGGCTGCGCGACTTTAAGCCTCGCCCGGGCGCCACCGACACTGGCCGTGAAGCCGAGAGTGGATCTGAGGACGACGATGATTCGGGAATCAACTCTTCTGCGGAAGACGGGTCCGACTACGACGATTCCGACGACGATGACGATGCCAGTGCGAACGAAAATGCGGTGCAGGCGATTCGAGGAGCGTTTGCCGCTCTGGCGGTCGAAGGCGGCGACTCTTCGGAGGATAAAGAGGGCGGCGATTCGTCAGAGCCGGATGCAGACAGCGAAGCAGAGAATAGCGGATGAGGTACTCTGCAAACGACGCGTTACTCTGTACATTGGAATACACGCGTTGACCTACCCAGCGTCTGCGCGTCAGGCTCTTTGCGCGCAAAGTCCGACGCGAAGTGGGGAAGCGGTCGATCCGCTCTCTCTCTCTCTCTCTCTCCTCTCTCTCTGCCGACCTCCTGTACTTGAGTACAGCGTCGAAAATTCGTCAGCATGAGTAGCACTACTTCTGAGCCGACGACTCCGAAAGCCTCGGTGCGCTCTCCTCGCTGCCCGTGGGGGGACAACACCCAACTCGGAAGTGCGTGTTCGCAATTCGAGACCTTCGCTGACCTGCTCTTCCGGTCGGCACGGGGCGTGGTATATAGCATCAAGCGAACCCGTTCGACGTGCTTGCTCAGCCGAGACGCCCGCGCGCCCACAAGGTGAGTCGCGCCGCCTCTCCCCTTTGTGGGGAGCTAAATCGAGGTGTTTGGGGGATCTCGCGTCGACTGACCATCTCGTATCTATGCTCGATGCAGCGCTCGGCAACTGGATTCATCCCTGAGGGTCCGAAAAAACTCAGCGAGGTGCGATAAAACACAGTCCCGCTCATCGCCGAGACGCCCTTCTCATTTACGACTCCCTCGTTTCGGATCCTTTGAGCAGCGGCTGACACGCCCCGGCCACTATAGATCTTTCCCGGCGATGCCAAAGCTTGGAAGGCCGCGATTGAGCGGAATGCTCAGCTTTTGAAGCCAGACGTCGACTCGGTCAGCGCCAACATCGTTCACCAGCTCGAGTCCAGTCTGGCGCGCCGTCCATTCAACACCGACGAGATCGCCATGTACCAGGCTTCTGCCCTCTCGGTCCGCGACCACCTCATTTCCAAGTGGACCGACACGCAGACCTTCTACACCCAGGCCCGCGTCAAGCGCGTTTATTACTTCTCGCTCGAGTTCCTCATGGGCCGCCTCTATGACAACAACATGTTGAACCTCGGCCTCAAGGCTCCCTACACCGACGCGACTAAACAGCTGGGATTCAACATTGAGGATCTGATCGACAGCGAACGCGACATGGGCCTCGGCAATGGCGGCCTCGGCCGTCTCGCTGCGTGCTACCTCGACTCGTCCGCGACGCTCAACCTTCCGTGCTGGGGCTACTCGCTCCGTTATGCCAACGGAATCTTCAAGCAGGTCATCGACTCGGAGGGAAACCAGGTCGAGGTGCCGGACCCTTGGCTTGACAACGCGAACCCGTCCGTCTTCTTTCGCACTCACCCGGGTCCCTAGCACGTTCACTGACCGAAGCATCTGTGTGGGTGCAGGTGGGAAATCGCGCGTCTCGACGAAGCGATCGAGATCAAGTTCCACGGCGAGGCGAACCGCGGCGAGACGAAAGGTCCCGGAACGTGGACCGGCGGACTCGATGTCCTCGCTGTGCCGTACGACATCCCGGTGCCGGGATACGAGACCGAGACCGTCAAGTGAGCAGGCTACGCTACGTGCCAAAAGCTT
Organism: Rhodotorula sp. CC01; assembly: GCA_021654155.1. Taxonomy (NCBI): domain Eukaryota; kingdom Fungi; phylum Basidiomycota; class Microbotryomycetes; order Sporidiobolales; family Sporidiobolaceae; genus Rhodotorula; species Rhodotorula sp. CC01. The sequence goes on from JAKEZK010000007.1 coordinate 305,041, forward strand.
GAGTGAGCTATCATTCTGACTCGCCGCTCCGCGCGCTCGCAGCAACATTCGTCTTTGGTCCGCGCGCGGTAAGGTCAGCTTCGACTTGGCCAAGTTCAACGCTGGCGACTATGACGCCGCGGTTCGCGAGGCCGAAGAAGCCGAGACGATAACGCGAGTCCTGTACCCGAACGAGAACCACGACAAGGGCAAGGCGCTCCGCCTCAAGCAGCAATACCTTTGGGTCGCTGCGTCGTTGCACGACATCCTCCGTCGCTTCCGCAAGCTCCAGCTGCCCTGGACCGAATTCCCCGAGTACAACGCCATGTAGGTGATGCGTCTGAACGCTACGTCCGAAACATTGACCGCTGATTGCGACTGCATTTCTAGCCAGCTGAACGACACCCATCCAACTTTGGCCATCGTCGAGCTTATGCGCATCCTGGTCGACGAGGAAGGTCAGCAGTGGGACGAAGCGTGGAACATCGTTCGCCGCACCTTCGGCTATACCAACCACGTACGTCTCAAAACCTCCGGCTACTGATGGTCATGACAGGAAACAACCTGACCTACACATCCGCCGGACAGACCGTTTTGCCCGAGGCGCTTGAAAAGTGGAGCGTCCCTTTGCTGGAATGGCTCCTCCCGCGACACATGCAGATCATCTACGACTTGAACTTCCTCTTCCTCGCCGAGGTCGAGAAAGAGTTCCCGGGCGATCGCGGCCGTCTCGCTCGCATGTCCCTCATCGAAGAGGGCTTCCCAAAGGCGGTCCGGATGGCTCACCTTGCCGTCATCGGTTCGCACAAGGTCAACGGCGTCGCCGCTTTGCATTCGGACTTGGTGCAGTCGGACCTCTTCCCCGACTTTGTCGAGTTCTTCGGCCGCGACCATTTTACAAACGTCACGAACGGAGTCACCCCGCGTCGTTGGCTGCTCGAGTGCAATCCGCCTCTCGCCAAGCTCATCACCGAGACTCTCGGCAGTCAGAAGTGGGTCACGCACCTCGACGAATTGGCCGGTTTGCGCAAGTACGCCAAGGACAAAACTTTCAAGAAGAAGTGGGCGGCCGCCAAGCAGGTCAACCGCGACCGCCTTTGCGACTACATCGAATCGACGCTGGGCATCACGGTGAACCGGCATGCCCTAATTGACATTCAGGTCAAGGTGTGATGCCCTTCTGAACTCGGCGTGTGCTTCGTAAGGACGGCAAGCTGACGAGATGCTTTGTATGCAGCGCATTCACGAGTACAGTAAGTTTTTGTGCGACAGCCTGAGCGCTCGACCTGAGTCTTTCAGCACTGTTTACCGAGCTCGGTCGCTAACGCTGTGGTCGCTTCCGCAGAGCGTCAGCTCATGAACGCGTTCGGAGTCATCTTCCGCTACCTCCAGCTCAAGAAGATGTCGCCGGCGGACCGCAAGCGTCTCGTCCCTCGTCTCTCTGTCTTTGCCGGCAAGGCCGCTCCGGGCTACCACATTGCCAAGCTCATCATCAAGCTTATCAACTCGATCAGCAAGACGATCAACGCCGACGAGGAAATTCGCGAGTATCTCTCGGTCGCGTTCTTGCCCGACTATGCCGTCTCGCTCGCCCAAATTCTTGTGCCGGCGAGCGACATTCACGAGCACATCTCGACTGCCGGTACCGAGGCGAGTTCGCCACGGCCATTCCTCGCAAACGGTGCACTTGAGCTGACTAGTAATCGGGCTGCAGGCTTCCGGCACCTCGTGCATGAAATTCTGCCTGAACGGTGGGCTCTTGCTCGGCACCCTCGACGGGGCCAACATTGAGATTGCGGAAGCGGTCGGCGACGAGAACGTCTTCTTCTTTGGCCACCTGACGCCGGACGTGCCCAAGCTCCGGCGCGCGCACCACTTTGGCGATTCGCAGTACCCGAACGAGCTCCTCGAAGTCGTCGACGCCATCCGTGCCGGCACCTTTGGCGAGAGCGGCGCGTTCGAGCCGCTGATCTCGACCATCTTTGAGGGCAAGGACCACTACCTCGTCAGCGACGACTTTTTGTCGTACCTGCAGGCGCAAAAGATGGTCGACGAGGCGTTTGTCGACCAGGCCGGCTGGATCGAGAAGTGCAGTAAGTTCCTCAAACATCATCCCGAACCAGAGACCCTGTTTTCTGACGACTACAGTACTCCAGTCAACACGACGGCTGGGATGGGCTTCTTCTCGTCGGACCGCGCCACGATGCAGTACGCCGAGACGATCTGGAACGTGGAGCCGTGCGTCGTGACCAAGTAAAGGACTTTGTAGGGGGCTTCTGGACTAGATTTGCTGCTGTCTGTACGGGATTGTGTTTCGTCACCGAGTGAGGATCCAGCATTTTGAGAAGGTTCAGTTTGGCTTGCGCGGTAGAGGCCGAGGTGTCCCCCGACAGGGGTCAGTACGAGAGAAGGCTGAAAACGACTGCAATCAGTACGGCGAGGTGAGCAGGTGCGAGTCTTGAACGCTCACCGCTGCATGACCGCACCGCGCGTCGCCCTTTCCCAGGCTTCACGCGCAGCACTCTTCCAGCAGCAGACTCGCAGCGTCTCGCTCCTCTCGCGGCGTCCGCTCCTCTTCTCGCCCTCGTACCCGCTTACGGTCACGCCCACCATGACTGGCTTGCACGGCATTCTCGACAAAGTCATCCCGCACCACCACAAGGACGGCAGCTCGTCCCGTCCGAGCAGCACCACCACTTCGCGCCCGCAGAGCCCCGTCGCCGGAGGCAAGGCGTCGATCGCTTCCAGTCGCAAATCGCTCGACTCGTCCAGGGCCTCGTCCGAGATCATCCTCAAGTGAGTCTCGGTACATGCTCCTAGTGCTTGTGGGTCCGTCCTGCCGACACTGGACGGGAGGGCAGCCAGGACAAGGCCGCGTGGGAAGCTGACCCTCCTCCTTACCCCGGTAGCGAGAACGGCGAGCCGTTGAGCAAGAGCGAGATCAAGAAGCGCCAAAAGGCCGAAGAGAAGGAGCGCCTCAAGGCTGAAAAGGCCAAGAAGATCGCAGAGAAGGAGGCGGCAGAGAAGGCGGCCAAGAACCAGGCGGAGGAGGTGAGTCCTCTCGTTTTCTCCTTCCTTCCCGACCCACTGAACATCGATTGACAGACTTTGCATTGCTCTAGGACTACTCTCCGAACAGCTACGGTAACTTGCCGCTCAACAACTCGTCGGAGCGTGCAGGTGAGGCAACTTCGTCCGTTTCTTTCTGTCATTTTCAGTCGGAGCTGACTCCTTGCCACGCACAGGCATCCCCCGGCAAAAGTTCGAGGACCTCTCGGCCGCTCGCGATGGCGAGAGCGTCCTGGTCCGCGCTCGCCTGCAAACCTCGCGTGCCCAAGGTAAATGAGGTTCTTCTGTCATTCCACGCGTGTCATCCCGGAATGGGGTTCGTAGGCTGACAAGTTCTTCCACTCTGTGTACAGGCGCCAAGATGGTCTTTGTGGTTCTCCGTCAGCAGTCGCGCACCATGCAGGGTCTCGTCGTCGTTGAGCCAGAGCTCGTCTCGAAGAAGATGGTCCGCTGGGTCGAGGGTATCCACGACGAGTCGATCGTCCTCGTCGAGGGTGTCTTGCAGACCCCGAAAGAGCCGATCAAGTCGTGCACTGTTCACGATGTCGAGCTCAAGATCCGCAAGGTCGGTTCCTTTCGCGGCGGTGGCCGCCCGGCCGAACCATTTCGCCCGCTCACAAAGCCCGTGCCCATAGATCCACATCATCTCGGAGGCGCCGGCTTCGCTCCCGTTCAACATGAACGACGCCCTCCGTCCCATGGACGCCGAGGACGGTGTCAACGTTGCGCTCGACACTCGTCTCGACAACCGTGTTCTCGACCTCCGTGTACGCTCTTTGTGCCTCGCCCGTCCTGAAAGGCCTACTTGTCCCTGACACGTTACTTCGCATGCACGCAGACCCTCACGAACCAGTCCATCTTCAAGATGCAGTCGGGCGTCGGCAACCTGTTCCGCGAGTACCTCAACTCGCAAGGCTTCACCGAGATTCACACCCCGAAGCTCCAGGGCGCTGCGACCGAATCGGGCGCCTCGGTGTTCCGCGTTTCGTACTTCAAGAGTGAGCAGAGCTGACCTGCGCAAATCCACATCCTTAGTCCTCCTCGGGATAATCAGGGGCTGATCCTCGCGGAATTCTCTACGCTCACAGACATCGCGTTCCTCGCGCAGTCGCCGCAGCTGCACAAGCAAATGTGCATTGCCGGCGACATGGAAAAGGTCTACGAGATCGGACCCGTGTTCCGTGCCGAGGACTCGAACACGCACCGTCACTTGACCGAGTTCATGGGACTCGATCTCGAGATGGCGTTCGAGGAGCACTACCACGAGGTCATGGAGACGATTGACGGCATGCTCAAGCACATCTTTGCCGGCCTGAAGCAGCGCTACGCGCAAGAGATTGACGTCGTGCGCCGTCAGTTCCCGCACGACGACTTTACGTGGTTGCCCGAGACGCTCGTCCTCAAGCACGGCGAGGCGATCAAGCTCCTGCAGGAGGCCGGTGTCCAGCAGGGTTCGCCGCCGCAGCCGATTGGCGACCACGATGACATGAGTACCTCGAGTGAGAAGGCGCTCGGCAAGATCATCAAGGCCAAGTACAACACCGACTACTACATCATTGACAAGTTCCCGCTCGAGATCCGTCCTTTCTACACGATGCCGGACCCGACCAACCCGGTTAGTACCTGCCCCCTTCGGCCGACCGTCACCCCAAAATCCAGCGTTTAAGCTGATACTAACCCCTTCTCTTGTTTGCCCGCGCGTGACAGAAACTTTCCAACTCGTACGACTTTTTCATGCGCGGCGAAGAGATCCTCTCGGGCGCTCAGCGGGTGCACGACCCGGTCCTGCTCGAGCAGCGGATCAAGGAGGCGGGGATCAACCCGGCAGACATGCAGAACTACCTCGACGCCTTCAAGCTCGGCTGCCCGCCGCACGGTGTACGTCCCCGTTCCGGCTCTGGCAGGTGTTTGTTCTCTTCGCTCACTGTCTCTCTGTTCTCTTTTTTTTGCGCGCGTTCTACAGGGAGGAGGTATCGGTCTCGAGCGTGTTGTCGTAAGCAGTCTCGGGTCCCTCTTTGACTCGCAAGTCTTGGCCTTGCTCACCCGTACGACCTCTCTTCACAGATGCTCTTCCTCCAGATCAACAACATTCGTCGCGCTTCGCTGTTCCCGCGTGACCCGAAGCGTCTCACTCCTTAGACGGTGTCTCTCAAAAAGAAGATTTGAAGCTCTTAACCAACTTTCCTGCCAGTAATCTCCCCCGCCCTCTTCCTTACTTCGTTCTGGTGACCACTTTTCTGTACGATTGCAATTACACAGTTCCACTCCTCTTAGAGGCCTTCGTGCTTTGCCGTAGTAAGTGAGAGCACGGCTTGACGAATATCGATTTTCTCCTCGAGTCGCATCCGCGCTTGGAGGAATCGCTCGTGCAGAGATTGGACCCACACACACGCCCTGTCTGGCAGCTGACACGAGTGCACGCGTACTCATTCGCTGGCACTTGACACGGCCGGGTCACAACCCAAGGGATCAAGGACATCCGCAGGGTCGGGATCTTTTCTCTCAAGCTTTAGGAACGGCGCATGATGAGATTTGTGAAACGAATTGGTCCTTGCATTTCGTCCGATAACCGACATCTTCCCGTCCCACTGCGCCTCGCCCCCGTCGAGTCCCATGTACAGATTCTTTCCCGCCCAGTCGGCACCACTCCTGCCACTCGTCCTTGGTACAGGTACTGCCTTTGGTCAAATGTCGAAGCGGAATCATGGATTGGATGGTAGTCGAAATTGTCCGGGGTCGTCGAGCGCGGGGTGCATTGGTTGAGAGAAGTTGATGGCGGATCACGGGGTCCGTCAAGGGGTAGGTCGCATCGAGGGGTGGTGGTAATACGAGTCGCGAGAAGGTACCGACGCGAGTCGTTTACTGCAGGGGGGGGGGGGGGGAAGCACGAGAACGTGAGTACGGCGCGGGATGGGCTTCGAGTGGTTCATGGCGGTCGGGCGTACCTTCGAGCGCGCACGCATCTTTCTTCTCTTACGTTTGAGGCGACGGACGCGCTTCTTGCGCCACTTGTCACGCATACTGTAAAAGGTGGGAAGGAAAGATGTCAGCCCACTGTGCTGTCCAGGTAGGTCGGCGGGCGAGGGTCGAGTGGTGATGATGAGGTCGAGCTGGAGTCGGTTCATCTCCCAAAGCGGTGTCCGACGAGAGCGCAGCGGGGCGGGTGGAAGGAGAGACACGGGCAGGGTGGCATGGCTGGCTAGAATGGCCGAGTCGGTTTGAGCTCGCGTGACTTACTCGACAGGTGAGTGACGATGTGCGTGAAGAGAAAGAGCAAAAGTCGCCGTCGCGCGCTCGCCGCCCTCTCGCCAGCTTTCGCCTTCAGAGCTCAACTGCCGAAAGACAGGGGCCACTTCATTCCTTTCCTCGGCTCACTCCACGACGCTCTCTACATCTATACCGGTTGTTGCATTCGGGCAAGCTAGACTACTCGCTAGCCTCTGTACTCACAATTGCCTCGTCTCTCCAGCTCGGACCGAACAAGTTCCCTCCTGCAAAGGAAAAACTTTCGCCATGGAAATTTGTTATCCTTCGCCGCACCCTTCCCTATAGCGACTCGGCAGTTTACCTACGCAAATGGGATAATAGTCGCCGGGGAGCTTTCCTCGCGCGGGCTGCGGATCTCCCTCCGGCGCCTGGGGTAGTGAGAGCGTTTGTGAGTTCGCGCCGCCTGTGAACCTCGAAGCCTTCTTCAGATGCCCCCAGCAAGCTGAAGCAGGGATAACGGGGTCTCAATGGCGAGCGCCTTGCATGTAAACCCTCGCAAGAGACGAGCGGTCAGCAGGAAAACACCTCGACAACCGCGCGGGTGGCAAACGTGATGATGGAGCGGATAATTGCCCTCAGAGTCATGCGCGGGAGTCGCAATTGTTCGCTGCTGCAGCTTGTCACAGTAGCCACCTGAGAGGTCAACCATCACACATCACTCGCCGTATAGTCTAGCCCCAGTGCCTTGTTCTCAGCCTGTTCGAATCGAAGGGGAACGGAATACAAGAGACGGCGGAGGAGGATAGCCGGCTCCGGAAAGGAACCGGAGCGCGCATAGCCGCCGATACACGCGTTGGTAGGTCGCAAAAAGCGTTCCGAGACAAGCATAGCGGAAACGGCCGATGAGACGAGCTGTTCAAGACGAGAGAAGGAGAGTCGAGGCGAGCGGACCCCTGGAGAGAGACAGTCTAGCGCAAGCGGTTGTAGTAGCATTCTTGCGTATATAGAGCATGCGAGTACAGCTATGGTACGACGATAAGGCAGTCGAGTTGAGTGCATGCGAGTCAACCCCGGAAAAGCTTTGAGCGAGCTGATCAAAACCTCTCGGCTGCTGGCTACACGCCCATCTCAGCAGCTGCTGCTGTCCAATCGGCTCGCTAGTCTGAGCTAGATCCAGAGGGAACCATGAGCTCCTCCAAACCCTTGTTTGAGCCAGAGGTGCGCTGTCCTCGCTCCCATCTCTCTCATCCTTGATCGACCCGCGTTCAACACATCCCTCGTCCCACCGCCCTGCAGAAGCTCCGGATCCTCCTGATCGGTGCAGGAGGAAGGGAACACGCTCTCGCGTGGAAGTTGACCCAGAGTCCGCGCGTAGACCAGATCTTTGTCGCTCCAGGTCCGTTTCCCCCATCTATCTCCTCCCTCCCCAGGAATTCCACTCTCCCGTCGAGCTAGAGCTGACTCGCAGCCTGCTGACCCTGACAGGTAACGGCGGCACGCTCTTTGGCGACAAGACCGTCTCGGTTGCGATCCCGGCCGAGGACTTTGACGCCCTCGTCGCCTTCGCAGTGCGGAGCAACGTACGCTCCACGAGGACTCTCCATGATCTGCCCTTGACCTTGCAGAAAGCTAATCTTGATACGCGTGAACCTACTTAGGTGAACCTCGTCATTCCCGGTCCCGAACAGCCGCTCGTCGACGGAATCGAAACCGTTTTCCGCCATGGTGCGTTGGTGGTGGCCCATCAGGATCCCTCGAGCAGTAAGGGCACCGCTGACATCCCGGAAAACAACAGTTGGCATCCCCGTCTTTGGCCCGTCCCAGCGCGCGGCGGCCATGGAGGGATCCAAAGCGTTCTCAAAGGATTTCATGGCGCGGCACAACATCCCGACGGCCGAGTACCGCAACTTTACCGACCACGCCGCCGCGGTCGAGTACGTCAAGTCGGTCAACCACCCAGTGGTCCTGAAGGCATCCGGTCTCGCCGCCGGCAAGGGTGTCATCATCCCCAACTCGACCGAGGAGGCGCTCGCCGGCTTGAACGACATCATGGTCAGCAAGGAGTTTGGCGACGCCGGTTCCGAGGTCGTCGTCGAAGAGTTCATGACCGGCCAGGAACTGTCGATCCTTGCCTTCTCGGACGGGTACACGGCGCTCGCCCTCCCGGCCGCGCAGGACCACAAGCGGATCGGCGAAGGCGACACCGGGTTGAACACGGGCGGCATGGGTACATACTCGCCTGCGCCCGTCGCGACCAAGGAGATCGAAGCCGAGATCATGCGCAAGATTGTCCAGCCGACCATCGACGGCATGCGCAAGGACGGTGCGTCTCCCCTGCACTTGTACGAAAGGCCGACTCGTGCGTGGCAGATCTCTGACGCGCGAGAAACCATTTTACCTGCAGGCATCCCCTTCATCGGCATGCTCTTCACCGGGATTATGCTGACTCCGCAGGGCCCCAAAGTGCTCGAGTACAACGTCCGGTTCGGCGACCCCGAGACCCAGTCGCTCATGGCCCTCCTCTCCGACGACACCGACCTCGCCGAGCTCATGCTCGCTTGCATCGAGCGTCGCCTCGACTGCGTCAAGTTCGAGATGAAGAAGCAGGCGGCCGTCACTGTTGTTCTCGCCGCCAAGGGTTACCCGGGATCGTACCCCAAGGGCGACGTGATCACCTTTGATGCGCTCCCCGAGAGTGAGTCACTTCCTTTATATCTGCAGATCCTGGCATGGAACTTGACGCGATTTCTGCAGATGTTTGGATCTTCCACGCCGGCACCAAGGCGAACCCTTCAGGTCAGATCCTGACCAACGGCGGTCGCGTTCTCGCCGTCACTGCGGTGGCTCCTACCCTGAAGGAGGCCCAGGCTCTCGCCTACAAGGGTGTCGACTGCGTGCACTTTGAAGGCAAGACCTTCCGGCGGGACATTGCCTACAAGTAAGTTCGCTCGCTCCTTTCCGTGCACTTTCTTCCCCTGATCTCGAGGCTCACTCGGCGCCGCCGTTTATCCGTGTTCAGGGCATTCCTGGAGCAGGAGCAGTCGCAGCCGCAAGGCATGACCTATGCGTCTGCTGGTGTGTCGATCGACGCCGGTAACGCGCTCGTCGACCGCATCAAGCCCATGGTCAAGGCGACCAAGCGGATCGGTACCGACTCGATCATTGGCGGCTTTGGCGGCCTCTTTGACCTCAAGGCGGCCGGCTTCAAGGACCCGATCCTCGTCGCCGGTACCGACGGTGTCGGCACGAAACTCAAGATCGCGCAGACGTACGGCAAGCACGACACGATCGGGATCGACCTCGTCGCGATGAGCGTCAACGACTTGGTCGTCCAGGGTGCCGAACCCCTCTTCTTCCTCGACTACTACGCGTGCGGTCACCTCGATGTCGACACGGCCGCGGATGTCGTCAAGGGTGTTGCGGCCGGGTGTGTCGAGTCGGGCTGCGCGCTTGTTGGCGGCGAGACGGCCGAGATGCCGTCCCTGTACGAGGGTGGTGAGTCTGGCTTGCGAGAATCGAGCGCGAGGTGTCGTGTCACCGACTGACAGCGGTGATGGGTTGGCAAACAGAGGACTACGATGTCGCCGGATTCGCCGTCGGCGCCGTTGAGCGCGAGTTGGTCCTTCCGCAACCGTCCATCGCGCCCGGTGACGTCCTCCTCGGCATTGCCTCGTCCGGCGTCCACTCGAACGGGTTCTCGCTCGTCCGCAAGATTGTTTCGGCGCACGGCTACGACTACTCGTCCCCTGTGCCGTACGCCCCGAGCAAGACGCTCGGCGACGAACTCCTCGAGCCGACGACGATCTACGTCAAGCAGCTCTTACCTGCGATCCGCCAGGGTGCGATCAAGGGTCTCTCGCACATCACCGGCGGTGGCTTTACCGAAAACATCCCGCGGGTGCTGCCCAAGGGCGTCGGGTGCTACGTCGACGCCGGCTCGTTCAACTTTTTGCCCGTGTTCCGCTGGCTGATGAAGCTCGGCCGGGTCGACCCGAACGAGATGGCGCGGACGTTCAACTGCGGTATCGGCATGGTCGTCGTCGTCGCGCGGGAACAGGCCGACGCTGTCGAGCAACTGCTCCGCGAGAGCGGCAAGGCCGACGTGTTCCGCATCGGCGAGACGGTCGCCGGCGAAGGGTGCGAGATGCGCAACCTCGACGCGTGGGTCCAGGCTTCGCAGCAATAAAGCCAGCGCGTACCGAGTGTTTCAGGAGGTCCACCTCGTCCCGACGGATTCCCGTCAGAGCGGGTGGATGTGTTTCGGTTTCAGTAGCAGTTTCTTCTTTCTTCTTCGCATGAATATCGGGCAATAGAACTCGCGTGTAATCTCGGAGCGCGCACACGGACAGAGTGTTACAACAAGAGCGTAATATGGCAACATCCTTACTCCGGTCATTCACTTGGTCTTCGTCGTCGCGGCGGCGCCTTTCGCCTTTTCGAGGCTGGCATTCAAAGTGGCGAGGAAGTCTTGACCGTTCGCCATAGCACCCGCTGTTCAAAATCGAGCGTCCGTCAGAGCCTTTCCACTCGCGAAAGTCGAAGGACACACCTTTCGGAGCAGGGCGCCCCGTCGTAGCCGTTCCCCAAGGGCCTGCGGGAGCCTGAGCGGGCTTGTACAGCTCCGGTTTGGGTCCTTGCGCGTTTCCGGCTCGGTGAACGGCGTCCAACTCGGCCTGAAAGACTTTTGCACGGGCACAGGGATCAGCCTGGAGACGTTCGCAAGAGGGAGAGAGGCCGTCCAGACTGACGTTTTTGCAGGGAATCGGCGGCAGCGGTGGCGTCAAAGGCGCCGCGTGGAGCCTGACTGCGTTGCATGACTTGTTATAGACCCACTTCTGATCCGCCGTGCCACTCCCCCGGACCCGAATCTGACAAAGGAGAGTCGCGAGAAATCCCAAGCCTCAGAGTGGACGAGGTCGCCGCCTCGCCGCTTGATCGGTCTCTCGCCAACCCCGTCGACTCTTTCGAACGCCTCCAGAAGCAACCATGTTCCGCGCCGTTGCCCGTTCCCTCGTCGCCCCCGCCGCTCGCCGCGTCGCGTTCGCGCCTGCGCCCGTCCGCTTCGCCGCGCCGTCGCAGCTCCTCGCCCAGCAGCGCTTCTACGCCGCTTCGAGCCTGTCGGCCGACACCATCAAGGCCCGCATCGAGGACGTCCTCAAGTCGTTCGAGAAGGTCGACGCAACCAAGGTAAGCGCGCTGTGGGCCTCTTGCCATGTCCCTTCCTCGCTCCGAGAGCAGAGCCGAGACAGATGGTGTCAGCACAAGCACTGTACCCGAGACCGAGCATGGAATATTCACCCTCTGTTCTGTCAAAACCTGGCAGGTCACCCCGACTGCGTCCTTCACCAGCGACCTCGGCCTCGACTCGCTCGACGCCGTCGAGGTGGTCATGGCCATCGAGGGTCAGTCTCCTTCCCCCCCCCCACTCTATGATCGCACTCGCGACCGCTCTACACCATGCTGATCCTCCCGTGTAATCTGGCTACCAACCAAACAGAGGAGTTTGCGATCGAGATCCCGGACGAGGACGCTGACCGCATCACCACCGTTGGCGAGGGTGAGTCGCACTCACCTTCACACTTGATTTACCCCCTGCATCCCCTGATGACATGGCTGGTCACCTCGCTCGCAGCAATCGACTACATCTCCAAGTCCCCGGAGGCCCACTAAACGCAGTAACCTCTAAAACGTGATCTGTAGGAGTAGAGAACCCGAAATTCCTTTTCTTTCAGCAAGCATTTCCCTACCATTGGCGATCGGTACGCGGCATCTGTTCCCATCGTCTGCTGCTTGTATGGCTGCAGAATCGCTTCGACGCAGCAGGGGCAAGGATGAAACCGATTTGGAGTTCTCGGGTCGCCCCTCTGAGCCCCGTCGGAAGTTGTGGTTCCGACCCTCCCGCCAGCGTTTCTGACGCTTCGATGTGCGCGCAAGAGCGCGACCTCCACAGGGAGTCGCTGCAAGTGCTCGACTGAGTCGGGCGACCTCCTACCCCTGGATCTACTTCCGCCCCCTCGATGCGACCCTTTGTACCGAGGTATCTGTCCGCAACTAGAAGGTTATCATCTGGCGGCACACCCTTCTCCGACTCCGACGAGGCACCACACTCGTGTGTAGACTGCACCGTTTTGTCGGATGAGACGCTTCTCTCTGCCACTCGCGTAAACGCGGTTTCCTCCTGAGCACCAAGACGCATGGCTCGAGGTAGATAGTCGCCTCGCGGTCATTACATTACGCTCCCTTAGAAATCTAGCAGATCCGGCGTCTCGTGCACCATGCGTGCGACCGAAACCTGTGCCGGTGGTCGAGGCGCTTCGGCTTGTCGTCCTTCGTCCGATTGGAACTGCACTCCGCCGAGCCGCACTCCCTTTTTCCGGGCGGGCCGGAAACTGACGGGCTCCTGTGCGACGTCCCGGGCGGTCGACGATTCTTGATCCGCTGGGCTTGGCACGGGAGGAGGTAGCTGCGCAGCGGACGTGGACGGTTCTCCTTCCTCTTCTTCGCCGCCGATCCGTACCTGCGCCATACGCGAGGGTAAACCAAGCAGGACTTCCATGCCACTCTTGCCGCCCGCCATTTCCCTCTCCTTGCGGTTCGCCTCTTCGACCCTCTTCCTCCGCTTCTCCTTTTGCTCATCCTCGCCCGTCCCGGCAACCGGATCATCGCTCACAACCTCGACGACAAAGCGTCGTCGCTTGACGCGGAACCCGATCAGGTTCTCGCGGCCTTCGCCGCCGCCACCGAGACCGCGCAGGACCGACAGTTTCGAACCGGGCGGGACGAGCGATCCGGGCGGGAGAGTCGGCAGCTTGGTGAACGAGATCAATCCCGCATGGCGGGGGAACGTCGCGGACAGGGTCGGCGAGGCGGCGAAAGAGGAGAGGCGCAGGACGCCATCGGCGGCGTGAGAGAGTCGAGTGAGGAGCGGCGAGAGCGGCGCCGAGGAGCCGTGCCCCGGTTGGGTCGCATAGAGGTAAGCCGGGAAAGTCATGACGCAGGCAACGTGCGCTTGGCGCAGCAAATGGCGGAGGCGATGCACGAAAGCGAAAAGTGCCTGCGAAGGATTGTGGGCTCAGTTTGATGCCTTTTCTTGGGGCGCACAAGCAGCCGGGGGCCACTACGCACCGGAGAAGAAGCCGGTCCCCACGACGGACCTCCAACGCCCGAGAGTGCAATTCGCATAGCGCGTCGGGGAACAGAAGGGTCCGAGGAGATCCTTCAGGGAGGGAAGAACAAAGTCAGTCGGCGATTCAGGCGATGGCAAGCAGTGCTTGCAGACACAACACATACCGGGCTCCTCGCTCATGAATGAGGCACTCGATGCGGTTGTACAGGTCCTCGTACGGGTTCGGACTCGCGGAGGACGAGCAGAGGTCGTCGACGTCGATCAGGTGCAGCAAGGAACGGTCGGCTTCGCTCAATCTTCGCGTTTGCGTGAGGTCAAACACCGAGCAGTAGGTCCCAGTCGAGCTCGAATTGGACGCTGAGAAAGCAAGTACGGCATGTTCAGCAAAGTTACTTTCGACAAGCTTTCTTTTGCCTGGAGGAGAACGGACGTACTGCTTGACTCGATGGTGGTTTGGTGCTGCCTCAAACCCTCGTACCGGAACGCAATCTTCATCTGTTCCTTGAGGTTCTCTTCCTGCCTCTTTTCCTCCTCGTCTTCCTGCACGTCCTGCCTGCTCATTCCGGCGGTTGACGACGACGACGACGAGTCGGTAACGGGGCGGCCTCCGTCGACTTCCATGAGAGCGTCGACGACGGCCCGCGGACCTCCATCGAGCCCGCTCGCGACGACGATGACTTCCTGCTCGCATTCGAGACCCTGGGCGATCCAATAGCGCAGGAGGAGCTCTGCGTACGAAGTGGGCGAGTCGGATTCGATCAAGAGAGTGGTCGAGAGAGGCAGTCCGCCGCCGACGAGGTCGTCCAACGAGGTGAGGCCGGTACTGAGCAGAGGAGCGGCGTTGTACGGCGATGGACGAGTACCCGGGATCGACTGGACCGCAGTGCGTCGCCGGAACGATGACATGGTCGCTCGCTCGGTCGGATAATCTCGAAAAAAAACGATGAGAGGCGGTGAAAGGTCGGCTGCCCTCCGTTGAGTCCCGATATATCCTCGTCGACTTGAGCAGGTTCCCGCTGTGCCTGTAAGCGACTTGGACCGCCCGCGAGCCAGTCGTAAAGGTGCAAAACGCAGAGACAACTCTCGGCGGTCTCTTCTTTCCAGGAAATGGACCTTTGCGAACAGGAACGAGAGATGGTCGCGCTGATGTGGGAAAACATGATACAATAACGCAGGTGTGATACTGCCAAACGCAGACAACGGGGGTATCGTGGGGTCGGAGGTGGTAATACACAATGGGAGTCGGGGGTAAAGCGTTTTCGCAATCAACCGCGCTTGGCAAACGTGACCTTGATCTTGTTTCCTTCTTCCGACGTGGCAGGCACGGCGCCCGCCGCTCCGCTGAACCTGGTATTGTGTAACGCCTCCTTGGCGACCGCCGACGACTGTTCGTCCGCAAACTCGACAAAGGCAATGTTTTTCCTCCCCGGGATGGTCCTGACTTCGATCAGGTTCGGGTACGGTCGGAAGAGGGCCTCGAGAGAGGGTTTCGTCGTGTCTTCGGGGAGGTTCTGGACGAAGAGGATCTTGTTCGGCGGGAGGTACTCGTCTGGCATTTCGACGACGCGGCGTTGCGGCGCGGCGGTGGCTGCGGTTGCGGCGCCGGCGGGGGTGGCGGCAACTCCGGTCTCGACGGCTGTGTGGGTTATGATGAGAGACCGATGTCAGGGGAGATCATGAGGCAGCCGGGAGGGGATGTAGGGAGAGAAGAACGCACCGTGCTTCTGTGCCAACCGTTTCTTCCGCAGCGGGTTCTCCCTCCGCGACACCTCTGCGAAGCAAAGACCCGGCACCGTGTCAGTCTACAGTCTACTTGTTTCTCGAATCTGTTTGGTGAGCGCTTCGAGAACAAACCGAGAGAACTCACTCTTGCGTTCGAGGCGAGCCTTTTTGTGCTCGTCCATGTCTTGTGGATGCCGCTTGGCGACGAGGGCGTCCGACTCTGTCCGGGCAAATGCGAGTTGCTGGTGGTGGTGGTGGTGAAGGCCCGCGCCAAGGTCAGTTCTCGCGTATGGCAAACTGTAGAGGGAGAGAGAGGGGAGCGGGACGGACCATGGGTTTGCCGTAGAGGGGGAACTTTTCTACTTCGCGGACTGCGTTTGCGGCTGCTCGTTTCGAGTCGAGGGTGACGAAAGCCTGACCGCGCATGCGTACGTTCGAGTGGGCTGTGACTGCGAGGACGCGGCCGTACTCGCGGAAGAGGACCTTGAGGGACTGCTTCAGGATGGGCAGCTTGATCTTTTCGTTGAGGTTGTGGACGTAGACGACTTGAGTCGCGCCCTGCGGCAGCGGTTCCTCCTCCTTGGATGCGTCTGCCATGTCTGCGTCGTCGTGCGGAGGAGCCGAGGTCGAGGTGGTCGCTGGCTCCGGTTCAGTCGGAGGCGGAGCAGGTTGCTCGGTCTGCGGTGCTAGTGTTGCTGCTTCTGCTTCCATCGTGTGACTCGACAGTCCAGTGCAGGTCCAGGCACAGAGCAGAGCAGAGTGCCACAGTCAACCTCTGTCTCTCTCTCGACCAAAGTCCCGGTCACCTCGCTTTTCTCCATCTCGCACACTAGACGACCGACAAGGAACTGCGGACAGTCCGACACTCGCAGTCAGCTCGTGCGACTCTGGCTGCTGTAGCACGGAAAGCGGTTCCGGCGAGGCGATCGTGACCGTACCGGCTCCCTTCCGCTGCCTCGAAACCCTGGGGAACCCGGCTACGGTCATGCGCTTCCACTGCCTCGGAGGTACTGTCCATTCCCATCCCCGGTCAGATCACTACGCAACTTCGAGCTGACCCCCTCAACGTGCCTCCCTCTTGCAGTCGGGTCGATCGGTTCCCTCCTCGCGACCAACCTCGCCCAGCTCCCGTCCACACAAGTCCGCCTCATCCTCCGACGCAAAGACCTCGCGAAACAACTCTTGAACGCAACCGCCGATGCCGACTCGACCGGCGTCCCGTACGGAACCCTCACCGTCGAGCGAGACGGCCTCAAGAGGCGCACTTCCGGCCTCGAGATGGAGCTCACAAAGTCTCCCAACGACTTTTTCGAGCGATCTTCACATACTACCAGTGGTGGTGGCGGCGGTAACGGCTCGACCTCTCGCGGCTCGGCGCCGCGGATCGACCCGCGAGTGTGGAACCGGCAGGATCCGATCCAGACCCTCGTCGTCACGACAAAGACCCCCGCGACGGTCCCCGCCATCCGTCACCTCTTGCCTCGCTTGTCCAGCAGGAGTACCATCGTCCTCTGCCAGAACGGAATGGGCGTCCTCGAAGCCCTCCTCGAAAAGTACTGGCCCGAAGACCGGTCAGACGAGATTGAGCGCGCGTACGCCGCGGCTTCCGATTCAGGCGGTTCTGCCGGACGGTGGGGACAGCAAAGTGCATACGGCGGCGGCGGAGGAGGAGGGAGGCCGAGCTTTGTCTGCGCGACGACGACCCACGGCACGTGGCGCAAGGGCGCCTCGCATTTCGTCCACGCCGGCATGGGCGACCTCAAATTCGGCGTCGTCCCGAACCGCGCCGTCATGTCGTTCCTGTCGTCCTATCCCGACCCGGCATGGTCATCCGACCAGGAGAACCCGATCCTGAACCCGCGCTCGCTCGTCGAACCGACGCTCGAACAGCACCTCCCCTACGCACCCGTCACCTCGTCCCTCTACTCGACCGTCTCGTCCCTCCTGCAACTGAAAGAGTTGCACCCGGTCTGGCTCCCGCTCCCGACTCTCCAGATCGCGCAACTGCAGAAACTCGCCGTCAACGCCTCGGTCAACTCGATCACGGCAATCGCCGGCGTCCACAACGGCGCCCTCGTCGGGAGTCAAAAGGCCAAGCGCGTGATCGAATCTGTCACGCGCGAGTGTGCAGACGTCTTTGCTGCCCATGTCGCCTACGAGCAAGGCCTCTGGCGCCCCGACTCTCTCTCCCCCGAAGACGACACTGCTGCCTCCTCCTCCCCTCGACCGCGGCCGCCCCCAACTCTGCCGATTTCGCATCCCCTCTCCTCTCACTCCCTCCTCGACTACACGCTCCGCGTCCTGATGAAAACCTCCGTCAACATCTCCTCGACGCTGTCCGACCTTCTCCCGCTCCAATCCAATCTGCCCCCGACGCGGTCGACTTTCTCGCTCGCCCAGAACTCCCCTTCGTTACCGAGTCGAACCGAGATCGAGTACATCAACGGCTATGTCGTCGCGCTCGGGAGGCGGTATGGGATCCGGACGGATACGGTCGAGACCCTCGGGGAATTGGTCCTCCTCAAGGAGGAGATGGCGCGAGTCGGCGCGGTCGATCGTGTGTGGCAGAGTCGGGGAGGGCCCGCAGTAGCGGCAGCGTCGGCGCGGGCATCCTCACCCTCACCCTCTGCCGCGCCTTCAACCCCCGGAGACGAGTCTGCTTCGCCAACGCAGACCCGAAGACGAAGAGCCGTATCCGAACCGCTCAACTCAGCACCTGCAGCACTCTCAACAAGGCCAACAGGGAGCGGATCCTCCTCCTCGCCCGTGTCTCCTTCGTCATCATCACCACCCCCTCCTCAATCCTCGGAGCATCCGTACGACCGCGCCGCTCGACATATCCAACTCACGCGGGAGAGTGAGGCTCGCGCACGACGACGCGAGTATGAACGGATAGCACGAGATCGAGATGATCGAGCGGCGTCGGCCAACGGGTAAACCCCTCCCTCTCTCTCTCTCTCTCTCTCTCTCTCTCTCTCTACCTCGTCCGGCATTGAACTTGTTGTACTATAACCTGGAGGGGAGCAGGCTGTTCGCATAAACGCATCTCGCAACTTTTCCTTTACTCGCATCGCACACAATCCTTCTCTCTGCACGATTGAATGAGGGCCGCTCTGTTCCTGACGAGGTTCTCTCTGCTCACATTCAAGTGCTCCTCGGATGGCTCGCGGCTGTTGGTATCAGACGGTTGTGAGACGGAAAGAAGAAACATTGCCCAGCGCCGGGATCTGTACAGAGCCAATCAAGCAAGATCAAACATCCTCCGACTCGCGAACTTCCACCGTGAATCCCACTAGGAACCCTACTTCACGTCTCCGCCTTGGGGTTCGACGCATCGGTCTGCAGCAGATTGGGAGTGATGGTCGGTACTCTCCTTATGTAGGGATGGGGATGTGGCCGCGTTTTAACAAGATGTGCCTCTTCTGAGCCTAAGCTCACCTTCCAACGCCTCGACATTTCCTCGCGGCGCTCTTGGCCCGACCAAGTCGGGTGCTGTTCCTTCAGCTCGGCCATCACGCGCTGGCAATGAGATCGGAAGAACAACCCGAGTGGGAGACGAGAAAGTGAGCACGGTGAGGCGCAGACGGGACAAGTTGACAGGAATGGATGGGGGAGGTTTGAAAGGGCGTCAGTGACTGATCTGCGCTAGATCACGGGCGGGCGTGTTCGGCGGAGGCGCTCTCTCACCGACATGAACTATCGAACGCAGTGCGCATGGAGTGGGCACAGGTCTGCATCAGCGAGTTGCTCCGCGGAATGGACCAAGTTTTTCGCGAAATCGTAACGTCCTTTCACGCACCTGTTGATACGCCGTCCTGGCACCAGTCGAGCCCGACGCTCCGCCAGTCGAGTTGTTCGTGCTCGACTGTTTCTTCTTCTTCCCCGTCGTGTCCATCGCATGCGAGGAGGACGACGACGACGAGGCTTTGACTTTGGCTTTGGCTGCATTTCGTTCACCAAATCGTGGCAGTTTGTTTTTGTCAGCTCCTTCCATTTGTCGACACAGCCGCGAGCACGATTCGGATCCGCAGATCGGCGCAATGGCGCAAAGTGACAGCGGGCGCACTCACTCTTTCCCGGGATGATGCGCGCCATGAGCCTCGCAGTCTGGATGACGCTCGCGGGGGCACAAGTGGCGGCGGTGGTTTCGTCGGTCGAGAGGACGGCGCGCAGCACGCAGTGACAAGACGGTCAAAACTGACCAAGGCAAATCTTTGCTTCTGCCCGAGCACGGCAAGCAGGGGAAAGGAAAGGCGTCAGATAAAAGAGAGCTGCAGTTTCGGTCGCGGGGAGCTTTTGTGAGCTGCCGAGGCAACTCCGCGGAGCTGAGTGGACCAGCGATATTACGCGTACCAGCATGTACAGGACTAGTACCACACATCTCCAGCAAGCAACAGTGCTGCACTTGGCGTATTCGGGCAGGTCAAAGACAATCTGACCTGCAAAGCCGGCGGAGCGGCAGCAAACGCTCGGAGCAAGCCTGAGCCTAGATGGTTGAATAGCAGTGGAAGTTCAGACTATTGTCGAGCCAGCAGCACCCTCTCAGCGGCGGAGAGCGTGATGGTGCCTCAGCAGAGGGGGACTTTGCCTCGAAGTGAGTCCGCCTCGCTTCCTCTTGCCTTGACACCGCAGCGCACACAATGTTCCGCTCGAGCAGCTCTGCCCTCTTCACCAGCGCAAGGTGCGCCACGCCCAGTCACCCGATCGTCGTCGGCGCGCGGACGTATGCGAGCAAGCCGGCGCAGAATTCGGGAAGTCGGCTCAAGGCGGCGCAGCAGGCTCAGCGCGGCAGGAAGACGGTCGACATGACGGGCGATGGACGCGTTCAGGTCATCAAAGAGGTACGCTGACACTCTGCCCCCAGCTGGAGGCGGTCGAGCCTCGCCGTGCTCTTCTGGCTCGACGAGCTGACCAGCAATTCTCATCACGTTCTCGCCAGACCTTGTACGAGTCCGATCCGCCCGAAGAGGACCGTATCGCCGCCCTCCAGAAAGTGATCCCGTCCGCCGAAGCGCACGAGACGATCCTCCGCGCCTGGCAGCTCCACCGCCGACACAAACGCGAGGCCCACTCGGCCGAACTCGCGCGCAAGTACAACGCGATGCGTCAGGCCGTCGACTTTCTCGAAGAGACGGACAAGAGCCTCTGGGAGAAGGCGGTCGGCGGCAAGAAGTACCAGAACGTGGACCAGTCCGGCGCGACCAACGCTCGCCTCGAAGGTCTCGTGCCGAGGGAGATGAGGGTACCGACAGAGTTGCCGGCCGGCAAGATGTGGGACTATGAATGGAAGGCACCGCAGCAGCAGCAAGAACCAGCTCCCAAACGGCCACAGGCATGATGCTGTCGGCCAGGCGCATGTCAATCGCATATTCGTTCACAACCTTTCGGCGAGGATCCGAGCCATCAGAAAGAGAGTCTGGTGTGGTGCAGGTCTCTTGGGAATACATAGGGCGTGCTCACTTAGTCTACGAGGGAGAGCACCCGAACCGAGGTGTCATTGAAGGGGGTACAAAGAAGGAGAGCAACAAAAGGCTGTTCCGGCAGAGCCGTTCCGCAGGGAGAGCGTTCAGGTAAAGGAGGAGAAAGACAAGGTGGTTGTGACCGACTGCAGCATCTTGCGGTAGTCCTGCATCTGGAAGACGTTGACGTGGCCGATCCGCTCCGTGGTCGAGCCGGGTCGAAGCCCGTCGCTTGATGCGCAACCGAGGACCATGTGGTGCGGGTGGAACGCCATGAAGGTCATCGCCGAGCCCTTGTTGGCCAAGAGACCGGCTATCGTTCGAGTCGGAAGATGTCAGCGCGAGCGTTTACGGCCTACGGAAAGGAATTGTCCTGTTGCACGCACAAGTATTTCGGAATTTTGTAAACGGCGCAGACAGGTCGTCCATATTCCACAGCTTGACAACGTTGTAGGCAGAGCTCCTATATCACAATCAGGTCAGCGAACGCATTCGGAGATTCGTAAATTAGGACCGACTTACGTTGCAAATATCGGAGCATGCTCGTGCACGGTCATTTGCGTCAGACCGCCTTCGTGCGCTTGCAGCGTGTTGATCGGTTCTGCAAGTCGAATGTCCCACAGGCACACTTGACCTCCGAGGCTGTGGAAAAGTCTCGAGAGTTAGTCGCTGAACAACGGGACGAAGGTGAATAACGAAAGTGTCCCACTTACTCTGCCGTCACGAGTTCGCGATTGCCTCCTCGTTGCATGTGTACGTTCTGCACCCAAGACGAGTGCACTCCCGTATACCGTCGAACCATGTTGTCCCGCGGAGCGAGACGCCGGTCATAGACCCGGAGGCCACCGTCTCCGAACCCGGCGACGACAATGTTGCCAGCCACTTGGTCGCACGTCATCGAGGTCAGGCACGAGTTGGCCCGAGTGGAGAGGTCCTGTACACATTCGCCGCCGCCGAGTCAGTCGCGAGTCCCAACTCTCGGATGTCCTCCGCCTGGAACGCAAAGTCGTACCTGAACGGTCGTCTCCCTCGTAGCGTCCCAAACTCGAATGTACTTGACGTTCCCGCCCATGAGGAGCTGACCTCGGCCCTGTTGCCACTCGACCACGAGCCCGGCATCCTGCTCGTTCGAGCTTCGCGGCAACTCTTCAGAGATGCCCTGGAAAGACGAGACGAGTTTCACATCTTCTGGCGACTCGTAAGCCCGGAACAGCCGCACGTCGCCGTCGGCTGCGTGCCCATCGAGTCAGTGAAAATAATGAGAGAGCGATACCGTGAACTTCGAGACGAGCATTACGCACCGGATGCCGTCATGAGAAGGGCGACATCGTCCTCATTGACGAAGCGAAGTGTCGAGATGGGCACATTGATCGGCGATCCGTTCGCAAAGCGGTTCAAGCGCATGTTCTTCTCGCCATCGTAGACGGTAATGTTGCCCTTGTCGTCCGAAGAAACCAGGTGCGGTTCGAACTGGTGGAACATGATCCGGTTCGGAACGGCATCGCCTCCGAGGAAACCCACTTGCTCGTCCCACCTGGATCGACCTGGTGAAGGAAAAACAAGCGTCAGCGCCTAGAGCACGCCCTGAACGCGAGAAATGCACGCACAAGCCGGAACCTTCATGGGCTGCGTTCGGATGATGATGGCTTCGTTCCGTTGCCTTCGCCAGACGCGCTCGTTGTGCAGCAAGCTGCCCGGTTCGTCCGCTTCGGCCGCACGCATCTGCGACTCTTTGTAATACTCGAGCGCAAAGTCGAAAAAGGTGCCCTTGAGCGGAAAGACCTGTGCCGGGCTCTCCTCTGCCGCCGTGGCAATGTTGGGTGCCTGTCGTCGCTTCTTGAGGCGCTCCTCGTCCTGCTGAACGAGGTGCGCAATGATTTCGTTGACTTGAGGCGAGTCAGTCTGGACGGACGAGCGCGGTTTTGGAGGCGGCTTGCCTGCTCGGGCCTGCAGAGATCGGAGCGTGTCGGTGGAAGGGGTGGTGGACAGAGGTGGTCGACTCTGAGGCGTGTCCGATCCGCGCCCGTTGGCGACCTGCGCAGCCGGCGAGTGCTGTTCGGGTCCAGGCGATGACGCCGTAGAGGGCGTGTTCGCGGCTGTCGAACCTTCGAGCGCGAGGTGGGCGAGACTCTTCATCGCCGTAGCTGTCCGCTTCAGCGTGCTGCCGAGTCCTGTCGGTGCTGGCGCCGGCGGCGGAGTCGCGTGGCCGTTCGCCTTGACGACTGCGATCGGCGCTTCTCGCGCGAGAGTATAGATATGCTCGACTGTGCCCGGGGCCGGCGGCGGCTGCACCCGTGGGCGGGTGACATCCGTGGTGGCGGACGCCAAGACCGCACGCGCAGTCGGACCTAGCGGCGAGGCAAAGAGCAGGTCAAAGATGTAGTCCATGACCTGCTGTGCGAGCTCGGCGATCTCGAGTTGCGGGTCTGCCGTCAGCTGCGTGAGCGTCTGGTACATGCAGGAGAACATGGTCGCTTGGAAGGCCGGGTTCGACGGCCCCTCATTGCTTTCGGCAGCTGCGTTGAGGCTCGCCGCGATCGCAGCGATGCGGTCTTCGATCCCGCTGCTGGATGACACGCCTGCGTTTGCCTGCTCGACGCGCTGGACGATCGCGCGGTACGCGGCGATGACGAATTGACCTTGGTGCTCGTTCACGATCGAAGAGAGGAGGACAATGAGTTCGCGCCGCACGAGCGGCGACCCGTCCGAGGACGACTTGAGCGTCGCCATCGCGACGCCGAGCTCGACGTCTGTCTGTTCGCCCGGCGCGAGACCGGAAGCTGGCCCGCTGCACGCGATCGACCGGCCGAACTTCTTGTCCGGGTTGCTGGAACCGGTCGAGCCGAGCAAAGTGCCGAGAGCGTACATGACCGCGGCGCGCACTTCGGGCACCGGATCCGTGTGCAGCAAGTTGCAGAATACTTCGTGGACCCGCGCCTGCACGCCCATGCCTTTCGCCTCTTCGAAGTCGTCCCACAACATGGCGATGCACAGGATCGCCCACTGCCGCAGGAGCGGATCCTCGTCTCGGAGGTGGACGAGGCACGATTCGAAGACCTTGACGCGGAGGCAGGCGACCTGACCGGGCTTGAAGTCGCGGCAGCAGACCGAGAGGATAAAGGCGCACATGGCGCGGTGTTCAGAGACGTTTGGGAGCGGGAGTTGGTTGGTCGAGGAGGGGTGCAAGACGGAGACGAAATAGGTGAAAGGTGCTTGGTCGGCCGTCCGCGTCGAAGGGTACGCCTGCTTCAAGAGATCCTCCTTGCAGTTTTCGTACACGGCGAGGATGCGGGCCCAGATATAGATTAGGACGGGCTTGAGCTCGACTGCGGGCGCTTGGAGGAGCCGGAGGACGTAGGCAAAAATGCCGATCGAGAGAGCGACGTTGACTGCCCACGGTCCCAGGTCGAGGAATTTGCACAAGAGGATGAGCGCTTTGAGTCGGTGCGCCTGGGACAGGAGTACCTGCAGCACCACCGGGAGCTGCTCGGGCTGCCTCCGCTTGGCGACCGTTCCTTGCTCGAGCCAGATCTCGAAGGCGGTGAGTTGCTCGGCAAAGAAGGTCGAGTGGACGTAGGGAGAAGGAGGAGGCGGAGGCAAGGGAGGCGGAGGTTGGTCGGGCAAAGTGGGTGGCTGCGGCGGCAGCGAGTCGAGCCAGCGCTGCTCGTGCTCGAGGAGGGTCGGCAGCTGCGCGAGGCACATGTCGACGGCGAGGTCCCAGCTGTCCCACAGTGGGTGATTGTGCGTTTGCGGCAAGGCCGGGACCGAGATGGGCGTGCACTCGTAAAACCGCATGATGCGTTCGGCGAGGAGGAAACCGCGGAAGAGCGCGGCGACGACGAGGTCGTGTCGGAAGAGCTTCTGGAAAAGCTCCCGCGGCAACGTGTTCCACGCGATGGTGTCGGTCACGGCCGTAAAGATCCACATCAACTCGCCGAGCGGCGTCCTTCGGTCGTTCAGTTTGCCCGGAATCTTGAGGAGCATGTCGAGGTCCAGGTTCGACTTGAGCGGATTCCGGAGGAGGAAGAACCGGAGCGCGATCTCGATCGGAGAGGTGAGGCAACAGGTGAACAAGTCGGCGGGCAAGTCGGGAGTCATCGGCAGGGTCTCGTGCGCGAGGCAGGCGCCGAGCTGGATCGTGTCGCGGAACGGCACATTCGGGATCTGCGGACCCGGGTTGATCGGTTGTCCGTCTGGACCGACACCCTGAGCGGCTGCGGCTGCCGCTTCGCGCGCCAGGTCTGCGTCCCGCTTGGCGCTGAACTCCTGCACCTTGGTGACGATGTTGCCTGCCGCCGAACAGTCCCAGACGTAGATGGCCGGACTGCCGATCCAACCGATGATTTCGGCGAGAGAGATCGGGATATACTGCGTGTACTGGCGGTTGAAGAGCCACAGCTCGCCGGAAGGGGTCGGCTTGGGAACGCCGTGGCCGTTGTAGTAGAACAGCGTCCGCTCGTTCTTGGCCGTCTTGCGCGCCGCCGTGCAGAACTTTTTCGCGTCCTCGATTGGCGGGTCGAGGTACTGCTTGTATCGAGTCTTGGGGGTGGCCGCCAGGTTCTCAAACTGCTGCTGCAGGTTCTTGCCGATCCGCTCCATCGCCTTGTCCTTTGCGATCGCGAACGGGTCGACCCAGCATTCCAGTTTCGCGCACGGGTCCGTCTTGATCACGTCGGGCGGGTCGTAGCCGATCCGCAAGCACACGACGAGGACCGCCGACGCCGTCCGGATGCGGTCGCGATTCCGCCAGTCGATCTTTTGGTCCGCGGGATTCGACGATTGCGGCTTTGGCAGGCCTGCCCGCTCGTGCCGTGTATCGGTCCAGTACAGGAAGTAGTTCTTCTCGAGGGCCTGTACGCATTGGTTTGTTAGCCGGACCTTCTACAAGATTCGGTGGAGAGGAAGTAGACAAGGCTGACTTGGAGATACTCTTCGGACGAGTACGCCTCTGCAAAGCCGTGTCGCATGTTCTGTTCGAAAAACGCGGGTCAGTCGCGCGCAGCAGGAAAGGAAGTCTGTGCATGGTGCCCGCCTCACGGAATCGACGTCTATGGGTTCGTCCCACTCTGATCCGTACTCTTGCTCGTGACGCGGGTATCCGCCAGCCGAGCCATTCTCGTCCTGGTCGTCGTACTCGTCCGAGTCCGAAAGGTCTGACAAGTCCTGCGACTCGGTGCGCTCTGGCTGATCGGATGGCCGGACCATGGCGGGTCTGCGGCGACCGGTCCAGACCTGGGAAAGGCGAGCGACTGCGATTGAGGGTCGTCAGCAGCATGACCCTTGCGAGCGGACGGCACGAGGGGTACGCATTCGCGTACCTGTGTATCCCTGGTTAGTCGAGCCGCTTCCCTCTGTGGGTCCGCTGTTGTGAGATTTCGGTTTGACGACTGGAGATGTGGGCGGCGGGGAAGTCGGAAGAGCGGCTTCTGCCTCTGTGAGCGCGGATGGGCC
Organism: Rhodotorula sp. CC01; assembly: GCA_021654155.1. Lineage (NCBI taxonomy): Eukaryota > Fungi > Basidiomycota > Microbotryomycetes > Sporidiobolales > Sporidiobolaceae > Rhodotorula > Rhodotorula sp. CC01. The sequence continues at coordinate 331,054 of JAKEZK010000007.1, forward strand.
GAAGGCTGAGCGCTGATCTGGTTGTAAGGGCGAGTCCGATCCGAGGAAGCAGCCCCTCAAGAGTACGGATGTACGCGGGAGATCAAACTGCTGCCGGCTCTCTCGACTCCTCTCTCACCTTGACCGCTCCTCGCTTTCGCTGCTACTGCTCCGATAGCCTTAATCGTACACGCGATAGTCCCAATTCTATCTAGCGGGTGCTCCCCGTCGACCGAAATGTCCTCTCTACGACCCGGCGTGTCTCGAGGAGCGTCTCCGGCTCTATCATCCGGAACGGCTGCCACCGCCACCACCAAGGCAAAGGGACCGCTGACACCGCGGGAAGCACTCGAGGCATCTCAGGAGAAGGACATGTCAAAAGGTCAGTCCCGGCCAGGGGATCGTGTCCGTGTATTTTTCCGCGAACGCTCACCCACCCCCACCTTGGACGGTCTCCTCTCCTTCGCAGTCGTCGTACGATTCAAGGCTACCGGCAATGCACCCATCATGAAGCAGAATTTTTACAAGATCACGGCCAGCAATCAGTTCCGGACCGTCACCGCCTTCTTGCGGAAAGAGCTGGGCTGGAAACCGAGTGATCCGCTTGTGAGCAAGATTTTGGCCTTTCGGCGGCAGTCCCGGGCTCTTGAAGCGGCCAGTCTGATGAAGATCATGTCACAGTTCGTGTACATCAACTCGGCTTTTGCTCCGGCGCTCGACGATACCGTCGCGAACCTTTACAAGGTGCCACCTTCTCACGTCACTTGTACGCTTCCGAGTAGAAGCTGACGCGCCGCGACTCTCTAGTCTTTTGGCACGGAAAACCATCTCCTCGTCAACTACAGCTCAACGCAAGCGTGGGGCTGAGCCTGCAGCGCAGCGTTCTCCTCGCACCCGTATACCCTTTCCAGCCCGATACCCTTCCTATTGCCTCGCGCTCCTCTGTAGCCGCTTTCGAAACCACGACTTCCTCCGCTTCTCATCGTGCGTCCATCTCGAGTGCTGTCCGGAGCCAGCAAGCCCTGTGTGCTCGAGTTAGGTTCGCTGGTACAAGCTCGAGAAGAGGCGCAAACTCTCTAGGTGAACGCGGTCCTCGGCCAGCCCCTCTCGAGTTGAGAAGAGAAAAGCGCTTCGCGTGAATTATGATTATGTTGCAGGCGTCTCGCGCCATGAAGTGTATGCAAAAGGCTACGCATGGTGTGCGAAGGGGGTACGGTATGGAAATGCTACATGCGGGTTGGACAAGGCCGTCAAGGGTGGGTATGATACATGATCTTCGGAGCGGGCGTCGTGACTTTGCGCGAGCGACAAAAAAGGCGGAGCGTGTCTGTCCCGTCGAGGGATGCACTGAACCGAGCAGGGTGGGAAAAAGATATGAGACCGACGGCAAGGGGCGACGACACCAGGTCGAGGTTGCCCCTTTTCCCGAAGAAAGGTGAAAGGCAGGGATCCCGAGGCAATACTTCACATAGAACGCTGGTCGACAGCGGGTACAGGAAAGGACCGAGAAAGCGAGACCGAAGGCGAATTGAGGCGCGACGTGGCGGCTCGGCTCATGCAGATCATCGAGCCGCGTCGAACGGGTTCGTCAAGTGGGCCGAAGGCGTCTCTCGGGCGAAACGACGAGCGAGACGGGCCGGACTTCCGGGCGCGACGGCGAGCGACCACTTGTCGAAGGTCTGCGGCTGGAAGACCTTGACGTGAGTGCTCGAGGTGAGGATGGGCTTGCCGGACGAGTCGACCGGTCCGCCGATGGCGAGCCAGAGGATGTACTGAAGCCATGTCAGGCGGGCGGGCTTGGCTGGCCTGTTGAGTAATTGACCACTGTCTTGTCAGTGGCCGAGAATCTTTCCGAGCTGAGAAGTCAACGAGCAAACTTACTGAGCAGCGGTCGCCACCGGAGACTGTGCGGAAGAGGACGTCTTCGATGCCGAAGTGGACGACACGCTGTGGAGAAGGAGGTCTGTGTAAGCGACCGAGCCAAGCTTCAATGGAAGCGGTGCGAGATGAACCTACGAAGAGTTCAAAGAAGCGGAGGCGGAAGGCAAGATGGCGAGGGCGGGGGCAGAAGCGGAGACGCTCGAGAACGCGCCGCTCGAGGAAGCCGCGGAGGAAGCCGTCGAGGAGACCTTCGAAGAAATCGTCGAAGAAACCGTCGAGGAGACCGTCGAGGAGACCGTCGAGGAGACCGTCGAGGAGACCGTCGAGGAGACCGTCGAGGAGACCGTCGAGGAGACCTTTGAGGACGATGCCGCAGACGAAGCCTTGGACGACGATGCAGATGAAGCCTTACTCGACGAGGCCGCGGACGAACCCGACAAAGCCGCAGACGATGCAGACGAGATTGTGGACGACGACGCGGAGGAGACGGCGGAAGAGGCGGACGAGGCGGCGGAAGAGGTCGCGGCAGAAGACGCCGAAGATTCGGACGACGCTGTCGACGACGCTACACTAGAGACTAATGTAGACGACGCTGACCGCGACAACGAGTCCAAGGTAAAACTTGACGACGCGGACGAGGAGGCGAGCGCAGAGGAGACCGTCGACGACGATGCGATCACGTTGGAGGAGACGACGTTGCCGTTGCTGGCGTTGTCAGTCGGGACCGCGTCCGCGCTGCTGACCGTCGAGGACGAGGCGCTGCTGCTCGCGGCCGAAGAGACGGCGCTGCTGGCGGCGGAAGAGACGACGCTGCTGCTAGCCGAGGAGGCGGTCGAAGCCGACGCAGACGACGACACGGTCGAACTCGCCGAGGAGGGGAGGGCCGAGCTCGAAGTGTTCGCGGGTTTAGGCGAGCCGGAGAGCATCATACCCGTCGCAGGCGGGACTCCGGTGGTAGCGATGCCGCCTTCGACTTGGCAGATGGCAAAGACGATTGGCGCCTCGTAGAAGTTGTCCTGCATGTTTGTGCCCGGAGTCGTGTACTGGTCGTAGATGAAGGCTTGCGGAGTCGGCGGCAGGATGTGCTGCACACACCACTGGCTGCTCTTGCCGCCGAAGTTCGCACCCGACGCCGTGTTGCCGCTGATCTCTGCGTTCATGTGGCCGGCAACCGAAATTCCGAAGCTGAGTGGATGGAAGGCGCAAAGTCAGCTCCGAGACGTCGAGATGGTGAGAACGGGACCTTAAGGAGGCGTACCCGAAGTAGCCGGAGCCGGAAGTCTTGAAGACGTTGTTGCGGAAGGTGCCACCGTAGGTGCGCGCAGCCGTGCGGTTGTCCGATCCCCAAGTCATGCCGCCAATCGCGATGCCGACCTTGATCATTGCGCCCGCAGCGTGGAACGTGTTGTTTTCGACGACGACATCCTTGAACGTACCGCCCCATGGGTTGTAGTCGACCGCGTTGATACCGCCGAGCGCACCGCGGGTGGCAGCGACGATGGTGTTGCCGGAGATGACGGAGCCGGGTGCGCCAAAGATGACGATACCTGGAGGTGGGATGATCATTGCGCGTCAGCATCAGGTGTAGACGGTGACCCGTAGAAGAGGAGGAAGCTACTCACCTCCATCAGTCGTGTCGGTGATGATGTTGCCAGAGACGGTCGACTGCTTGCAGGCGATGGAAATTCCGTCCGCCCATTGACCGTCGAGGGTACCAGGGTTCGGACCGGCGCCTGACGGCCCAACCTCGTTGTTCAGAATCTGCATACTCGAGCACCGGCGGCCATCGGCGGTCGGATCGCCCTCTGCAAGTCCGGGAGATTCGGCTGTCAGTATGTTGCTTCCAAGCACGTTGAGATCCGAACGCAGCGTACCGATACCATGTACCGCACTCCATCCGCGCGGGTACATGAGCTTGCAGTTCTTGATCGTCTGGCCGAATGTGTTGGCACCCATTTCGACGAGTCCGGCGCCGCCGTTGTAGCCCATCTCGAGCCATGACCCGTAGACTTGGATGTTCTGGATAGAGATGTTGTCGCACAACTGGCAGGCCGAGTAGATCGCGACAGACTGATCTTTGCCCTTGACGACGAGGGTTGCTCGGCTGTCCCCGGTAGGGTTGCCTGGAAAACGGTGGCAAAAAAATTGGTATCGAGTCAGTCCTGTCGCTCTGCAAGCTTCGGAGCAAGGATCGCTCGAGTCCCGCACTCACCCTGGGTAGTCAAGACCTGGTTAGCGGCGGAGAAGAAGACGGCGTTGTCGAGATTGATGGTGGCACCGGGGCAAAGCTCGACGACGGTGCCGGCACCGCCGTAGTGGAACAGGGACGAGATCAGAGTGTCGTTCGCCGAAGAGTCGACGCATGCAGTCGTCGCACGTCGGGCAAGGTGACCATAGTCGCGTGCGGCGAGGGAACGCTCCGCCATGGAGGACTCCATCGACGTCAACATCGAGCGAACGGCCTCGCCATCGAGGAACGTGGGCGGAGTGAGCTGGGCGACCGGAGTCGACGTCGCCCGACGGTATAAGGATGTCCGAGTCGGTTCCTGCGTGACCGGGCGCGGAAGCGCCGCGGCGAGCGGCGAGAAGGCGACGAAGACGACGGCCAGAGCAGAGGTGAAAGAGGTTGCCAGCATGGTCGGCGACGTTCGAGTCTGGGTAGCGCCGACGGGAGTATTCGCACTGGAGGATAATGCAGTAGAGCAAGCGCCTGGCCGCAAGGATGTCCTGGCCTGCCGGAGGTCAAGAGATGTTGGAGCGGGGGGTGAGCGAGGACGAAAAAGGAGAGAGGGAGGAACGTCGGTCGCCGTGGCTGGGCTGGTCGATGGAAGAACAAGAGGAGCGAAGAGAGAAAGACGTCTGCGAGCGATCCTCCGAGGTCGCTGGGGGACAAGCGCGAGGTTCAGTCGGGAGCAGTTTGGGAAGGTCGCGCATCACTCATTCTTCGCCGGAGAATGCACATCGCGGCCGTTGTCGCTGTCAAATTGACGCCTGATGACCAAAGCAAATGCCCCTTCTGGATAGAAGCAATCTCGAGCATTAAGGCTCCGACTGGCAAGTCGGTCAAAGGACGACACCGCAAGAGGAGAGACGAACGATGGACGGAGCTCCGCATCCGGAAAGAGGTCGTCGAATTTTCCCTTTCGGGCTTGGACTTCGCGTCTCAGTTGGCTTCGCTCGCCTCCGGAGGAAATGCGCGCGTTGTTCGGGTTGTTCTGCAGGCTAGATATACAGGCACGTGAAAGGACGCGAACAACAACAGAGACATTCTTACTCTGAACGAAAGAAGTTAGAGCGGCATTTCGCTGCCAATCTCGGCCGCCCCTCGCAGCGCGATCATGGTCCGGCAAGCTTTAAACGGAGCTGCGGCAAATCTATCTGCAGTGCACGGGCAGACGCCCGAGACTCGGTTGCCCCTCGTATGATCGAGAGCGTCCTCAGCTCCTGCAACGAACGAGAGGACAAGCCAGTAGTTGTTCGAACCGCCGGGCGCGTGCGTCGGCGCTGTGCTGCCCCGTACTGAGTGCAGAGCCGCGTACTTGCAATTTTTGTTGTCCAGATGCCATACGTGATCGAGGTTCATGGCGGGAACGAGCAGCGTTGAGAAACGAGGAGCCAGCTGGCGTCATCCCGTCACTGGGCCCAGGGATGAGCGATGAGCATAAGCTTTCGCTCATATCTTCTGCATGACCAAAGATCAGCGCTTTGTCGAGCTTTCTGACGAGTCGGCTCCAAGTCCAGGACCCAGCTCTCGTGGTGGACCGGCGGACGTGCGGGAAGCGGCGGCGGTCCGGAATGATGATGAAGTCGACCGCAATCAAGACGAGCCCGAGGACTCGGGATCCGAAGCCGACACCTGGTGGACGCCGTCAGATCTACGTGTGAGTTCCCGACTCTTCGAGATGTCGTGCCCCGCTCCCGGGCTGCGCCAAGTACCATGCACAGTCCGAGGTCGAGTCGATCGGGGGAAGAACGCGCGAAGAGGTGTTGAATGATCGCTCACCCGGGGCAACCTAACTGTGGGCAAACAGGACCTGCTGAACCGTGCAAAGGAGCTCAAGAACCTCGGCAATGTCGAATTCGGTCAAGGGAGATGGCAGATGGCCATCGAGTCGTACCGCGAAGGGCTCGCCGAACTGCCCGACACGCGCGCTCATGCCAGGAGCGTGAGCGTCAAGGGCAAGGAGAAGGAGTTGCAGGAAGGCCGAGACGACAAGGCGTCGCTACAACACGAGACGAGCGAGGAGGAGCGCGCCGAGTGGGAAGAATGCCGCGAGCTGCACGCAATGCTGTCTGCCAACGTCGCAGCGTGCTACCTCAAGTTGGTAAGTGATCTGTTCGGAGCCTCGCTCGCGTTGTGAGTACCGACTCATGCTTTCGATGCTTCTCAGCAACGATGGACAGATGCCGTCACGGCTTGCGATGAAGGTGAGTGGTTTGGACCGAACCGACTTCCACGGCTGCGCTTGACTACAGTGATGACCGCAGCTCTCGAGAGCAAACCCGATTACGTCAAGGCAATACACCGTCGTGCAACAGCAAACGAAGCCATAGGGAAATGGGGCAGCCTGCAATCGGCGCTGGACGGTACGCACACACTCCTTTCTCTTTCGGACGCTTCGAGCCCGCGCAGGCTGACCGCAAGTGCGCCACAGATTGGAACAAACTGGACGCTTTATCCACCACACCGCCGTCGCTTTCACCACAGATCAAGGCAGCGCAACGCCGGCTGCCAGAGCAGATCAAGGTGCAACAAGAGAAAGAGAAGGACGAGGTACTCGGCAAACTCAAGGATCTTGGCAACATGGTGCTCGGTAAGCTCTTGTTCTGGTAGTATCTCTTGATGCTGCCGCGCTGGCAGCTCAATAGACGAGTTTGCTGACGCTCCGAGAGTGGCAAATCCGCGCAGGCAAATTCGGCTTGTCGACGGAAAACTTCAAGCTTCAGGAGCAGCCAGGCGGCGGCTACGGGCTATCCTTCCAGCAGTAGCAGGAATTTGCATTACGATTTCTAAAGCGCTCTATGCAAGAAGAATTTCTCGAGGATTTCCGCAATCTCACGCGGAAGTGGTCGGTCTGTCGGCCCCGGGCCCCCTGGACGAGCATAGATATAGATCAAATGCCACCAAAGCGGTCCGTAACGACGAGCGGAGGCTCGGCGAGATCGTCGCGGCCTTCGAAGCGCTATCGTTACGCCGGAATCGGTGCCCCTTCGGCCGACGATGCCGCCGCCGCCTCGCCTCGCCTGGCACAAGCGCAAGCTCTCGCAGAACGCGCAGGCGGAGGAGCGTCGTACTTGGCTGTCCGTTCAGTTCGGCACGGCGTCCGGTCGCTCAGGGAGACGAGCCTGCAGGTCGCGGCTCGCGGTTTGTATGAAACCGTGCGAATCGCCCGAGATCAACCTGCGGCGAGCCCGTCTAAAGGCAACAGCAACATAGGACGGCACCCGGAACGAGATTCGGGAAGGATTGAAGACGCGCGGCATCTCCGAACGTTCATCCAGAACCTGCCCGTCGACGTCGCGAACCGACTCATGCGACTCGTCCTCGACATGACGACTTTGACCAGCTTCGACGACCCGTCCGATCCAGGCGTCTCGGTCATGTCGATCGCGATGCTCTTCTTTCACCCCAATGCGACGCGTTTGTCCCTCAGCGGGATGGCAGCGCCCATGCTCCTCGTCTCGCGCATTCCCCATTGCACAGGCCTCACCGAACTCGACTTGAGTGGTCACGTCGCTTTGCGAGATCCGATGCTGGCAAAGGTGGTCGCCCAGCTGCCGACCCTAGAAGTCGTCAACCTCAAAGGTTGCACAAAAATCGGCGATCAAACGTTGGTGGCGCTGTCCAAGGCGAGCGAGGACCGCCTCCGAGTGGTCAATCTTAGCCTTACCGCTGTCACGATCAAGGGTCTCACATCACTCTTGGCGCGGTGCAAGAACCTCGAGGTGCTCAAACTCGCCAACGTGCAAGGACTGGTTAGCCGAGACCGCGCTCCTTCAGATTGTCCTGCTCCACTGACACTCGCGATGCGTCACAGAACGAGCGAAACGTATCCAAGTGGATCACCGACGCGACAGACGCTGCAATCGGTTGGCGCCACGCTCCGCTGAGCCGGCTGCGGACGCTCAAAGTCCGATCGACCGAGTTCATAGACGCCTCGATTGGACGCCTCCTCTCTCTCTGCGCTCCGACTTTGGAGCGACTCGACGTCTCCTATTCAAACCTCAAGACTCTCGACTTCATCTCCTCCGCCCTGCACACCCTCCCCGAATGGAAGCTCACCAAGCTCGTCGCTTCGGGACTGCCCCTGACGCCCGCCACTTTGCAAGGATTCTTCGATCCTTTGGCGGAACGGCCTGACGAAGAACGACGCCGATTCAGCACGCTCAAGCTCGGAAGCCTTCCGGCCAGTTCGACCAAGGCGCCCGGGCTGACCGATGCTGTCCTCGCCAAGCTCATGCCGTCGCTCGAAAAGTTGGACGGCCTCGAGAAAGTCTCGCTCTTCCAGAACTGGGGGTTGGGCAAGCTTGAACAACCTCTCAGTCGCTTCGTCGAGGTGATCGGCCGGAAATGCACCGTGAGTACTCGTCTTCACTGAAACTGCGATTGACGCCGCACCTGGTCCGCGAACTGACGTATCTGCTCGGCTCCAGTATCTCGATTTGACCCTACTAGTCGAATCGCATCACCTCGAAGGGCTCTTGCCGCCGATCGAAGACGAGAGCGATCCGAACCCATTGATCTCGTACGAACCGCCTCGCATCCAAACGCTCGTCCTAGATTCGTCGAGGATTACCGATGACGCGGCGGCAGCTATCAGCGCCTGTCACGATTTGCGCTCTCTGCACCTGGCCGAGACGCGTATTTCGAGTGAGCAACTCTCTGCAGTCGGATGCGTCCGTACCAAGCTGACTTCGCCACTTTGCCTCTCTCTTGCGCGACAGCCCGCCTCCTCTCGACCGTCCTCACTTCTTGTCCACATCTCGTACAGCTCAACTTGACTTCGTGCCGAGGCGTGCCGGTCACACAGCGCCGAACTTTCTTCGAAGCGTGGGCGAAGGGAGAGGTCAGTCCGGCTTGAGCAGGCGTTGAGAATTCGATTTTCTCGCGACTCTGCCTCCGAGTTGCTGTCAGTAGTCAAGTGTTGTTGCTTTATTTTGCCATGCATCGCGTACATTCGCCCTAGAAACCGCTTTTGATTTTTCCGACCCAACTTTCCGCTCGCAACTCCGGACCGTTTCACGTTAACAGCTTGAGTTGCTTCGAACCGATCCCACTCCGCGTCCAGCTTAACCGTCAAGAGCAGGCAGCTGCTACATATCCCAAGGACTGCTACCGCCACGCGCCAAGCTCCTCGAGCCAGAGCAACCCCTCGACGCAAAACCCAACTCGTATTCCGCGCCGGATATGTTGCTGGCGCGGGCCTCCCGGCTCGTGCTGCCGGTATTGGCGGCCCTCGGGTTCTTCGTACAGAGCTCAAAAGCTAATCAAGTGCTCGTCTCGGATCAAGATGAGGTGCGTTGCTTGTTCGCTCCCCCACCTCATCTCGCGTCTCTGCTGAAATGCCTCGGCCCTGCGCTGCACAGGTCCGACAAGTCTGCAGTGGAATGTGGGGCGAAGGCGCAGAGACACCGTTTATAGAAGGTGAGTGACTTGCGCCTTCGGAACCGTCCGTCGGATCGCTGACCTCTCCGACGTCGCGCACGCCAGTGCTATTCTCTCCGGCGTCAAGAGGGCAGCTCGCGCTTGTCATATTCGAGTGGAAGGATTCCAAGTACCTCGGTGTGAATCCAGACGGGCAGGCGACCGAAAACGACTGGTCCGAAGACGTGCGCCTTCCCTTGCTCGCCCACAACAGCTGTCTTCTCCTTTTCCCGGTCGCTGACCCACATCTTCGCTCGGTCTTCTCCACTCTCTAGCGCGTGTACATCTGTACTGTCGCTGCGCAAGAGGCAGGTCTCTGCGAAGCAGCAGAACTCGGGCAATTCATCAAGTCTTCGCTCGCGCCCGAGCAAAGCTCCATCTACACCGCATCCGTGCAGTTCGACCCTGTTCCGTCCGCCAGCTCCAGCAGCGATGACCTGCAGGGCTACAGCTCTGGACCCTTCCGGTACGACGTGGGCGGAACAGGCTACTACTGCGTCGGGACGGTTCCCGTCTTGTCAGAAGGCGCGCAGCGGAATACGACGTTCGTGGGCGTCGTCGACTTTGAGAACGTCTTCATAGGCCAATTACCAGCGAGCGATTATCCCAAGATTGCGGTTCGTAGCACTTCTTCCGTATGTCGCGCCCGATCCGGATCGGCTGACCGCTTCATTTTCGCCAACAGTTTTACCGCGGGATCTTCCTCGCATACCTCGCCTTTGCTGCTTTCTGGGGCGCCCTCTCGTACACCTACCGCCGCGATCTCCTTCCTCTCCAGCGCTACATCACCGCGACGGTCGCCTTCCTCGTCGTCGAACAGCTTTTCGTCTGGCAGTACTACCGACTCGTCAACAACGGCTCTCACCCGGGCGTCGCAGGAGTCTACCTCTTTGTCGTCTCGGCCTTGACGGCACTCAGGAACAGCGTCAGTCTGTACCTACTCTGCCTTGCCAGTATGGGCCTGAGCGTCGTCAGGCCGACACTGGGAAGCGTGACGGGGCGAGTCAGGCTGTTGGCAATGTTCCACTTTGTCTTTGGCTTCCTGTGAGTCAAAGCCGATGCTACATACTCCGTTGAACCACATTTGCTGACGGTCGGCCGGCGTCTACAGCTACTCGCTCGGATCGGTCACGATCCCGATCGAATCTTCCGCCTTCTTCGTCCTCTTCTTCGTCCTGCCGCTTTCCTGCTCCCTCACCGCCTTCATGACCTGGATCATGTACTCGTTGCATTCGACCATCACCGACCTCGGCGCGCGGAGACAAAAGTACAAGCGAACGAGTGAGTCTTACTGCCCGTGCGAAAGCCTCGAGCACCGGTGCTTACATGGGTCCGCCTGCCCCACCGCAGTGTTCCAGCGTCTCTTCTACATCCTCGTAACGGCGTGTTCGCTCGTCATGGTCTTCTTCCTCGCCTCTTCGATCGCGTTCTCGTCTCGGCTTGACCCGTCCTTCCCTGCCAAGAGCTGGAAGTGGCGCTGGCTCCTCCTCGACGGGTGGCTCTCGATCCTGTACATGCTCGTCTTCTTCTCCGTCGCGTTCCTGTGGCGGCCGACGGGCACGAACCGGCATTTGGCGCTGAGCGACGAGTTGCCGATGAGCGACCGCGACGACGACGACGAAGCGGCGGCGTTGTTCGAGTTGCCGGATGACGAGGCGGAGCGGGACGAAGCCGGCGAACTCAAGGGCGAGACTTATCCGCTCACGAGGCGGTCGCGCGATGGTCGTCACGACGAGGTAGTCTTCGACGTCGGGAGCGACGGCGACGAGGACTCGGATGCCGGCTCTTCGCGTCGTCGCTCATCGGGACGGCACGAGCGAGGAGACGACAGCGTCTACGATGTCACCAAGCAGTACGATGAAGCGAAGCGACGAGATGGCGAGGCCGAAGGCGAGTACGATGATTCGGAGCAAGACGAAGGGTCGGAAACAGGCCGACTCCGGAACGGACGGGATGCGCCCCCGGAATATCGGAGTCAGAAAGACGATTAGGGTGGGTTCGGTTGCTTGCGTGGTCAGTACGTAGTTTTTAGGCCGTGCATGCATGATTTCGGAATGCCGCTTCGAGTCTCCTTTTCCGACCAAAGTCTTGTCCACGTTGAGGCTCTGAAGGGGCAGCCGGGTGAACACGCTCTATATGTAATTCAAATTCATGTCATATCGCCGCATTCCCTCGCGCAAGAGTGGAAAAAGCCGCTGGGTGAGGTGACGACGCCAACTGAGCGGACGTCTTGTTGTCAACGCTGTAAGCACAGCAGCTTGCAAGACATAGCTAGACAGCAGTACCTCCTATTCCACGTACACTCGACTCTCGCTCGCATCCAGCTAGCGCCCGCCCGAGTCTCTACTCCGCTTCTCCCCTCGTCCGACATCTCGAACGCACCTTCAACTCGCTCTCACGCTCCGTCGCCAAGTGACTGAACGATGGCCGCACCAGAAGCAGGCGGACGTTACTCGTGAGTCTACCCGACTGGGCGAGCGCAAAGCCTGACGGATTACGGCCAAGCTGACGTACTCGTCCTCGTCCTGCTGCCGTCGACAGTTTCTCCCTCACCACCTTCTCGCCTTCGGGGAAGCTCGTACAGATCGAGCATGCACTCGCAGCAGTAGGGCAGGGCACGACCAGTCTCGGGATCAAAGGTGAGTGAGCGGGTCAAGCTGTCATCGTGCACGCGTCAGCGGGGCTCGCCGTGTCATCTCGCGCCCAAGCAGACGTTACTTGAGGCACATCAATCGCACTCGCTCAAGTAGTATTGACCCCTTGCGTCTTCGCAGCCACGAACGGAATCGTCGTCGCGACCTCGAAGAAGGCACCGTCACCGCTCGTCGACGACTCGATGCTGGAAAAGGTGCGTACACACTCGCTGTGCTCAAGAGACAAAGTCGAAAGCTGATGCACCAAATACGCTGACGCTCTCTCTGTCTCACAGGTCGCGCTGATCTGCCCCAACATCGGCATGGTCTACTCTGGCATGGGCCCCGACTTCCGCGTCCTCGTCGCCAAGGCGCGCAAGTCGGCTCAGGCGTACTGGAAGATCTATGGCGAGTACCCGAGCACGAGGGTCATGGTGGGAGAGATTGCGACGGTCATGCAAGATGCGACACAGTCTGGGTGAGTCGGTCGGAGCCTTGTTTTGACAGAGATTGCCTCCCCAAGTTGCGGCAGGATCTCGTCTTTCTCTATGTCGAAGGCGACTTATGCTAAGTTCTGCGTTCTCGGACGGGCAGTGGTGTCCGGCCATTCGGTGTCTCGCTCCTCGTTGCCGGTTTCGACAACGCGCGGGGTCACACGCTCTACCAGGTCGACCCATCCGGTTCCTTCTGGGCATGGAAAGCCAGCGCGATCGGCAAGAACCAGGTCAACGCAAAGACGTTCCTCGAGAAGCGGTAAGTGAATTTGCGCCTCGCATGTTCAAGTCCCGCTTCCCGTATGGAAGCGTCGTCTCGTTTCGACTACCGGATAATCCCAACCCATTGGATCACACCCTGACTTATGCCCAATCCTCTCAGGTATAACGACGACCTCTCGCTCGAAGACGCGATCCACACGGCGCTCCTCACCCTGAAAGAAGGCTTCGAGGGAGTCATGGACGAGAAGACGATCGAGCTCGGCATCATCACGACTCAGGCGGAAGAAGGCGTCTCGACGACCGGTCACGGAACCGGATTGACGGGCACGCCTGGGTTCAGGAAGTTGACAGAGGCAGAGGTCGCAGAGTGAGTCTGCGGTGTTTGGCGTTTTCCGCGTCCCAAGAGTTGACGGGAAGCTGACTGCTCCTCCTCTTCCCTTTGCTATTTGACAGTTACCTGCAGCTGTAGGCGTGGGGAATGTGCATACTCTTTGTACTCTATCGAGCCAGCTTATCTGAGATTGCGGGTGACAGCGCAGATTTGAAGCTGCTGCTCGAAAAGTGAACTTGCTGTCCCCTTCGGGGCTGGCCGCGAATGAAACGGACTTGATGCCGTCACAACAGCGTACTCTCTCCGCACTGGTCAAGTCTGCGTTGCTTGCGACTCGCCCTGTCTTTTTCGGTGTTTCGGCCGAGTCGAGCGGAGCGACATCGGCTGGCCCATCCTCTCCTTGCAGCTACACTCTACGACTTCCGCAGCTTGGCTGGCTTAAGACTGCTGGGAATCACCTTCCCAGGGCTATACATTTACGGCAACCTGCGCTTTCTGCGCCCAGAGTCGACACCGCTTATTGCGCCCTTTGCGACCTTCGGACAACTCGAACACGCCGGCATCGCTGCCTCGATTAGCAGGGAGCCGCGATGAGCGCCGTGAGAGGGAACGTATCGGGCAGCACGTCGGAGCAGGAACGACGGCCGCTGCTTCCGAAGGCGCCGACGACCCCAGAAGACGCACGCGATCATGAGGTGAAGGAGAGGACACCGCTGCCCCTGAGTGAGTGCAAAGATCAGCTATTTGCGTTCGTAGACGTGACCCTGATGCATTCAAATGACTACAGAGCAGGTGCTCGTCCTATGTCTGATGCGATTCGCTGAGCCGGTGCATGCCTGCTGCTCTTGGCTCTTGTCCGAATGTGGACCTAATCCTCGTCATAACGGACAGGTCGCCTTCTCCCTCATTTTCCCATTCATAAGTCAGTTCATCGAAGACCTCAAAGTCACCGACGACCCTTCCCGGATAGGGTACTACGCCGGAATCATCGTGCGTTATAGCTCCTCGCAGCTTCCGGTGGCAGAGCTGACGCTTGCGCTCCTATCACAGGAATCGCTGTTCGCATTCACAACATTCTCGACAGTGCTCGCCTGGGGCCGACTAAGCGACCGGATAGGTAGGTCTTGCTCGTCATCGACACGTTGGTTCTTGTGCGAAGGCTGATCTTTCAAAGTTTACAGGCCGGAAACCGGTTCTCATCATCGGGTTGACCGGTGTGACTGTTTCGATCGTTTCCTTCGGCATGAGCAAGTCGTTCTGGATGCTCGTCGTATCGCGGTGCTTTGGTGGCGCCCTCAATGGCAATGTGGCGTGAGCAAGCACGCACGCGGATTGACCGAGCTGCAGAATGACTGACCCAGGTACCCACGCAGAGTCATTAAGTCGATGCTCGGCGAAATCACCGACGAGAGTAATCAAGCGCGCGCGTTCTCCTTCCTCCCGTTGGCCTGGTCCCTCGGATCCGTGATCGGGTAAGGACCCTGCTTTCTCGCCAATATCTAGGATGACTCGTCCACTGATCGCTGCTTCTGATAGACCTCTCCTCGGCGGTTACCTGTCGCACCCCGCCGAGCAGTTCCCGTCTCTGTTTGGCCGTTCAGCCTTCCTCAAGGCGAACCCGTACGCCTTGCCTTGCCTGATCGGGGCGCTCTTTCCCTTCTTTGGCACCCTCCTCGGCATCTTTTTCCTCGAGGAGACTCTGAAACCAACGGTGCTCCTCGAGTCCGGACGGAACGACCCCGAAGAAATCGCCGACGAGGTGCGAGGCGTCCATCGCCAAGACGTCTCGAAGAAGCACCTACGCTTCGTCGCAGCATCCTCGACAACTCTCCCAGTGCCGAGGGAACAGCTTCGTCGGCTGGAAGAAGATTCCGAAGGGCCCGACAGCGGGTACAGCACACCTCGCAGCGCGTCCGTGGCCGGGCGAAGGGGAGACTCGCCGTCGAAGCTGGCGCCGCGAGCAGGTCGCGCTCCTCCCACTTTCCGCTCGATGTTCACTCGCCGAGTTAACGCAGCATTGGGCGTCTATGTGAGCGCTTCCCGACCAGTTGTGCCGCCTTTCTTCCTGAGCTAATACTCGCGTTCACAACAGGCCATGCTCGCCTTGATAACCGTCGCCTTGGATGTGAGCAGCGCCTTGTCTTCGGCGCTACGAACTTACAATTGTCACGCTAACTCTGTCCTCTTGACAGGCTTTGATCGTTCTCTTCTGTTACTCGCCGGTCAAGATCGGCGGGCTCGGTAAGCTTTGTGCCCGTCTCCCATATTCAGGTTTCTTCCCACGCGCTGACGCCCGTCGATCGTCACTGCAGGCTTCAAGGAGGCCGACATCGGTATCGCACTATCCATCTCCGGCCTCGCGTCCGTCACGTTCCAGATCCTTCTTTTCCCGCCTCTGCAGCAGCGCGTCGGCACTGTGCGACTCTATCGCCGATTGATGAGTCTCTGGCCGGTGGTGTACATCCTCTTCCCGGTCATGAGCTGGTGCGCTCGTGTAAAGGGACGTCGAGCAGTCTGGGTGGTGCTCACTTGTTTCCTCGTGCTCAAGGCCGTGTGAGCTCTCGACGGCTCCGACTGCCAACATTCGGAAAAGCGGGATTGACGCGACCCTCTTCGCAGCGCCAACATGGCATACGCTTGCAACATGATCACTATCACCGACTCCGCGCCGTCCAAGCGACTACTAGGCTCGCTCAACGGAGTCGCGCAAATGTGCTCGTGAGTATCCCTCGCTCGCCACGCCTGCTCCGCCGCGTTTTATTGACTTTGGCCTCCCGCAGCTCTCTGATGCGGTCCATCGGGCCCTTTGGGGCTTCCTCCCTGTTCGCGTTCTCGGTGTCTCGCCATTTGCTCGGCGGACAACTCGTCTTCCTGGTCATGATTGTGCTGGCGATCGCTGGCGCAGTGGCGACGCTCGCTCTCCACGAAGGAGGCCGCGCCATGGCCGTGGAAGAAACGGCGGAAGAATAGACATGTGTACAAAATGTAGACCAGCTCGCAACTTATCTCTCACAGGTGAGAGGACCTTCCCATAATGTGCTCTCTGGAAATTCAGAGATAAGCTTTTTGCGACAGGGTGGTAACATGCGATGAGAGCAGTACTGTATAGGGAACAGCTGCAGCTGGACAAAGGCGAGTAAGGCGAGGAATGGAGACGACAGTGGACAGCTGGGGAAGAGAGAGAAGGAAGGGATGACAAGCCTCGGTACAAACGGCCGACGGACGAGAGCGCGGCGACACAAAAAGGGAGTCGAAGCGCGCTATGTACTTTTGGGAATGGGTGGTGGCGCGGTGACGCTTTTGCGGATGCAGGTATGTCGGGACAGGAGAGGATGTCAGGGAAAGAAAGCTTCACAAGCCGCACTGCTCCATTTGACGACTCCACTGTCGTCCGGCTTGGCTCCAGGTGCGCCGATTTGGATCCCGGCGCCTAGCACGACGGACGCGCTCCTTCATCTCGACGTCGCCCACGCCGGTGTGTTCTCGCTCGCGCTCGAGACCGCTGGCGCCCAAGCAGACGGGCTTCGTCGTTTCCGCATCGAACTGGTCGACTTCGATCGAGTCTCCCGAGTCGGCTTCCGGGAGGGATAAGCGAGGTAGCGGACCGCCCCGGATGCGTTGGTGATGTGCGTCGAGGACTTCGAGCGCGTCACGATCGATGACGGACCGCCACAGGAGACGAGGATGCGGATTCCGACCGCGAGCATCTTCCGCTGCTGAGCGATAGTACTCCTCTTGAGCTGAATAGTAGGCCGCGGCGTCGTACTGAAGCGCGTCTTCCGAAGTGGGCGAAGGCAGCGCGGAGGGGACGGGCTCGATGCGGACATCGTGCGTGGCCGTTGCAAGGGTTGGCGAGATCAGGGGCGAGGCGTACGGGGAAAGGTGGGAGAGCGCCGAAGCCGGGAGAGAGGGGACGTAGGAGTAGGCGGTCACGGCGGCGTGGGTCGGCGGTGAATGGGTCGGATCAGAGAGTAGGTTCGGTTTTGCGGGTCGCGTGCCCGTTGGCGCTCCATCGGCCGCATGAGAACCACGAGGCGGCGGTGGGTACTCGAGATCGTGCTCGGGCGGACGGATGTATTTCTGTTGCGTCTTCAGGCGCGGATCGGGGAACGGACGCGGCTCGTCTGCTCCGTCGTCGTCGTCCTCCTCGACACTGCTGCGCTCCTCCTCGTCGTCGTCGTCGTCATCGGAGTATGGCGACTCGTCTGCCGAGTAACCTCCCGAGGACGAAGAAGAGAAGTCGTCGTCTCCGTTCCGCTGGTAGACGGCCGGTCCTTCTTCTTCGTCGGCCCAGTCGAAGCGACGTTGCTGCGGATCAGAGCGGTACCTGTCCCACCTCTCGGACTCGACCCGGTCGTCATCGGAGGCGGCCAAGTAAGTCGCCGACATGTCTGCATGCTCGATCCTGACCTCGTCGGAGGACGAGATGGACGCGGTCGACATTCCGGCGGCGGTGTAAGCTGGACCGCGGGAGGGATGTTCGAGTTCGACTCGAGGCAGGTCGCGCGTCAAGGTCCGGCGGAGCGGCGGCGGGTACAGCGGAGCTGCACTCAGACCATCATTGAAGAAGACTGAAGGATACGCGGTCTGCTCGGCTGCACGGGCCGCCGTCGGCTGGTCCATCGAGAGTGGAGGATTTGTCGACTCGACGGCGGCTTCGACGCATCCAACGAGCGGACGCCCGGGCGCGGCGTTCACCTGCTTCCCCTTCTGTGCGTTGCCCTTGGTCTGTTCCAGGCAAAAGAGTCAGAACATTCTGACTTGCAGCGACGTGCATCATCGTGTCGAAGAAGGCGTCAAACGTGGCCTTGGGTAAAGGCTCACCTTTGAACTTTTTACGGCATTGCCACGCTTCTTTCCCCTTGCCATGCCCTGACCTGGAGGGACGTCGACCGTGGCACGCAGGTCTGCGTCCGCTCGAGGACGAGGTGCGAGAGCAAATTCGTCGTCGGCGAGAGCAGCTGACCTGTGATTAATCGCCCCCACTTTTCTGGAAGCCGACGTGGTTCCGCACCCTTTCACCGTCTCCGTATCGGATACCGCGTCCTCGTCGGTACCCAGCCCCCACAGGCCGGGGAGCAGCGTACGAAAGTCCAATCCCGCCAGCGTGGCGTCGTACAGCGACGAAGAGGAACTCGACATGGACGGGCAGGTGCGTGGGGAAATCGGTCGCGTGTCGATCGGACAGGGGCCCGCGAACGCTTCACTTCTGAGCTTCGAGGCACTCAAGCTCCGACAAGTGGTTTCTCGGAGAGGAGATTCGCGCGCAAGTGTACAGCAGTGACCTCGAGAGTCAAAGGGCGGCCTGGTCAGAACGGGAGCTCGGGATCAGTCAAGCCCCTCGGGAGGATGGCGAAGTCTGTCGCAACCCGGGCGATGGCGCCACTTCGCTTGCTCACTCGCGCCATTCGCTTCCCTTCAACCCCTCGTCGCCCGGAGGCCGTATCTACGACACTGGCGCGAGTGCGTGCTCAGAACTTGATACCGCAGAAGCTATCATACAATAGACTGTGGCCGGTTCCCCGTTGAAAGCTCTTTTCGTTGTTGACCTTCTCAAAATCGCGCCATCCGGGCTCAGTCTGTCGTGCCAGTGTGGTCGTCTCCCGCTTCGGAGCCGGTCACGCTTGTGCGTCTCAGCACTGTTTCCATCTCCGGCGCGCGCCCGCTCCTGGGTTCTTGCAGCCGGGGGAAGTGTCGGGACGTGCGGGTGGTTCCTTTCTCCGCAGCATCCCAGTTTGCGTTTTTGACGGTTCGGGCGCATCCTGTAGCATGATCGCGGAGAACAAGGCGACGATGCGCGAGTGAGGGTGTAATCCCGTTTTATGAGCTGGTGCTCACCGGCATGGCGCGAGAAGTGCGAGACCAAGGAAGGGCAGATAAGTTCAGGCCGCCCGCGGGAGAGATCGTACCCTGCGCAGCGGTACGACTTGAACGCCACCTGCGAGTACTTTACCACATGCATCATAGATTGGCCATGAAGGAAGGATGAGGACGAGGTGAGCTCGCGAGAAGCTGACTTGTTCAGTACGTTCAGTACACCTTTTCCAGTTGGCACTCTCGGATACTCCCCGTTTCAGCAAAGGCCTGCAAAGGGATAGGCTCACAAACGAGAGGTGCCGAACAGTGTTGCTGCAAGAGCACGCCCTTTCGACCGCCACCGTGACCTAATTTACGCCTGCAGCCGCGTCGCCACAGCTGCGATGGATCCAAGACCTGGCGGCGAACAGGCCCACCACTGCGCGCGGTCCTCACAGTCCATCTGATCAGCACCTATTACCGGGCAGATGAATGTGCAGTAATGGCAAAGCAGAGCCTCCGGCTGAGCCGTTTTCGCGAATCGGAGCAGGTCGGGAATGTGTACTTGTCGGACAGCTCGGAGAAGCCATGCTCCCGCCGACCTGTCCGGAGTCTTCGGGCTGAGCAGCGTGTTTGCGAGAGCGCGCGCACGGAGGAGCAACAGAACTGTTAGGGACAGCAGCCGAAGCATATGGCGATGCGCAAGCGATTGACTGGCTGAGCTATCGGCGGGACCAAGCCAACCTGGTTCACAGTGTTAGGCCGGCGCAGGCGGATGAGCGCCTTTCGTGATTCACCGGCGGAGCCAAGTGTAGCGTCGCAGAACATTTTTGATTCACGAGACGGGTGGGTAGGGGGAGACCAAGGAAGGGGGGGGGGGGGTCGTCAAGGCAAAGACCTCTTGACCGCATATTGTTCACCTGCACTCCCAAGCGCGACCAGGAGCTCATACGAGCATGCAAAGTAGCGTCCTGCATACCGCAGACGTACCTAGCTTTGACCAAAAGACCGGCCAGCTCGCTCTTGCCTCTCATCATCTCATCTCGGCACCAGCTTCGATCGTCGCGGCGTATAGCGCAGGAGGCACCGTGCTATTTGACCCACCACCCGCGCAGCCGTATCAACAGCGCACTGCGGCCGACGACACCCTTTCCGAACCGCGCAAGAGGAAGCGGCGCCGAACGACTCGCGCGCCTCCCGATGAGCACTCGTCGCCTGCCGACTGGATCCGACACCGCGAGAGAGAACAGGACCGAACCACGACAGACCGTGAGAGCGATGCTCACCATGCAGAGATCGCACTCGAGCTGCAGAACGCGATCGAGGCGGTTCAGAGCGGTCAAGCAGCGACCAAGGGGGAGGGCGACGACGACGAGCGGTGGGCGGGCGTCAGGCGGGGCTACGAGTGGAGAAGATCCGACGATGCGGATGATCGCACAGAACTCGACCTGGTCGAGTTGGCGTCCGGAGCCGGGGCTGCCGCGCTTCCACACGAGGGCCCATTTGCGCTTTCGGACGACGAGGCCCCACCCATCGATGCTACGTCCCTGATTGGGCGCATCGTAACCAACGAGCGCAACCACGAGGCAAAGCTGCACTTGACGACAGCAGACGCGGCTCCGCTCGCCTCGCTCTGCATCCCGCCTTCGAGCGGGTTTCTGCTGTCAGACATGGCGACTTGGTCGAATGCTTCTTCTGGCATCGCAACACTCGGCCAGACCAAGGGCGGCTGGGACATCTTGCTCATCGAGTCCGTGCATTTCCCTGCTATCGCTGTCTACCTGCTGCTCAGCCTGCGTGCTGATCGACGACCGGCCTTTGCTCAGTCCGCCTTGGCCGAACGTGTCGGCTACGAGGTCGGCAACTTATGAAACTTTCGATCCTTACGATCTCTGGAAACTCGACGTACCTGCTTTGCTCGGTGACAAGTCAGCGATCGTCGCTGTATGGCTCACGAACCGCGTCAAGGTGCGCGCAACCCTCCCGTCACGCCGCTTGTCCGCCCCTTCGCACGGCTCGCTGAACACGCGCACACACGCAAACAGTTTCGGAGGCTGGTCAAGGACAAACTCTTCCCTGCTTGGCGTGTGCACGACGTCGCCGAATGGTATTGGGTCAAGATCGCTTCGGAGACGGGAGACCCGGTCTGGCCATGGTCTGCGCAGCACCGGCGATGTTACGAAGGTGCGTTTGCGCTTCTTGGCTGTATGGACTACAAAGAGCTCTCTCAAGCTGACTCCAGCCACTTCATTCAGGCCTTCTGGTCGGCCATTACGTACCCCCGAGCGCAGGAGAGTCACCTCCGAGACCAACGATCCCGCGCAAGGTCTTTCTCTCGACTCCGATCGGCCACTCGCGCAAGCCTTTCATTCTCGGTGTGTACACGCAGCCTCAACCCGCGCATTCAGGGCGTCCTCCTGACCATTTTCTCGTCCTTGCACTGTTTCCAGACCTCCTTCGGCCGTATCTCGTCGACCAATCCCGGGCTCCCACTGTGCTCGAACTATTTGCACGGATGACCCTCGCAGGCTCTGGACCGACGCTACCCTCTCACCCGGCGTACGGCACTGAGGAGGCGGAGGAGGCGGAGGCGGCAGGTGCGGAGACGGAGGAGGAGCAGCCGCCACTGTGCGGATTCTTCTTCGCCGTCGGCAACGAGGCAGTCAAGTTCAATGTGATTGACCAGGATCGACCGGGCGGAGTCAAGGGTTGGATCCGGGTTGCGGACTCGTCGACAAATTGAACACTGCGGCGAGCTGTAGCGCGCGGCGCGGTAAAACTCTGGCGGTCTTCGGAACGCAAGCAAGTCATTTTCGCGCGCCATTCTCGTCGAGGAATTCGGATCGTCCACGCCGTCTGGGTTGTATAGCTAACCCGCCTCGGTACGCAAGTTGGTTCCGCTAGAAAGTCGCCACCGTCAAATGGCAAACCGGCGCAACATCAAAAGGCAAGCCGTTCCGCGTCGGTCGCTCGTCAAGTCAAAAAAAGATTGGGGTCCGTTCCCTCTGTACGCAACTCGGTTCAGTGAGCGCAAGATGGCTGCACTCGTACCTGTACGTTCATTGACGGTCACGCTCGAGTCGCTCCCGCTGAATGTTGTCCTCGTGCACCCAGCGTCGCGCCGTCTCGAGCAGCATCCGGACTCTCGCCACCACCGCGTCGCCGTCGCCGATCGCGTCCACGTCTGCAGCTGCCGTGCCACACAGGCCTCGATTGGAGAAGCTCAGGGCCGAGAGCGCCCAGATCGACGACTTTCTCGGTCCGGACCCGACCTCCAACTCGCCCCGAGAGAGGATCGTCTTTGCGAAGAACAAGACGTGCGTACTCTCCCTTCACCGATAGACTGAAGGGGGTCGTGCAGTCCAGATCTGACGATGCGTCTACAGTCCTCGGTTGCCGAGCTACCTCAAGACCGAGATCCCCACCTCGGCCAGCTACAACAAGATCAAGCAGGATCTGCGCGGGCTGAAGCTGCACACCGTCTGCGAAGAGGCGCGCTGCCCCAACATTGGACAATGCTGGGGTGGTGACAAGGGAGACGCAACCGCGACCATCATGGTGCGTCCAGGCAGTCTCGAGAGACCGTTTGCTCCGAACCGACATGCTGACAAAAGCCGCCCCTCCTCTCGCAGCTCATGGGTGACACGTGCACTCGTGGATGCCGATTCTGCGCTATCAAGACGTCACGCGCTCCGCCACCTCTGGATGTGCACGAGCCGGAGAACACGGCAGAGGCGATCTCGCGATGGGGAGTCGGATACATTGTCATGACTTCGGTCGACCGCGACGGTAAGCTTCCACGTCTGCGCTGCTGCACGGCGACAGAAACCTGATCTTGCGTTTTTCACTTTAACAGACTTGGCGGATGGTGGCGCGGGTCACATTGCCGACACGATCCGGCGGACAAAGTCCAAGTGAGCGGTCTCTACTCGGACTAACCTCGCCCATCTCCCGCTGACTGGGCCCCTCAATCTGCAGGGCACCTCACATCCTCATCGAAGCCCTCACTCCCGACTTTGCCGGCAACGTAGACGCGATCGAGCAAGTCGCGCGATCCGGCCTCGACGTGTTTGCCCACAACATGGAGACGGTCGAGTCGCGGACGCCGTTCGTCCGCGACCCGCGCGCCAAGTACCGCCAGAGTCTCGAGGTACTCCGCGTAGCCAAGGCGGCCAAGGACGGTCTCATCACCAAGACGAGCATCATGCTCGGCGTCGGCGAGACGGACGAGGAGGTCATGCAGACTCTCCGAGGTGAGTCAGCCGTTCGCACAGTGCGAGATGGCGATTTTACTGACTATGCATGTACAGACCTGCGCGACAACAACGTCGATGTCGTCACTTTCGGTCAGTACATGCGCCCGACCAAGCGGCACATGAAGGTCTCGTCGTACGTCACGCCCGAAAAGTTCGACTTTTGGGCCAAGCAGGCCGAGGACCTCGGCTTCTTGTACTGGGCCAGTGGACCGCTCGTGCGTTCGTCGTTCAAGGCAAACGAGCTGCTCAAGAGCGCGGCGGGCAAGCGCCTCTTGCAAGGTCTGCGTGGACGAGATGGCGGCGTGGAGGCGATCACGAAGGAGGGCGAGCGGCGTATCATCGAGGGCGTCCGTGTGTAGATTCTTCGTCCTATTTGTGTTACACTATCATTTTGAACGATGTCCTGGATCGACTCGGCTGGACTTTTCCTCGCGGATGATCTTGCCAGCGTTCGATGCGAAAAGTGCGATTGCGATGGTGGGGGAAAACAACAGATGTGATGTGCGGTCGTTCTACTACAGAAGGGGGAACTGTATCCTCTAGATGATATTGCCGTGGGCGTCGAGCTCGTACTCCACGACGCCGTGCTGATCCGGCTCTCGAGAGCGCGCCTGTCGGCTCTCGTGCTCCCTCCGCTCGCGCGCATGTTCCCGCCGCATACTCCGTGCGCGTCTCGCCCCCATCCGCAGCTCTTGGGCGGCCTCGCGCCCGCGCTGACGATCCGCCTTGACGGATCGCTCCTTAAAGTCGCCACCAAACTTGTTCTGGGGCTTTTGTTCGAGCGTCGAAGTCGATTCGGCCGTCAGCGGCGACGGGATCGGGCCGTTGTGCGCAGCGTGAGGGAACGAATCCCCCCACGCAGATTTGCGCGCGTCGTAGTACGGCTGTCGGCCTAATCGCTTGCTGATGACGTGACGCTCAATTTCGCCTACCAGTCGACGATGAGGTGAGGGAATCAGCTGCAGATCTCTAAGGAGAGAGGAAGAGAGTGAGAGAATGGACGACAGGACGCACCACTCGAAGCACACATGTCTAGTGTCACGTGCCCTGATCCTTTGGAAGGTGGCGCAACGATGCGCGACCAAGCCAGCTCTTCTGCCGGATCAGTGTGATCTGCTGCACTGCCGACCGCAGAGACGGCGACGGTGCTCTCGTCCTTGTCGCCAGATATCGACGGCGAGCTCGTTTGACTGGACTCCAGAGAAGCGAGCATTTCGGCGAAAGCCGAGAGCCGCTCCGGCTCTTGCGGCTGCAGCCGTTGGCCGCGTCGGACGATCACATAGGAATATTTCGCATCATCTTCGCCCCTTTTCGTGCCTTTCGTCTTTTGCAAGAAATCGGGAATTTGGACTATGGAAGCAGAGCGGCGCAAGGGTTCAGCACACTCGGTCTCGGCTGCGATGGTGCGATCTGAGCAGGACCACAACTCACGTCGGCGGGAGAAGTGGCAGAATCCGCGAACCGATCCGCTCATAGGACAAGGAGAATCGTGCGGGCACTGTATCCTTGTTCCGAGATCAGCGGCAAAGCCGGAAATGGAAAGTGGAAAGTGAAAAGCGAGGGCTCACCGGCGCGATGACATGAGACCCGAGTGAAGGGTCCACCGGCTTTGCCTCGACTGGGTTCTCGACGCTTTCGGGAACAATTTCGAGCCCGGCCGCGTGCAACTCGAGGTCGACCTGATCCTCGACATCGACGCCTCGTGCGCGATGGACCTCCCGGCGCCCGTAAGCGAGCAGTTGATCTCGCGCCTCGATCACCATTCGGCTTCCCCGCGGCGTGCCGCGGTCGATCAGGACCATGTACTCGGCGCCAGAGCTCCACATCGCCTGGACGAGCTCTTTTCGAGACGACCGGCCGAGATCGCCGAGCGAAAAGGCGGCGAGAGCGATCGTGCGCTTGTCGGCGTACGAGTTGGGCGCGAGTTGCATCTTGGCGAGGGTTGTCGGGGCTACGGGTACCTGGATGTGATGCGCGCGAGCGTCGAGGCGGTTCGAGGACATTTGCCCTGAAGTCGAACCGTCGTCGGTGTGGCGCAGAGGGATCGCTCCGAACAGCCCGCTCGAGAGTTCGAGCATCGGCCTCGACAATTCGAACCCGACGTATTCCTTCCTTGCGCCCGATTCTGACTCGACTCCAAAGACGCGCTCGAACGCCCAAGCTGCGCTGCCAGTTCCGCTGCCGTAGTCGACGAGGCGGTCCGGCTGCCACGACTCGCCTCCTTCTTGCTTGGCGAGCAACTTGAGCCGCTGCTGCAAGATTTCGAGTACGCTCAAGGTGGCAGTGTACACGGCGGGCATGATTCCCGCGAGATAAGCGATCGAAGTCGAGATGTCGAAATGGAGTCGCTCCGAGCCAGCGTGAGCCGTCTGGGGACCGCTCGTATGCCGCAAGCGCCTGTAGAGCTCGACTGCACGGTCGTGTATAGCCCGCTTGTTGTCCATCCCTGCATACCCGAACAACAGGTCAGATTCGCCTCTGTTTCGACTCAGCGACGGAAGCTCCTCGGCCATGGCGTCCTCACCGTTGATGATCCCTGTGACGGTTTTGTCGAGCTCTTCAGGCAAGGCTACGTCTGCCCGCGGCACCTTGCCCCGCTTAGCAGGTCCCGACCGCGAGATGGGCGCACTCGAGTTGTCGCCTTGCAGCTGATCCTGGCGGGCGCGAGCATACACGTCGAGCGACCGCCGGTCTAACGCAGCCGACGCAGCGTGCCGTCGTCCAACGACTGGCGGGCTCGCTCGAGCGCTTCGGACGAGCATCCGAGCGTGAGGAGAGCGATGTGGGAAAAAGAGACATAATTCTCGCTTTCGATCTCCTCATCGTCTCAGGACTGGTATTCATGTGCTCTCTCGGTTTGGACAACAGGCGACGCAAAGATAGTGTAATGAGATTCTCAACATTCTGTGTTTGCAGAAGATGGGCCGGTAACAAGAGGGGGGAACAAAAACAGACAAGACATTCCGGGCACCGTTTAGAGCTTGTCGAAGTCTGTCGGGTGAAAACGTCCGAGTCAGCAAGAAGCTCGAGAGCACTCTGTGAGAGGAAAGGTGACGGAGACGTACACTGGTCGAGAGTCGGGATCTCCGGCTTGAGACCCTTGCGGGTACGGATGGAGATGGCGAGCTCCTCGCACTTCGAGCCCTTGTCGGTGATCTTGCCGTTCATCGTCTGCCAGTGGTCGAACACGAGCTGCGGGAACGCCTGGCCACCGGTGGCGGCACGGAGCTCGCCGGTGAAACCGAACGACTCGCTGACGGGCAGGTACGCCTTGACGGTGTACATGGGCGTACCCGGGCGCTGCTCCTCGTGGAAGACCATACCGCGCTTCTTGTTGAGCGTCGAGTAGATACCGCCGAGGGCGTTCTCCGGGCACTGGACCTCGACCTGGTAGACCGGCTCCTGGAGACCCGGGTCGGCAAGGAGGGCGGCGGCGTAGACGACACGACGGCAAGTCGGGATGATCTGTCCACCACCACGGTGGATGGCGTCGGTGTGGAGGGTAACGTCGAGGATGTTGTACCGGGTGCAACGCATAATCTCCTCGGCGCACGGGCCCTCCTTGGTCGCCCACTGGAATGCGGCGACGCAAGAGTCCTTGATCTCGTTCAGGTACTGGACACCCTTGGTCGTGTCGACGAGGAAGTTGGGGCCCTGGCCGTCCGGACCGAAGCACCAAATCTTACGGGCGTCGGTCACGTCCCAGCCGAACTCGTCGGCGAGGATACGGGCACGCGCCTTGAACTCGTCACGCGGGCCAATCTTGCCCGACTCGACCGCCTTGGCAACCTCCTCGTCGACCGGCTGGGCCTTGAGGTAGATACGGTTGTGCTTGTTCTGCGACTTGGAGAGCGCAGTCATCGACGACTCGGCCTGGACCGTCTCGCGGTAACCGACGACCGGGTCCGAGATCTTGAGGGGAACACCGGCGTGGTCCTCGACGAGGTCTTTGAGGCAGATCTCGAGGTGGAGCTCACCGGCACCGGCGACAATGTGCTCGCCGGTCTCACCGATCCAGGTCTGGACACACGGGTCCGACTTGGAGAGACGCTTGAGACCCTCGACAAGCTTGGGCAAGTCGTTGGCGTTCTTGACCTCGACGGCGACCTGGACGACGGGCGAGACGGAGAACTTCATGACACGCATGTTGTGGGCAGTCTCCGAGGTGGTGAGGGTTCCCGACTTGAGCAGGAACTGGTCGACACCGACGAGACCGACAATGTTTCCGGCGGGGCAGTCCTCGAGCGGGTCGACCTTGCCGCCCATCATGAGGACGGTGCGCTGGATCGACTTGATGAAGAGGTCCTCCTTCTTGCCCGGCTGGTAGTTCGGGCCCTGGATGCGGATCTTGGGACCCGACTTGACGGTACCGGCAAAGACACGACCGAAGGCGTAGAAGCGACCCTTGTCCGAGGTCGGGACCATCTTGGAGACGTAGAGCATGAGCGGGCCCTTGGCGTCGCAGTCACGGATGGCGACGGCGCACTCGTCGTCCATGGGACCCTCGTAGAGGGTGTCGACACGGTAGCGCTGGGCGGTGACCGGCGACGGGAGGTTGATGACAATCATCTCGAGGAGCGAGTCACCAGCGGGGAGGAACTTGCGCATGATGACCTTAAGCAGCGCCTTGCCCTCGAGGTCACGCTCGTCCGAGGTGAGGTTGATCTCGAGCTTCTCGAGAAGGGGAGGGATCTGGTCCTTCTTGAAGTTCATGACGGCGTCGAAGATGCGGAAGATCGGATCGAGGACGAACTGCGCGCAGAAGAGGGGAAAGGTCAGCTGTTTGTTCCTTGCTGACGACGACGGGCGGCAAGAAAAAGACTCGCCATGTTGAAACCACGCTCGAGCTGGTTGCCGTCGGCGTCGACGCTCTTGGTCGACCACTTCTTGGTCTTGGGGTTGAAGTAGTTGTCTCCCCACAGCTTGGGCATGAGCTTGTCCTTCGAGACACCGAACTTCTTGGCGTAACGGGTGGCGAACTGACGGAGGGTGAAGGCCCATCCGTGGAGACCGGAACCGAACGCGACGGTGCCCTGCTCGGGGTAGACCTGGCAGTCACCGAGGGCCTCCTCGTTGTACATCGAGATGATGACGTTGACCGACTCGATGGTACGGGCGAAAGTCTGGTAGAGGTCCTCCTTCTGGATCTGGAGCTCGAGGAGGGCACGGTCGACCTTGTTGATGACGACGACCGGCTTGATGCGCTCACCGAGCGCCTGACGGAGGACGGTCTCGGTCTGGACGCAGACACCGTCGATGGTGTCGACGACGACGAGGGCACCGTCAGTGACACGGAGGGCGGCCGTGACCTCGGACGAGAAATCGACGTGACCCGGCGAGTCGATAAGGTTGATCAGGAAGTGACCGCCTGCGACATTGTTGCTCGTAGATCAGCCACTCGCGTTCTTGCGGAACGACCGACACGTTGGGCAGGCACTCACCGTCAACCTTCTGCTTGATCTCGGGAACGTCCTCCTTGGGGAGCTCGAAGTACATCGAGATGGCAGTCGACTTGATGGTGATACCACGCTCCTGCTCGTCGGCACGCGTGTCCATGGCACGGGCGTCACCGGCCTTCTGCGCGGCGACGATACCGGCCTTGGAGAGGAGCGAGTCGGTGAGGGTCGACTTTCCGTGGTCGACTGCGGGATGCACATGATTTAGTCAGTACTTCGTCCACACGGTAGGAGATTGCAGAGAGGACGGGAACGGACCGTGGGCAATGACCGACACTGATGGTGAGCGAGGCGAGGCGAGACGAAAGACGTGTCAGCTCCCCCAATACGGCCTCACGAGGGTCCGAATCGGCATGCACGCACTGTTACGGATGCTGTAGAGATAACCATAGCAGTGCAAACACGGCAAAGAGGCAGCGCGAGGAGCGCGAGCGGGGGAAAGGCGATTGTCAGCTCCTCTCGTCGCCCCAAGTCTCGCCCCGACTCGTCGCGATCTCCTCCCCTCACGCGACGCGACCCCGAGGGGCTGCGGCCGACTTCAGATCTGGACGATACGTACTTGGTCGGCTTGTCCATGAGCCCACGGATCTCGTCTGCGGTGCCATGTGGCGTGTCAGCGCGGGTGCCGTTGAGCTCGAACGAGAGCCCTTGCCCCGGGAGGAGGGGCGCAGTCCGAGTGGAACCGAGGGCTAGGCAGACGCACCGACGGTGAAGTTGACCATGTTGGGCGGGTCTTTTAGCCGTAAGGACGAGTCTAAGAGAGAGCGGAGAACGACCCGGGAAAGGACGTTGACACGAAGGTAAGGAGAAGCGAAAAAACTCGGGCGCGGCCCGCGCGCCTCTCCCTGCCATTCCCAACGGCCTCCACTTTTGGACCTTTTTGTAATACGGCCTATTACAGATCTGTTCTCACGTTACCGCGTCCGCGTAGCGAGGACCCTCTAGTCTATTCCCCGTATTGTTCTAGTACTTTCACAATGATGGAGAGGCAATGCATCGCAGACCATGCACTTCCTGTTTCCCCCCTTCCCCGCGGGCATGCTTTCGCCACTCGGTTCCGGCAATCCCCTGCAGATCGAGCTAATGCCCCTGCTTATCGCCCGCCTTGCCTTCCGGTCTCCGTGCCTTCCACTCACCTCGCAGCTGGACTTCTCTCACCAGCTCCGCGACCTGCTCCCTGATCTCGACCCGATTCTGCCCCGTCGGTCCCGGTGAGTCGCCGCCACCACTCCTCCTCCCGCCAACGAGGCCAAAGTTCTTCGTACTCGGAATTCGGAGCGCTTCCCGCGCAGGGATGAAGCCGCACCGCAGCGTGAGATGCGCGAGATACAGCTGATAGGCGTGGTATCGACCGCCGAGAATCGAAGGCGCCGAATGTCCCGCAGTCGAGTTCGCGTTCATTTTCCCCTTTCCGTTGCCGGAGACGTACGATAGAGGCGAAGCGGCGTAGAACGGTACGAGTAGAGGGCTCAGATCGGCTGGGAGGGAGTCTGCACCGCGGGATACAGTTGGCCAAAGCGACTCCGGTTCTGGCAAACTGGCGAGAAAAGGCGTCGGGATCGAGTACGTTTGTCGTTCGAACCGCCCGACAAGCTCGTGCAAGCAACACGGGATGTTCAAGAATCCGACGTCGTCTCCTGGAGTCATGGACGCCAGGAGTGGACACCAAGGGGTCATCTCGTCCGCGTGGTTGAAGATGAGGAACGAGTCGCGCGGGAACGGCCAGGGGGTTTCCTCAGCGCCGGATGTCGGTGGAGCAAATTGCCCGCTCGAGGCGGCGAGGGTATGAGAGATGAGCTCGACCGGGTTGAGCGACTGGACGCGCAGGTCGGGCCGGGGCGAGGTGTAGGTCGTCCAAGACTTGCGTTCGCGGAGGTCGAAGCCGTATCCTGCATACCCTTCCGAAGCGAGGATGTAGACTCTGTGGGCATCGGAAACACGTAAGCATTGACGCTGCTCAACAGGGCCAGTCGATGGGAGAGGACACGCTACGCACAGGAGCCCGTTGCCGCATCCTACGTCGACGAACCCTCCCGGCGGTTTCCCTCCCGCGTGTGCGTAAACTCGGGCCCAATAGACGACGAGCCACGCCGCGATGGCGACATCCTCAAAAACGTGCTTGGTCGCGTCGGTCGATTCCTGCCACGAGTTGAGCATCCACCTGAAGGTGATGCGAGGTGACGGCGAGAGCGAATCGAGGTCAGTTCTGTACCACAGAGAAAAGGCGGGCCATCAAGGTCAGAGGGCTCTCTTTCTGATTGCTCCTCTGCAGACTCGGGTTTTGGAGGAAGACAAGACTCACTGGTACTTGTCTTTAAGACGCTGATATGTATCTTGAACGGCCGTCCGCCCGACGAGCAAGTCGTGGTGTATCCGCTTCTGGTACCCGGCCGCTTGACCGGTGCAGATCTTGGCAGCGTACTTGGCGAGCATCTGCGCTGTCCGAAAGAGGCGATCGTTCGGCGGCAGGGGCGCCGTCACCGATGGTTGAGAAGGTAGGGGGACGAGGTCGATCCGGAGGGTCGAGGAGGTGCCGGAGTGGTCGGAGAGGTACCGAAACGCGAGCGCGTGGACTTGCGGATGGTAGTACGGCAAGCGGCGATGGCTTCGGTCGCGCTCGAGCTGGTCAAAGTCGGGCAAGAGGACGACGAGCGATTCCGTCGTCTCGCCGGTTTCGTCGTTGGAGTTGTAGAAGAGGCATTCTTGCTCCATAGCCCAATCGAACTGGGGTCTGTTGGGCAAGATCTGCCTCCGTACACGGCGCACACAGCGGTAGCCGTCCATCTGTAGGGTCCTAGTCTTGAGGTAGTCCGAGTCGACCGCATCGTCTGCGAGGATGTCTGCGCGCAAGATGGTCGAGCTACTCTGTTCCGGATGGCGGACCAGCTCGAGGATGGCATTGTGGAAATGCTCGGCTTGGCACTCGACCGGTATAGACACGACGGGGATCCAGTCTGCCGGAGAAGGAGGGCGCGGCGAATGCAGGCGAGGAAGAGGTCGCGGTGCATCCGGAGCAAGGGCAGTCGGCTGGACTGCCTTCCGCGACATCCTGGGTAGCATGTAAACCCTGCAGGGACCTCGAGTGAGGAGGTGCAAGCTGGTGTAGGAGTGCCTCGACTTTCACTCTTTTTCTCACCTCATTCGGACTTGTCACTCCCTCCACAGGGGGCGAGAATGTGAACGGGAACAGCGAGGCTCTTGCGACTGTGCACGACCACCGGCATCCGCTGCTCGCTGCTGCGACGACGGCCGACGAGAGCTTTCGGTTCGCCTTTCATCTCATCCAGCCGCACTCTCCGACCACGCTTGAGCGCGACGAGCGATACACGAGGGTCTCTGTGCTGAGCAGTCACGCGTAAAGAACCCCCCGCGCCAACTTCTCGGTTCAATCGCCTCTCACACCCATCCCGCTCAGGCCCTCTTCTATGTCCGACACTTCCTCGGGCAAGCCCGCAGGCGACAAGGCAGACACGGTCATGGCCGACAACCAGTCACAGACTGGCAGTGCCGAGGTTGGACGTCGCCGAGTCACGATCTACGACCTCCCGCCCGAGATTGTTCTCGCCATCGTCGAGCAAGTCGACCTCATCAGCGCTCAAGATCGCCTCTGGCCCACGGCCCAACACAACGCTGGGGGTGCCGGCAATGCCGGGGGTGCCGGTGGTGGCGGTGGTGGCGGCGGCGGCGGAGCGAACGCGAACGGAGCGGCAGGCGAGCAAGCCGGGGGAGGTGGCGGCGCCGCCATCGCGGCAGAGCTCTTTGCCGACATGATGAACAACCTCCTGGGCGCCGCTGCGGGTGGAGCTGCTGCGGCTGCTCCAGTACCGCCAGCCAGGAATGCAGCGGCCAACAACGCGCCGGTCGCCAACAACGGCCAGCAGCAGGATGACGACGACGACGAAACGCCGCCGCTCGAATGTGAGTCTGTTGTGCCCGTTTCCCCCTTCGAGCGCTCTCTTCGTCTCTGCTGACGCAATTCCCTGATAGCTCTCCCCCATGCTGGTCGAGCTGCGACCACCACCACTACTGCCCCTGCGACCGCCGGCACCGCTCCTCGCGCTCAGCAGCAGCAGAATGCCGACGATGACGATGAAACGCCGCCCCTCGAGCCGATCAACACACCGCCTGCTGCTGCCGCTCCGGCCCGTACAACAACTACGACCGCGCCCGCTGCCACGCCCGCGCCCGCGGCTGCGGCGACCAGCAACGCGCGCGCGGGCTCCAGCTTCCTCTCGGCGTTCTCGAACCCGCTTGCGGCGTTTGCGGGATTGACCGGCGCGAACCGTAACAACAACAACAACAACAACGGTAACACGACGACGTCGACGTCAACTTCAGCGCGCAGTCCTGCCGCGGCTCCTACTGCTGCTGCTGCTCCTGCTAGGGGTGGCGGTGGTGATGACGACGATGACATGCCGCCGTTGGAACCGATCAACCCGGCGACGACCCGTGCTCCTGCCGCTGCTCCCTCCGCCGCCGCCACCGCCGCCTTTCGCGCGACTCCATCGAGTCGTCCGGCTGCATCGACAGCGCGCGCGACTCGAAACGTCGTCGACGACGACGATGACATGCCTCCCCTCGAACCTATCGAGGAGGCGACTTCAAGCACCTCGAGGGGATCTGCTCGTCCATCCGCATCGGCGGCGACGGCTGCTGCTGCTCGTCCGGCTGCCAACGCAGGCAGTAACGCTGACGACGACGACGACATGCCGCCCCTTGAGCCGATCAATGCTTCGAGTACGTCATCGGCGGCGGCTGGACCGAGCTCCTCCGCGACCGGGACGAGGCAGAAGGCGAAAAAGGCGGGCGAAGAGACGGAAGACGACATGCCTGAACTCGAACCAATCGCTTCGAACGGGGTCGCAGACCGTTCCAGGCTTACCTCTCCTGCTTCCTCGAACGGAACGGCTGCGGCGACGGCTGCCGCTGCTGCGACAACGACGACGACGACAGGAGGCGGCGACAATGACGACGACGAATTGCCGCCCCTCGAACCGCTCGATGATGCCGTTCCTTCCACTTCGCGCCCGAGCGACCCGGCTCCGGCTCCCACTCCCGCTGCCGCGTCCACCGCTGCGCGTGGGGATGATGACGAAGAGATGCCGCCACTGGAGCCGCTCGACGGTGCAACGCCTGCCCGAGTCGCCGGTGCCAGCGGTGGCGACGGGGGTCCGGAAGACAGTGGAGACGACGATGACGGCGATGACGAAGACGACGATGGATGGGAAAGCGACGAGGACGAGGACGATGGTGACGAGGACGACGAGGGCGACGACGACTTTGTGTTGGACGACGATGACGAGGATCGCATCTTCGTCGACGGGTTGCCCTCGGATCCGGTCGTCCCCCTCGCGCTCATCTACCGCCCCTTCTTGCATGCCGCGCGCAAGGTGCTGTACCGTCACGTCGCGGTCCCTTCTCCGTACGTGGCCGTCCTCATCCACGAGACGTTGTCGCGCCCTGATCCCGCCGGCTTCGTCGACGGCGACACGGTCCTCTTGCCGACCAAGGAGTACGACGAAGGCAAGACCAAACTGGTCCGCAACGTCCTTTGCGACATGGTCCATAGCTTGACGTTTACCCTCGATACCGATTGCTCGCTCGGCCGCGGCGGCGGACGCGTCTACATCGACTTGATCCGCATGTGTGCCGCGAACCTCGAGTTACTCACCCTCCGCCCCATGTTCTTGGCCAGCGCAACGTGAGTCTGGCCCCGTCAACCTGAGCCTCTTTCGCGACCTGCCCCCCGAACTGAGCGAATCTGGCCTCTTGCTCTCTGCAGCAAACCTCTGCTTGAAGCCCTCGCCGAGCTCAAACGGCTCAAACAGGTCGACATCAACTCGTCCACGGACCCGAAGCGGCCGTTCATCGTCACCACAGCCCGCGTTTACAAGCTGCTGCAGCAGTCGTGGCTCGACCTCGAGAGGCTGGTCGTCACGGACCTGAAACCGGCCGAAGACGGCCCCCCCGATGAGTACGACGAGATGTGGGAAATCTCGGATGCTGCTGCCGACGCCGAGTACGACCGCCTCAAGACTGAGAAGAAGGCGGGTGAGAGAGACGACGACGACGACGACGACGACGACGACGACGACGACGACGACGAGTCAGAGAACAAGGACGAAGGCGACAAGGTCGACAAGGACCCGGTCGTGTCCAAGCGACCGCGCGGCCTGAAGGATCTTCAGCTCCTGGGCTTTAACGTCACCGGAACCGAACTCGAGTTGATCCTGCAAGATGTAACGCCGACCCTTCCCGCTCTCACGACACATTTTAGACGATTCCAACTGACTCCATTTCTTCTCTCAATTTACCCCTTCAGTCGAAGCAAACGCTCCAGGCCCTCACCTTGCAACGTCCGAACTATCTTTTCAAGCGGGCCGATCTCGCTTCGACCCTGCTCACCTTCGGGCACAACCTTACCTCTCTCGATCTGTACCTCCCGGACACTTGGGACCGCGTTCCCGAGCTGTTGCCGGGACAATCTCGTCCACCTTTCCCAGTTCGGCCGAAAGACCACAAGCTCGGCGAGCCTGCCAAGGACTACGTCGACCGCGTGGGCAAGTATACCTATCTGCTCGACGCGGTCATGCCGTGCTTGCCGAACTTGACGCGGCTCCGCTTCGACGGTCCGCACGCCTCGGCCCACGTCTTTGCCTGGTTCCCGGAGAAACTCAAGACGTACGTGGGATTCGTCGTCGCAGTCTGGGAGAGTGTGCGTGTGTGTCCACGCGCTGATGCAAGTGCCCTGCCACAGCGTCAGCTTCAGCAACTGTCCGACCATCTCTCCCGGCATGCTCGTCAAGGTCCTGAACAAGACTTTGACTCGTGCCAAGCAGGTCACCAAAAAGGAGTGCGCTACTTGCACATTTTCCGTCCGTTCATGGCATGCGACTGACCCTAGCCTCCTGTAACTCCAGCGGCTCTGTCGGAACCAAGTCTTTCCAGACCAAGGCTGCTCGCGGAATGAGGTGCTTGACCGTCACGGTATGTTCACCCTCGACGCTAAGCCTACATGCTTCCGTCTCGCGCGCGAGCTGACCTCTCTTTATCCTAGAACGACGATCTGAACTGGTCGGAATCGGAGATCGCCGCGCTGCAAGACACGCTCGACGAGCGCGACTGCTGCCTACACCTCACCTCGGACGGCGTCCACGGAGGCTTCTTCCCAATCTTCGGTGGCATTGGGCTTGGTGGCCTGTTCGGAGGGGCGCAGCGTCCCGGTGGTGCTGCCGCAGCGCAGCCTGCGGCTCGACGTCAGGGGAACAACGCGGCTGCGTTGTAGGGTGCTGCGAACTCACTGTAGTCATAGCTTGCATGTGTTACTGTAGTCATAGGCTTTCGCTCCCGTAAACGTCGCCGACCTGCGCCTTATTAGCGGCTCTTCGGCGCTCGCAGGACTTGCTAAATTCATCAGGGAGCCTTCACCTCTCCCGACCTCGCAATCGACAGAGGACTACTTCCACGCAGAGACTTTCGATAACGCTTTCTGCCGGCTTTCATATCGCTGAAAGAATTGGGGGTCACGTTCGTGCCGCCCTTTCATCACTTGCCACTCCGCACTCAGGCCTCCCATCGGTACCGCCAGCTCGTCTAGGCATTATCAGGGCTATCCTTATAGGCCCCAATGGAGACAGCTCTTCGCAGATTCGTACGGGACTACCAGAGCTTGAATCCATCGACCGTGACCGAGCTTGAAGACGTGCCTTCACCGCTTGAGTTCGCACGCTATGTCGGGTCGAATCGCCCTTGCGTGATCCGTGGAGGTGCTCGAAAGCAGCAGCTGCCTGCCCTGGAACGCTGGACCGACCACTACCTCGTCGAAAGACTCGCCGAAAAGGCTCTCCGAATTTCCGTCACCCCCAGCGGGTATGTGTGTGTTCCAATGTCGCCCAGCTCATGACGTGCTCATGATCTGTGCTGCAGAAATGCCGACGCTATCGTCAATGGAGTCTTCGTGGAACCGGCAGGTACGGCCTGAGTTCTCTCGACCCAATCCGACTGACGAGAGTATCGAGTAGAGCGCAAATTGATTAGAATCCTACCCTTGGCCTTCCTCAGAGGTTCAGATGACGCTCCGCCAGCTTTTCGACCGGTTAGACGTCGAGCAGGACGAGCAAGAAAGCGCAACGCCGGTGTTTTATCTACAGGCAAGTCCTCCTCGCCGCCTTAAGGCGAAGGCGACGAGGTCTGACGACAGACTGGAGCTACTTGAAGTCTCAGAACGGCAACATGGCGGACGAGTACGCTGCTTTGGCCGAAGACGCTGGTCGGGACGGTCCAGCCTTTGCGCGAGAATTCTTTGGTGAGAAGCGCAGCGTGTCCCGAAAATCTTCCTCCTCATAGCTCGAGCTCGTACTGACTCTCGCGTGCTCTCCAGACGAAGCGCCCGACGTTGCCAATATTTGGATCGGCGGACGTCGGAGTCGGACCTCGCTGCATAAAGGTCGGTCAAGTTCGCCACACGGTCTTTGGACACAAGTGGTAGCTGCATGCTTGCCAAGACATGCGCTCACACCAACATGGGTAATCCAGATCCTTACGAGAACATCTACACCGTCATCCGAGGCTCAAAGGCGTTCACTTTGCTTCCTCCGAGCGAAGCTTATTGCCTACACGGTTCGCAACACTTCTCCCTCTTTCGCCCTCCTGCTACCCAAACCTCCTGATCCTGATACGCCTTGTCCGTGTCTGCCAACAGAACAGGTATTCCTGCACGGTCGGTACGCCTTTGACGAGGCATCATCGACCTTTGCCGTCGAGCGGACCTCACCGGAAGTCACGTTGCCGTGGATCCCGATCGACCCTCTCGCTCCCGACCTCGGCAAGTTCCCGCGGTATGCGCTCGCGCGACCGATGCGAGTGACCCTCCACGCTGGCGACCAACTGTACCTCCCGGCGATGTGGTACCACTTTGTCGAACAGGATGTCGGCTGGGGTCCGGAAGGTCCTGGTAAAGGCGTTCAGGCTGCGATCGCCATCAATCACTGGTACGATGTTAGGATGGATGGACACTTGTGGAGTATGTGCATGTTGCAGAGGCGACTCCTGCTGGCACTGGACGGGCGCGAGGACGAAGACCCCGACTCGAGCAGCGGAGAAGAAGACGACGAACTGTAGAGCGAGGGGGCTGATTGCGGTGCACGAGGGAGAGTTGTACGAAGGCAAATGGCTAGTTGGTGATCATTACAATGAACAAAGGTCAGACAGACACAAGAGGGAGGAGAGGGAGAAAGAAACGATGAACCGGAAACTGCGGATCCAGGAGAAAAGTGTACCCAAGGCGACGACGACGCAAGAGGGAGACAGGCCGAGAACAAAAAGAGGGCCTGCTTGGCGGCGGCGGGAGAGTCTAGACTGAGGGGTAGGCGCCCCATCGGAGGCGGCCGAGGGAATCGAAAAAATCGTCTGTAGAGTTGAATTGCTGACGGGGAGGTGGGATGTGCCAGGCTTAGCAGATGACGCAGCCCTTGGACTTCTTCTTCTCCCGCGGTGCGGGCGCGAGGACTGCCCGGATCGCCTCGTCAAACACGTTCTTGAGACCCTTTTGTGTCAACGCCGAGCACTCGAGGTACCTGAGGAAAGAGTGCATGATGTGTAAGTCAGTTGCACAACGACACCGCAGCACCGCCACGTCCCTGGAGATTGAGCCATGCATGCAAGCCCGTGCGTGCGTGACTCACCGAACTGCACCGATCTCCCTCGCCACCGCCGCCGCTTGCTGGTACGCGATCGGGTTCATCCTCCGCTCGCGCAACCGGTTGATTGTCTCTGGGTCTTCGCGCAAGTCGAGCTTGGTTCCGACAAGGATGATGGGGATGTTGGGAGCGTGATGGCAGATCTCGGGGTACCACTGTGCGCGTGCACGGGAGGGACAAAAAATGGGGATCAGCGACGAAACGTTTGCGTGCAGGGAGAGCAACGTCACGACTATGCGCAACGCCACGTGCACCGGATCGACTTGCTGAACGCACCTTGGTTCGCACGTTCTCGAAACTGGGCGGGCTGACGACGGAGAAGCAGATGAGGAAGACGTCGGTTTGCGGGTAACTGAGCGGCCGCAACCGGTCATAGTCCTCCTGTCCCGCCGTGTCCCACAGTCCGAGGTTGACGGGCTTTCCGTCGACCATGACGTTCGCCGAGTAGTTGTCGAACACGGTCGGCACGTACTCGCCCTGCGGGAAGGTCAAAGGTTAACTGTGGAGAAGTCGGAACGGGCATTTCAGGGGGGAGGCGGGTAAAAACATACGGGGAAGGCATTCTGCAGGGCAGCAGAAAAAGTCAGCGTGAGGCCCGGGGAGATCATATACAGACACGGAGAACGCACTGTTGTGTACGAGATGAGAAGGCAAGTCTGTTTTGTTTACATCAATTAGGCCAGAGGGAACGGGACCGGAGTAACGCGTTCAGCAAGGCGGAGGGATCGAAGCCGAATCGAGTCGTCGAGGAAGGGGAAAGACAGAGAAGGCGGAGTCGAGAGATCAGCATTGCGTACAAGCGAAGCGAGAGAGGGAAAGCGTGGAAAAGCGAGCGCACCTTTCCGACGCTACCGTCTCCGACGCAGACAGCCTTGATGGACTGCATCCTTTAGAATTTGCCGAAAGGGAGTAGGCTGTTTCTGCGTGCCCAGGGGCAGATACGGGACGGGTCAGCGGCCGTCGAGACACTAGTACAAGAAAAGCACACGGCGACTCGGGCGGCCACCCTGGTCGCAACTTGGGAGGAATGTGGTGTCTGGCGCAGGACCAGCCGGCTCACTCACAAACGCAAGTTACGGCGAATACGGGACTCGAGAGACTGGGCGTCTGTCTGTTGGAGGAAGGGCGATGTGCGGACTGGAGCAGGTCGGGACGCGGTGGTGCGTGAAGAGAGCTCGGCTGGGCAGTTACAGACGGGTCTAGCTGGTGCACCCAGAGCGCGTGTCGTCGGACGAGAGAGCCGGATCGGAACCAAGGGGTTCGCGCGTCGCGTCGACAGCGAACAAAGTGGGAAAAACGGGGCGAAAGTGTAAGGGTAGGGCGTGGGTCAAGCCTGTGTATCCCGGCGTGTCCTGCCTCGCGTGCTCACCTCTCGAGAGTCTCGTTGTCCGTTGACAGAGTGCGGCGCGTCCGACTTGGCTCGCCCAGCTGCTGGTTGCTCTTCCGAGTCCGCTCCCGGGCACCTCTAATACCAGCCAAACAGTGTGCAGTTGGTACCTTGTTTTTCCTTTTGCAAGATAGCCTACGAAGCGGCGACCGACTCTACCTACTGCGTGTTCTTCTCGCCCAGCACCTTCCAGAACAGCGCCTCTGCCTCCTTCCAGACCCGTTCCGGTCCGCTGCCGGCCTCGGACGCAGTGATCGCCTTGCCTTGCCGCGGCGCCCGTTCCGCGAGCGCTTGCGGAAGCGTCAGCAGCGAAGGGAGCAGGTCGGTCGAGAACGCGTCCGACGCCTCGCGCGGGAGGAGCGTCGGCAGGTGGTCGATCGAGACGACCGTCATCGGAGGACCCGAAGTGATGCTGCAAAGAGTCAGCGTTCAAGAGTCAGTTCTTCGTGCCTACGAGGCTGTTGACTTTGGATGCCAGCGCCGCCTCCCGAAAGTCTCGAGAGGACTCTTCCAAAGGAGAACTCACCCGTCGACGTCGACTGTCGGCTTGTCAAAGGTCGTGTTGATCGAGTAGATCGGAATCGGGTTGTTCGGGTTGGTCGTGTCGCACGAGACGTCGACGACGACGCGGAGCTGGCGTTTGTCGCCGGCAGCCGCGATCGATTCCGGAGAGATGAACGACGGGATCTTGGAAGTGAGGTAGATGCAGTTGACAAAGACGTCGGCTGCGGGATCGGATTGTCGCAATATCAGCTCATCGCGCCAAAGTAGCGGGGTTAAAGGCGGGGTGCGCACCTTCGAGGATCTCGTTGAACGGACCGCCCTTCTGAGTCTCGGCCATGTCCCACTTGGCAATGTTGTCGTCCTCGAACCCGGCCGCCTTGAAAAAGTCGACCGCACCGCGTCCACATCGCCCGAGTGCGCCGATGACCAACGCGCGCGGCTTGCGGCCGAGCCGTTGCTCAATGACCGACATTTGGCCCTTGACGTACTGGATCAACTCGCCCTCGTTCGGGTACGCGTGAATCTCTCCGAGCCGGTCCTTCTCGCCCTCACTGCCAACCTGCGTGGCGAGCGCGAGAGTCCCGACCGCGGCGCCGGCGAACCCGGCATGGTAGCCAAACGCGGCGACGCGGCGACCGCGCTCGTCCTGCAGGAACTCGAGGTCGTACAGCATCCCGGTCGGTTGACCCGCCTCCCAGCGCGAGATGACGTCCTTCCAGCCGCCCTGCTGCTTGTAGCAGTGGGCAAACATGATGTGGGTGTGCGGGAGCGCCGAAGTGTCGTTGGGCGGCAGCTCCTTGAGTCCGATGATGGGGGTCTCGATCGGCGCCGACGGCCACGAGTTGTGCTCGACGAGCTTGCATCCAACCCTGTAGGGTTTCATCGGTCAGCGGACATAGAACATTAGCCGCGGAACGACCCTTTTGCTTACTTTTCGAATTCCTCATCGTCAAAGATGCGTTGCGGGTCGCGCTCGACGGTGATGTCAAAGCCCTGGTCGATCAGTTGCTTGGCCGTCGTCGGCGTGAGAGCCGAGCGGTGCTCAAACTCTTTCGTCTCGCACCGGAGCCAGAGCGACTGCTTCGACAGTAGTTCCGGGTCATAACGGCGAGAGCAGCGAGCGGGCGATGTCGACAGGCGAGCACAATGTCAGCTGCCTGGTCAGGGACTCGGGTTGGAGAGCTGCGCGGTCGACTCACCTTGTTCTGAGCCATCTTGCTGTACAGACTGTGCGTGAGCTGCGGTGCAGTTCGGGACAGGCGAGAGTCAAGCGGGTTGATCGATTTCGGGCATTTGCAATGAACAATTACGCTGAATACAAATGCTCCCGCAATTGGGCGCCACTCGGGCAGCCTCTGCCGACGAGTTTGTCGTCATCGTCCGTCGACACTCTCGACACGGCGACAGGGTCTTGCGGGCGCACAATGACTACCGCAGAGCAACGCCAGCCGACTCTGGCTGTCCGAGACAGGTCCGGACCCTCGGCGTCCTCGAGGGAGCCCAGTGCCGACTCGAGACCGCCTCCTCCTCCTTATGCTTCCATC
The DNA here is from genome assembly GCA_021654155.1 of Rhodotorula sp. CC01. Lineage (NCBI taxonomy): Eukaryota > Fungi > Basidiomycota > Microbotryomycetes > Sporidiobolales > Sporidiobolaceae > Rhodotorula > Rhodotorula sp. CC01. The sequence continues at coordinate 372,880 of JAKEZK010000007.1, forward strand.
GCCCAACCGATCGAGAACCGTCCAGCTAGATCTCGCACCGCCGATGCTCTCTTCAACCACGAATGGGCCCACCTCGGACTCCCGACCGGGTGGTTCTTGCTCAGGAACGCCGCGCAGGGCAAGACCCTCGACTTGCTCAGCCACCGCCAGGACGAGGGCGCAGAGCTCGGATTGCACCCGATCAAACAGCCTTTGCTCCAAGGCGTGTCCCTCCAGCACAAGGGCAACAATCAGCTCTTCTGCCTCTCTTGGGACGGTCATCTGATCGCCGGAGCCTCGAGCCGTGCAGTCGACGTCGAGGGTCAGTCCATACATCTCATAACTTTCCCCCGCGCTCTTCGTGGTAGCTGACAACGCTGTGATACGTCGAGGCAAGACTGGCGACTCGTGCAGGCGTTCCCTCATCCGATCATGTCCCTCCACTCGCGCCTCTCCCATCCGCCAGCTCGTTTCCGCCTCGACCCCACCACTTCAACCTTGCACGTCCTGTTCGATACCGATCCGCACTATAGCGGACCGAACGAGTCCGACGAATGGCGCTCGTACGACTACATCGTCGAAGCCGTTCCGAGGAAACGCAAACCGGCGGGCAGCTCGGCTTGGTCTGCTGCGTCGGAGCAAGCCGGGCAGGTCTTGTACGGGATTGGCAGCACGGCAGCGACGCTTGGCGAGAAATTGAGCGCGTTCGGTTTGTTTTCGGGCCGCGGGTCCGCATCGTCATCTCAGCAAACTTCGCCCAAGCTCGGCAACGGAACCTTCACTTCGGCCCCGACTCCCGCCGTCCCATCCAAGGCGAGCACCACGTCTGTCAGCGCATCTTCCAGTCTAGCGACGGCTCAGTCTGTGGCGGTACCCTCTACGCAGGTTGATCCTGCGTCGGCCGGTCATGCCGCCGAGACGTCAACAAGCCGCGTCCTTCACGTCGAGCCCGATCCCGAAGAAGCCGAGCCGGAATCTGATTCAGACTCGGAACCAGCCGCGTATCGTCCGCTCCGAGTCGTCCGACTCGACCCAGGCTGGCGAGAAAAGTTCCCCGCCGAGGCCCTCCAAGCCGCGCCGGACACGTCGTTCGGCGTGACGCGCTGGTCTTCGAGTCCGAAAGAGTTGAGGAAATGGCGCCGGAGGATGTGGGACGTGATCCCCGTCACGATTCGGAGAATGCCGGCGCCCGATTTCTCCCTGCACAATGCCGAGCGAGCGGGCGGGACGGTTCCAATGTCTGCGTCTGAATCGCGCTCAGCTTCCGCCTCAGACTCGCACGAGGATGGGTCGTCTCCGGATGATGGAGAGCGCTACTCCGAAGAGGAGGACGAATCCGTAACGCAGCGGCAGCAGCAGCACCTCGCACCGCCAACGGAGGTGTACGCCATGGCGGACTATTTCGGAATCGGCAGCCACGAGACGAGCGGAGCGAGCAGTCCGGTCAACTCGCGCTCGCGGCGACCTTCTGCCTATGCTGCGGGCGTGACGACCGCCTTGTCCAGCACAGTCACCGCGGCTTCACACCTGACGGGCTTGCTCTCGTCTCGCTTATTGCCCTTGTCGCTCGCGCCGGCCGCGGGCGATACTGGCGACGAGGTGGCAGACGAAGAAGATGGCACCGACGGTGAAACGACCGGATTACAAGCGACTCCGAGGTTGCCCGAGGAGGAATGGGACGCGAACGTGGTCGGCAGCCGCGAACTCGATGCCCTCGCGCGAGAACGGCAGTCTTCGACCACTGCAGAATCTTCTTCTGCCGGCGAGTGGGAGACTGACGCCGAGACGCCTCGACTAGAGTCGGGCCCACCGCCTTTCAGGAAAGTCCTGCGAGAGACGGCGCAGCCGCCACCAAGTGCGGGAAGCCCCTCACAAGAGTAGAAACGAGTTGTAGTCAAATAGTCGTACACATTCTCTGGTCTGTATCTACAGTTCCCGCAGTTCCCGACCCTCCCCGATATTTCAGACCTCCTTCCATTCCATCCGCTTCTCCGCGATGCCGGGCGTCAAGACCTCGTAATCTCCCGCGTTCGAGTCTGCAAACGGGTCCGCGAACGGGTCCTCCATGTCGGCTGCTGCTGCTGCGCGGTGGTCCTCCTCGCGGACATAGGCGGCATAAGAGCGCGCGGGTGTCGCGCCATGAGGGTCTGGCGCCGCGGAGTAGTCATCCACGTCGTCGTCTCCTTCCTCCTCAGAGGAGTAGTCGCTAAAGTCCGAGAGCGAGCCGTGGCGGTACATGTCCTCTGAAGAAAGCGGCTGGATCGGCGGCGGAAGCGACGAACTACAACCGCGTGAACAACGGGCAGCCACAAGGTGAGCAACAACCACATTTGGACCCGCAGTAGGCTCCAACAACACACGGCTGGCGGAAACGTACCTGCCGCTGGGTCCGAAAGCCAAGTCTTGCAGATCCGGATGAACCGCCGCCGCCGACGAAGGACCGCCCCGCGAGCTCAGATGACGCTGCAACCTCCTCCGCTGCTGCATCTGCAACTTGTCGACTTCGCGGTCCTGCAAGTCAAAGTTCGACAGGGCACTCCGGATACTCTGCGTGTCGTCGTTGTTCCTCCCGCTGCCGGCGGTGACATGCTGCGGCGTGGCCGAGGCGGGCATCGAGAGTCCCTGTTGCTGCGCGAGCCGCTTGGCCTCTTCGACGGCTTCGTCGTCCGAGTCGAGCTCAGCCGGCTTGGACATGCGGTCGTACATCTGAACCGCGGCAATGATCTGTTTGGCGGGTTCTCGAGAGTTTCGAGTCAGCCGGGGAAGAGGTCACCGTGCGTGCAAAAAACCAGATCAAAGCAGGCTCGTACCTGCTCATTTGTCGAGATCAAGGTCCCGATGTAGTCGCCCTCCGTATCTTGGTCGATGAGCTGGATGTAGCGAATCAACAGCTTGCGCGTCGACTTGGCCTTCTCGAGGCAGTCCTGTACACGTTCATTGGTCGTGACAGACTCCTTTTCTCGATTGACGAGCTGGAGTGCGTTGACGAGGCTACCCGTCACAGTGTACCAGCGTCAGAGAATCCGCTCACAAGCACCAGCAGGGCATACACAGAACCGCCCCCAAGAACTTACGCTTGCGCAGCTTGCGCGCCTGCGCCGACTGCCGTCATGATTTTCGGCTTTTCCTGTAGGCGAGCAGACCCGGAGCGCATTAAGCTCTCGAACCCTTGTCACAACGGGGAAGCCAGTGGTCGACTCACGAGCTCAAAGTTGAATTTGGGCCTCTTAACCTTTGCACCACTTGTGGCCCGCGCTCGTTCCGCCTCCTTGCGCCTCGCCTTCTCGAGTTTCTCCTGCGCTGCGCGTTCCTCGGCCGCCTCGCGGGCGCGGCGCTCGGCTGCTTTGCGTTCAGCTCGGAGCGCGGCTTCCCGCTCGTAGCGTTCTTGCTGGGCTTCGTACGCTGCCGTCGCATCGGTGCGGGAAACCTGTCGAGGTCACAAAGCAGGATCAGCGTCCGCTTGAGTAGATCTCGGAGCCTCAGCAGGACACAAGCACATCCTCGGAGGTATGGGGAGACAAACATCTCAGCGAGGAATAAGAGGAGTATCTCACCTGTTTCGCCGCCGCACCACCTGACCCGCCCCCACCGCAAGCCTTGTACAAGCCGGCGACCGTCCGCATGCGCGGATCGTCCTTGAACTGGATGTACCAACTGCCGAGGACCTGCATGTTCTTCTTCTTGACGCGCGGGTCGGTGTGAGGGTCGCCGGCGATGACCTTGATCCGCTCGATCAGGCGCTCATCGGCAAAGGTGCCTGTTCGGCAGCAGGATGTAGATGGCATCCGTCAGCAGGAGGCCTAGAGAGCGAAGGTCTTGATAGCACCAGCTTGGTGACGGAGACGGACGACGTGACTTACTTTCGAACCGTGAACCGCAATTCTCGACGAGGACCTTGAGGATGGTGAGCGCGCGGAGCTGGCCATGGACATTACTGTACTTGAGCTTTTTCCGGATTGCCCGAGACGCTTCTTGCGGACTGTAAACCCATGCAAAAAAAAAGGGTGTCCGTCCGTGTCAGTTCAGTGCGAGTCAGTGTATCGATGAGAGACAGGGGCGCGCGCAGGCTGGACTGACCCCGTCGAGGGCTGCAAGTTGATCGAGTCTACGATCTCTGCGACGCCGTCGAGCGAGTCCTCGTCGTAGCGTTCTGTGCAGAGGACGTCGATGAGGGCTGAGATGGACGACCGCGGTTTCTCGCCAATGTTGCCGTCCTTGATCATGGCCAGTCCCTGCTTGGCAGCTAGATTCCCCATAGTACGAGTTGATCATGTCCGACGGTTGCATAGCAGTGCGAGCGAGTCGCCAGGCGGACGATGGGTCAGAGTGGGGGAACGGACGGAGGGCGGCAGAGACAGCAACCGGGTCAGCCTGGAGAGTCCAAGCCAGCAGTACGAATGGATGACTTGCCTGCTAACATCATCTTGGGCTGTGTTCTCCCTATGTGCGCGAGAGGTGGACACGTGACAAGTTGACACTCGCGGTCCGCAGGCGATCGGCCGCAAGATGACTTCATGATAACCACAAGAAAAGGTGGGCGAATGATATGACAACAACAAGCTGGTGGGTCTACTCGGAAGGAACGTTACTCTTTAGAGAACAACAGCTGTAGAATAAAAGGAAAGTGGAACGGGAACCGGATCTTCACGCCTCGACGACCTCCTGACAGAGCCTGCTCCGTTCCCTCGCCATACCGCGCTCCCGAGGCGGACTCGTCGCCTGCCGGACAATGACAGCCCGCTGCCGCAAAGGTCCGCGGATCTTGGCGTGCCGCATCATTTCAAACTCGAGAGCGAGCATGAGCAAGTGTCGGTGGTTCGACACGAACCGCGGCGGCACCGGTTGCGGTTGCGGCGTAGGACAAAGAGGCGAAGACGCCTCCTCCTCCTCCTCCTGATCCGGAGATGATGGCCGTGCAGATGCGGCGACGTCGGGAATGTCTACGGCGTGAGGGGTAACGGGGACCTGCGTCCTCTCGTGCGGTCGAGGCGGTAAAGGCGGCACATCTGCCGAAGGGCTCGTCGGAGCCTCGACGTAGACCTCGGCTTTGTCCTCGACAGAAGAAGCGGCAGCAGCAGCGAGGGATGAAGGAGGATCACGTTCGCTGCTGCTGGACGACGACGACGAGTCGCCGAGGTCCTTCAAACCGAACCCGAACCCGTACCCGAGCGCCTCGACTTCGTCGATCGCGTATCCGCCGAAGTCGGAGGACGACGACGACGAAGCCGACGAGGTCGAAGAGGAGAACTTGCTGCGCCCAGTGAGACTGAACGGCGACGCAGGTCGGCGGAGGAGGTACCTGAACCCGGCGCGCGCCTCGTCCGCGGCATGAGAAGGCTCTTCGGCCAAAACCCGACGACGTTCCGCCGGTCCCCAGCCGGGCGGGAGAGCTGCCAAATCCTCATCATCATCGACGGAGGCAGTGGTGGTGGAGGTCGCTCGGGGGAGGACGTCGGCGAGGGTCAGGTTCGGTAGACGTGAGAGCGAGCGGAGCGATTTGGTCAGGAGCGATTCAGGCCTCGTTGGCGATGTCGACGAGGCCGCTCGAGGTGGCGAATTAGGAGGAGTGTGTATCGGCGACGAAGTCGCGGCAAGGGACGAGCGGACGACGTCCGGTACGTCGGGGGCGGACCAGGCCGTCTCTGCCGTGGGATGCGAAGGGGCTGGTAGCCAATGCGCTCGCTGGCGAACGCGATCGAATTCGAGTTTCGGCGGGGACGAAAACAACGAGTGACGGAGCGGGTCCGAGGTAGCCGCGGTCGAAGAGAGAGAGGCGCGACGAGGCGGTAGCGGTGGCGAGGCGCCCTTTGCCGGCGATGCCGAGGGGAGGAAGCACGACGAAGGGGACCAGCCCGACCACGACGAGAGAGCCGACCCGACCTCGTCCTCGCCGCCCCCCAAGTCATCTTCTTCCTCGTCGTCAGAGGCAAACAATCGCGAGCGAATCGTCGACAAAGAGGAAGGTGCGAGACTGTCGGGCGACAATGACTCTTCGCTCGAGGCGAGGTTGGCGCCGCCGCCGCCATCGTCTTCCTCTGGGTCTTGCGACATGTCTGGTTCGTCGACATCCGAGTTACGGGATTGAAGCAGGGCAGGCGCCTGCGTCCTGCGTGCGAGTGCAAATGCTCCGTGCGTTTCGGATTTGACGGAGGCGGAGGCGGCACCTACGTCGGCTCCTGAGGGACGTCGCCGCTCGTCGCTCAGGCCGCCTCGGGCGTTTATCAGGCCGCAGCTGCAGCCCTTTGCGTTCTGACCGAGTGTAGGCAGCGACTGCCGGTGGGCTCGCGGCTTTGAGCGAGGTTGCGAGAGTTCGCTGACGTGGGTCGTCCGACTGGCACGCGGTTTCCTCAGAGTGGCGGCGCGGTCGAAGCCGAGGTCGAGCGAGACGGCAGGGGCGGTCATGGGAGGGGCTGCACTGGTCGAGGCGGTGGGAAAGTCACATTCTGTAGAGTATCGCATCTATCGCGAGTCACCGCAGTCGACAACGTCCAGCGAGAGAGGTCAGAGGAAGAGCGAGAGAGGATAAGCGAGACCCACGCGCGGCTGATAATGAAAAATCGGGGTAACTTGGAGCCTGACTAAGCCCACGGGGGATTAGAAGAAGCAACACGTACCGTCTAAGTTGTCTCTTCCAAGTCACTTTCGGGGTCTGCACAGGAAAATCGAAAGTGCAACTCTCCAGGCGGGCGGCAGCCATTCGGAGCCATGCGGTACTGCGATTACCTACGAGGCGCGGCGCGGATCTCAGCCCGAACACTCTCACGGAGATTCTGCACGATCGGAGTGACTAAACAGAGACGATGTGCAATGCAGAGTGCGCAGCGAGGAAGCCGAGAGAGACAACGGTCGGGTCCTGTCTGCTGATCAGGCGAGGCACTCGATGACCATCTCCATCACGGCTGCAAACGTCTCCTTGTCCCGCTCGCTCAGGCCAAACTCTTCCGCCTCCTCTGGCGCAGAGGCATCCAAAACAGGTTTGAGTCCAAGGCCGACCGCGACAGGGCGAGTCGACGAGCCGACGCCGCCGGACACGAGCATGTCGCCTCTGCCTCCTCCGAACCGCCGGAACACTAATGCGCCGATCTGTGCCGCATAAAGGTCGTGCAACGACGCGAGGTGCGCATTCGGAGGGACGCCGAACAAGGGAGAGAGGACTGTTGAAGGATGAGGTGGCGGCAGGGAAGAGAGGATGGACGTTGCAGAGCTCGGAGTGGCGCCGTTTGCGCCGCCGGATGATATAGCCGGCGCAGAGGAGGGAGGGGCGGGTATGGAAGATGGCGGAGGCGATACTTGGATCTGCGGGGGAATTGGAGGGAGATTCACGGTCAGGGAAGACGAGAGAGGAACAGTAATCGAAACCGGGGCTCACCAAGCAGCCTATCCGCCCAAGCTGAGTCACAATGACCAGTACCCTGTCGGCATAGATCTGTACAAACACTTCTGTGTGCACGCCGTTGAGAATGCGAGCCTGCTGAGCGGTCGGGATTGCGGCGGGTGGAGGCGAAGCGTGGGACGAAGCAGGAGCGACCGGACCGTCGGGAGGCAGGCCGGGCGTGCTTGCGAGGTCGAGATTGGCACTGTCGAGTAGCGCAGACATGCTCCTCTCGTGATCGTGTCGACGGCAAAAGGCTGAGAGAACAAAGTCGGCTCTCTTGCATCGACCACCACCTCGTCTCACGGGCAGAACTCGAACGCAGCGATGGTCACGAAGCGGAAACCGAGTCCGTTGCCTCCGCCGAGTCGGCCACTGCTGGCACTCGGCCTCGAAGGGTCCGCCAACAAGCTCGGCGTCGGCCTCATCCTCCATTCGCCGCCCGCTGATCAAGGCCTTGTCGACGCCGCACCGACCGCGATAGGAGACCTTGCAACGACTTCGATCCTCTCCAATATCCGCCACACGTATGTCACCCCGCCCGGAGAAGGCTTCTTGCCGAGCGACACGGCGAGGCACCACAAGCGCTGGATCTCAGACGTTGTCGAAAAGGCTCTCCAGGAGGCACAAAAGTCGATGCACGACGTCGACGTCGTCTGCTTCACAAAGGGCAAGTCGACCATCGCTTCGAAATAAGGCTCGCCGACTAACGTCTGGCCAACAACAGGACCGGGAATGGGCGCTCCGCTGCAGACAGTCGCTCTCGTCGCGCGCACGCTCGCCCTCATGTACAACAAGCCTCTCGTCGGAGTCAACCACTGCGTCGGCCGTAAGTAGTGTCCGCTCAGTCCCCCGCCCTTTTAGAACTCCAGACGTGCTGATTCTGCGCGCCGAGAAAATTGGCAGACATCGAAATGGGCCGACTCATCACGTCGTCGCCGTCGCCGATCGTCCTCTACGTCTCGGGTGGCAACACCCAAGTCATTGCGTACTCGCAGCAGAGGTACCGCATCTTTGGGGAAACGCTCGACATTGCCGTTGGCAACTGCCTCGACCGGTGCGTTTTGATTTTGCCCTCGCGACTTACTGGCTCTGTTGGCTCACGACAGACGATTCACTCGCGGCACAGCTTCGCACGCATCATCGGCTTGAGCAACGATCCGAGTCCCGGTGCCAACATTGAGAAGGAAGCCAAAAAGTGAGGAATCGACGATCCTGTCCTCCGGAACGGGATATTGACACTGTTTCGACGTCCGATTCAAGGGGTAAACGACTCCTCCCGATCCCTTACGCGACCAAGGGCATGGACATCATGCTCGGCGGGATCCTCCACGCCGCCGAAGCATACACCCGCGATCCCCGCTTCCGACCGGACACGCCAGCAGGTCGGAGCGGACAGTCCTCTGCAACAGGGGCAGAGAGTGCTTCGACGCGGGTCGAGATCTCGCAGGAGGAGCGGAGGCGAAGAGCGGAAGGGGAAGGGCCGCAGGCGGCGCTGCAGAATATCGGCCTCGACTCCAAAAAGCACGAGGTCGACAACGGCGACAACTCGGCAACACGGACAGACGCGAACTCGACAGCTTCAATGCAGGGCGATGGCGCGGACGTGAAGGAAACGCAGGAAGAAGAGGAGGAGGAGGAGGAGGACATTATCACGCCGGCGGATTTGTGTTTCTCCCTTCAGGAGACGGTTTTTGCCATGCTGGTCGAGATCACGGAGCGAGCGATGGCCCACGCAGGGGGGAAAGAGGTTCTCATCGTTGGCGGCGTCGGCTGTGAGTCCCCCCCCCCCCCCCCACCACCTCTCTCCTCCTATTCCTTGCGTTACTTCCTAGTTCACAGTTGACATCTGACGTGGCCATCGCTGTGAAACAGGCAACGCTCGACTTCAGGAAATGATGGAGATCATGGTTGGCGAGCGAGGCGGTAGCATCTTTGCGACAGACGAGCGGTTCGTCTTCCTTCTTCCTCTCTTCTCTGTACCGCCCGCCCAGTCGGCGATCCTGATTACCGCGCAACGGAACTGACGTCACCACCTCGAGTGTACACAGGTTCTGCATCGACAATGGTATCATGATTGCTCATGCTGGCCTGCTCAGCTATCGGATGGGTTACGAGACGCCTCTCGAAAAGACCTCCTGTACCCAGCGGTACGTTTGACGCGCGTGTCGCTGTCGAAAATCCTCTTTCGAACTTTCACATTCTGCCCCCCGCTGATCTGACTTGCATTTTTCTCTCGTTCCTAGCTTCCGCACCGACGAAGTCTTGATCAACTGGCGGGCATAAGAGAGCATGTCCCGTAATGCAGTTGGCAGCGGTTCTTTCGCAGGCCGGGTATTAGCATAGGGAATCTACATGCGAGCCGGGGGTATATGAGTGAATGGCAGCTGTCGGTTCGCCTGCGTACGCCATACAGAGTAGTGCCTGCTCGACGGCTATGCCGTCTCTGGTCGCAGAGCGCGGTTGACGGTTCCTTCGACGACTTCCCAGTCGGGGCCGTCCCAGGACTTTTGCAAACGGTCGAACGAGTCCCACCACCTGTGACAGAGACGAGGGAGCACAGTGAGCTGTCAAGGCGGAAGAATCAAGAATCAAGGGACCGAGCGATTCGGCGTACCAGCTATGCGTCTCGAAATCGGCGTCACCTTCCCGCAGCTGGCAATCCCACGGTTTCTTCATGATATAGTGAACGTTCTTGACGTCCTCGTCTCGCCACATCGGCGCGTGGCAGTACCGCAGCGTCTTGAGAGCGTTGTACCGGTACGAAATCGGGAGGAACCGGTCCTTGAAGTAGTCGGCAAGGAGGTCCTGATCTGGGAATTTGTACGTGGCGACACGGTCGTCGTTGTTCAGGAACGAAACAATACCGTCAAAGGTCGACTGGGAAGGGCGGAGGACGACCAGGCCCGAGTTGAGCCGGTCGTGAGTCGGGCGAGAAAAGTCGGCGGCGGCGAGTGGAGTCGTGAATCTCGCTTGTGTATGGCCGCAATTTTCTGGGATCCTGTTCAAGCCGACAGGAGGGGTTTTAGCTCTGCGCCATTTGTGCTAGCGAGAGAGAGTGACGGACCAGTCTGATGGGTAGTGAGGATGCTTTTTCGGGTTGCAGGTGCAAGCATGGGCGGCTGCGATCCATCCGTCCTCGAGCGGCATCTCGAGCAGCTCGTCCATATTCCGCGTACAGAGCATGTCGCTGTCGAGGAGGACGAGACGCTGTCCACGGCGACAAGGCGATTTGGTCAGCGGGGAGCAAAGGAAAGCAATCCGGGCGGCGCTTCGATGCCGGACTCGCAACGGCTAGGCCAACTGACCTCGTACTCTGCCATCTCAAACACGCGCAATTTCGTCCATGTATCTTGGAATCGGAGGTCGTGCTCATCGTAGTCGGCCTGCTTGTCGGCGGGAGGCTGCAAGTATTCGATCTCGCGCACCCTGATCCCGCGCCGCGTGAGGATCTCTCGTGCATCTTGCGGCAGCTCTCGAGTCGCAAACACGACCAAAGGGTACGCCGATCCCTGGTCGACGAGCGATTGGTGCAGGACGAGAGCGCCGGGGAGGTAGCTCCGCTTGGTCAACAAGGTGGCGTACGCCTTGCTGTAGCTGTCGGCGCCATGACCGTTGCCATTGCCGTTTGCGATGGTCATGGTCGGATGGTGTCGTCTGGGAAGCGCTCAAGTCGGAAACATGATCTCGGTCCGAAAGCAAGGCGCAGCGATCGCCGTGATCGAGGAGGGTTGGAAAAAAAAAAGATCGACAGACACGCGCCGTCATTTCCGCGGCTTCGTTCACCGATTTGTCACGAATATTCGATCTATGAGCGGGAGATCCGTGCTGCGTAGCGATACACTGGGCATTCGGTTCACATCCGAGCTAACGAGAACAAGCGCAGACCAAGTCACGCAGAAAGGCGGGTCCACGACAAGGCGATTTAATGCTGAAGGAAAACGAAATGCGATTCTTCCCTCCTCGGGAGTCTACATAGACTAGTCCAGGCCGGGCTGATCTACTACGTGCTACAAGGGGCTAGGACCTTTGGGTGCGAAAAAATGCTTGTTCCTAGTTGTCCTTTTCCTTGTCGGCAATGACCTCGATCTTCTCATCGATGACCTCCTCGACCCACTCTTCGACCTCCTCGTCGGCCTCCTCTGCCTCCTGCGCCTTGAGCAAGCTCGCCTTGGGCTGCTTGCCGAGCACGCGCCGCTTCTCCTCGAGTTGCTCGCGGCACTCGCGGCGCCAGGCGTTCCACTCGTCGAGCAAGCGCGTCCGGCGCTCGACCAACTCGGAATTCTCGTTTGCCGCGTCGAGCTGGTCCTGCTCCTCGAACTGGCGAGAGTACTCGCGCAGGTTGCGGCGGATCGTGCGTTGCTGCTCACGCGAGAGCAGCGTCGGCGGACGCGGACGCCACAGGAGTTGCTTGAACCGCTCGACCTTGGCCTCCTCGACGCGCTGGCCACGGAAGTCCCACAGCGAGTAGCCCGACTCCATCTGCGCGCGCACACACACAAAGGGAAGAAAACGGTGGCGTATCAGCGGTTGCTCGAGGTTAAGAAGGCGGTAAAAGAAACACTCACCGAGGCAGTCCACATGCTGCCGTACGTCGCGACGTACCGACCCGACGGGTCCCACTCGACGTCGGTCATGCCGTACGCCTCGACAGTCGTGACGAGGCGGATCGCCGCGCCGGGGTCGGCCTCGTTCGCCTTGGCAGCATCCTCGCGATCGAGGTCGAGGTCGAAAAAGTCGACATCAAACTTGGTGTTGGACCCGAGGGTCGCGAGGAGGCAGTGCCGACCTTTCGGCGACCAGTAGACGTTGTTGACTGTCTTGTCCGGGAAAGAACGGAGCGAGAGGAAGTCGCCCTTGCGCTGGTCGTAGCCGTAGAAGGTGACGATCGTCTTGGGCAATTGGCCGTTGACGATGTTGGGGTCGTTCGAGGTGATGAGGCAGAAGCGCTGACCCGCCGGTTCCCACGCGAACGCAATGACGGCATCCTTGATTTCGATGACCTGGACGGGGATGTCCTTTTCCCGGAGACGGAACAGCTCGAGGTTGCAGTACTTGGTCTTGCCCGTCTTGGTGTGTCGGTCGACCTTGACGCACAGGAAGTCGCCGTTCGATTGGAAGTGGAGCTTGCACTGTGTGATTTCGCGGGGACAGGTTAAGTTTCACTCTGGTGACGGTAGGGAGGCGAGGAGAGAAAAGAAAGAAGACGCACGTCGTGCACGTTGAAGAGGTTCTTGGACCGGAGGATGGTGCGACTCGGGAGGGCCATGAGCGAGACGCGTGCCGGCTGGTTGGTAATCTCCGGAGTCCAGAACGCAAGCTTGTTCTCGCGCGCGCTCGACCCGGGCTTGGCACTCCCGTTCCGCTCGGCCTCGAGCGCCTCGCGCTCGGCGTCGTTCATCGGCGCCCACTCGAAATCAAACACGCCCTCGATCTTGATCGACTTTTTGCCGAGCATCGACAACGACGGGGTCTCGTAGACCGAGATCTGTTGGCCCGGCGTGACGCGCGCAGCGTACTTTTCGTCGGGCGACCACTTGAACATGGGCCAGCTGATGCGCTTCTGCTCGGTCGGGTCGTTCGAGTGGGCGGCGGCGCCGACCATGGGGAAAGTGCGGACGAGCTTGCCGGTGACGACGTCCCAAACGGCGACGTTGTTGCCGGCGTCCTCGTCGGTGAAGGGCGACATGGGCGAGTTGGACGCCTCGATCGGGCGCGGCGACCACGTGACGAGGTAGCGCTCGTACGGCGAAAAGTCGATCAGTTTGACTTCGGGGTGCGCGAACCGGTTGATGCGCTCGAACGAGGCGCCGCCCCAGAGCGCGACGCCCTGCAAATGGATCGTCGCGAGGTAGGTACCCTGCGGCGACCACTGCGTGAAGAGGTCGGTCCATTTCTGCCGGGGGCCCACCAAAGTTGCGAGTCAGTTGGGTTGTTGTTGCTGGCGTTTTCGGGGAAGGTGCTCTTACGTTGCGCTGGTGTGCGATCTCGCCGACGCCAGACTTTCCGGTCCAGGAAACACGGAGGTCGTCGCCGACGTAGAGGATGAGCTGGTCACGGCCGGCGGGGTCTGCGAGCCATGCACGGAAGTGCTCCTGCGGGGAGTACCGTCAGCCTCGCACCGCGCGAGCGAGGCTTGCTTCGCGCGAGGACTGACCCTGGGTGCCCACTCTTCCTGTTCGGGCTCGACGTAGGTGTCGTCGAGGTTGGCGTAGGACTCTACCTCGGTGAAGGGGACGACCGAGAGGGTGTGCCGCTTGTCGAATGCGTAGCCGTCGAGGGCGCGCTGGAAGACCTGGGCCTCTGTCGGGTTGTGGAGCGAGACAAACATGAAGCCCTTTGACTGGCCCTGCTCGTCGACGGGCATCTCGATCTGGTGGGTCTGGATTGCGATGCCGGCTTCCTTGGAGGCGGTCTTTGTGATGGCCTTGAGGAGGCGGTCTGCCTTGTCCTGTCCGACGACGGGCGCGCCGTCGAGCACGACGACCGAGTCGAGAGGCGAGACATACTCGGACGCGAACCTGCGTTGCGTTGCGGGTGGGTGTCAGTATGCTCAGTCTGATCAGTACAAGTGATTCCGGAACAGAGTCTGGCCCCCGTGTGGGTGTGGACTCCCGACGGGGTGACAAGGGGGGGGGGGAGAGGGATGCTCAAGGAGGCGAGCGAGAATGAGACGACGCGGCGAGTGAGAGTGCGAGAGCGAGACTGACTGGTGTTCGAGGTCCGAGTAGTCTATACCGTCGTGTTCCTGGTCACTCATCCTGCCACGCTGTATGCGAGTCTAGAGCCACGCACGCTGCCCTCGCTCGCTCTCTGCCTCTTGTCGCGCTCCTCGCGTTCGAGCTGCTTCCGCGTCAACGTTCGCTCGCTCGCATCGCCCCCACTTACCGCTGCCTAGACTCGCGAGTGCACGCCCGCAGCCATGGCCAAGCCACCGAACACAAACTCGCCACTCAAGCAAGTCAACCAGGCAGGCCAGCCCAAGCGATCGAAACTCGACGCGGGCTGGCACGACTTGACCCACAACCCGACCCTCTTCACCGACTCGAACCAGCACAACGTCCCGCCCCCGAAACGCTACTTTTCAGAGTTCTTCTGCTTGAACCCAAACAGAGCAACCCAGGACAACGCGCTCGCCGCTCTCTCGAACGACGACCTCCTGGGACCGTACAAGGTCAGTTCCTCGTTGTCCCCATCTTCTTATCGCCTGCTTCAGCCTGCCTTTATTGACTCCCCACGATCACGATCGGGGTGCAGAACAACATCTCGCTCCTCTTCATACATGCCGTCCGCACCCTCAAAGAAGCAAAACCGGACGACTCGTGCCGTTCCCACGCCGTCGAGGCACGTGCTATCGCTCACCCTCTCTCTCAGGATCAAGGTGACCACTTTTGGGGACTAACCTGTCAGGGACAACTGCGTGCAGACCCTCTTCCCTCTGCTGCGCAACGTCCTCTCGCGCGAGTACCCCAACCAGAGTTACGATGTCATCAACATCCTCGCGGGCAGTCTCGACCGGAGCGACCAGGTCTTTACCGTGAGTGGCCCCTCTTCAATGTAGCAAGGTTTGTCCCCGCTAACGAAAACATTTGTATGTTTCTCTCTGCGGGACAGGATCTCGTATCGGCGATCGACCTCGCTTTGCAGGATCGCAAAACTCCAACCGCCCTCCGTCACCGAGCGCTCCAACTCGCCCTCGTCGTCGTCTCGACCGTCGGCCAAGGGTCCCTCGTCGCCTACTTTCTCCGCCGCGACCTCTTTTCGACCCTTGTCAGCTTCATCGCCGACGAAGAGACGAAACCGTTCGCGTTCGAGGCGACCTTGTTGCTCGGCCTCCTCGCCAACTATCGCAAGTGCGAAGCGAGGAACCCGTACGGCGTCCGGATCGAGGACTTTGTCGAGGAAGGCGTCATGGAGGTGCGGCGCATCTTGCTTTCCCTTTGTTTTTTTTCCCTCTCTGGGCGAGTACGAGCGCTGGCACGAGCTGTTCAACGCGCGACATTCGCGGCGTCTCATCAACAAGTGCTCCTTGTATTCCAGTTTGACTGACGTTTTTCTTCGGTATTCCTCGCTTTCTGTCCTGCGCAGCGCATGATTGACGTCGTCTCGACTGTCTGCACCCGCGCGCGAGACGCCTACGTCGCCACATCGGACGATGCGCCTCCGACTCTCGTCGCCTCGCTCACTTCGTTCGTCTCATCGCTTCGACTGGCGGACCTGTTCAGTGGAGGGTTCTATTTGCCACCGCCTCCCCCACCCCCGCTTCCGCCGCCCGTCGCTGCGGTGACTGCGGGTGAGCAAGAAGAGGTCGGTGGTAGAAGTGACGGACCTTCGACAGTCGCCGCCGCCGCCGCCGCCGCCGTCGCCGTCGCCGTCGGAGGGGAAGAAGAGTCTAGACCGACGGCGGCGGAAAAGGGCAAAGGAAAAGAGAAGGACGTGAGCTCGCTGGACGACTCTACCCCTCCAGCGGTACCTCTCATCGAGACGAGCTCGGTAGAGCTTCCTGCGACTGGTCCCGGAACTGCCTCCTCTTCGACCTCTTCTAATGCTGCTTCGAGTGCGACGCAGCAGCGAGTGGACGCAACCCCCGCGACTCCCACGTCCACAGCCGAGTCGAATCCGATCACGCCTTCGTCGCCCATTGCCGAGCAGTCAAAGCCAAGCGAACCATCTACACCGGCGCCAACAGCAGCAGCAGCAGCAGCAGCGAAAACCACGACCCCCACTGCCTCCTCCTCTTCCTCGAGACCCCCCTCCTTCTTGTCTCGAACGAGCTCTACGCGGCCCGCTAACGTGCGACCGGAGGATGCCCCATTTGTGGAGCTCCCGCCCGCCATGACGGTCCTCTTGCTGCCTTTCCACGAATTGCTCGATTCCAACAAGACGTTCTGTTCCCTGGTGTACAACGACCGATCCGAAGGAGGAGGTCCGTCCCTCATGTGCTTGGTGCTCGCTGGCTTTCAATAGCTCTTTCCAGAGCCGCCCGACCTGACGTTTTCGCATGGTGCAGCAGGTCATCACCCACCCTTGCCGGTCGAGTTGATCTCGCTCGTCTCGTACATGGTGTGCCACGCGGCGCTCTCTCATCGCGCAAGGGTGTACAGCCGCCTCGCGTTCGTCATCTTGATGATCCTCGTCGAGGAGGGCGAAGGAAAGTTGACCCAGCCGTGGTGCGCGAGTGGAGGGGAGCACGAGATTCGGGTCTGCCGCCAAGTGAGACGGAATCGATCCGCCCCACGAGCATCGAAACAGTACTGATATACTGTTTGTTGCGTGGTCGCTTGATGCAGCGTCAGCCCCAGCTTCCGCAAAAGGATCCCCCCCGGTCGATTCCCTTATCCGCCCTGATCGATACCCTGGTCCTCTTCTTGAGACATAACCTGCGCAAACGCCTCGATGTCGAGACGTATACGTGAGTGCACACTCCCTCGAAACTTGATACGAAGTTGACCGGATTGACCGATCGTGATTTGTTGGCCTCCTGCTTCTTCAGGATCGCACTCCGCCTCCTTCAGCGTGTTTTCCAGCAGCTCAAGAACGAAGGCTGCAAGCTCGGTAAGCGTTCCTCCTAGCTGGGCATTACTGCTTTCGACTGACGACATGGCCTTCGGCTGATGACACCGACAGACCGCGACTGGGTTGTTGTCTGGCGTACGCTCCTCTCGCTCGCGAGTTTCATCGTTACCCACCGGGCCGACCTGCACCAGCTCGATTCGCCCCTCGATCCCCTCATCTCGCAACTGTTTGTGACGCTCGCGTACGCGGCATACTGGTCCGAGCAACTGCTCCCTGATCCGGCGACGCAGGCTCGGTTGTACTACGAGCTGTTGCACGCCGACGAGTCGCTCAGCGCCCTGTCCGACTTGCTCGGAATTTCATCCGTCTCTCCTCCGTTGAGTTCCTCGTCTGCTCCAAACTCGGGAGCGGCGAGTCCGACCTCCACCAAAAGTCCGGTGTCGACCTACCCTTATCTGTCCCGCCGCGAGACTGGCAACCAGTCTGGCTTCCTCTCGCTGCATTCGACTCTATCGTCGAGCTCGCCCTCGGGATTGCGTCAGCTCCGCGAGGAAGGAGGAGGTGGCGGCGAGGGCGGCAGCGGATACTCGACCGCGACCGCAAAGGGCAAGGAGAATGCCCGGTTCGTCGCGACGGAATGTATCGCCAACCTGCGGTCGACCATCACCTTCTTCTCGGGTCACATTGCCGCGTTCCGGGAAGCGAAACGCCTTCAGGAGGCCAACTCGTGGTGGCCGCCACGGCGGTACCGGTCCTCTTCTTCTGCTGCTCCAGGAGGAGGGGGAGGCAGTCCGGGCGCGACCAGTTCGGCGGCAGCGGCGAGCGAAGCCGAAGACCACCTCGAGCCGGACGAGATCCTCTCTGTCGTGCAAGCCAATCTCGGCTCGATCGAACTGATCGAGAGCGCCGCGATGGGTGACCTGCCGCGGTACGCGAACGAGAGGTCGGACCTCGTCCTCCATGACGCTCGGTTTTGGAAGGACGTGGTCGAGATCGCGTGCAGCGATACGATCTCGCTGCTGCAGGACGAGCCGCCCGTTTTGCCGCCGCCGACAGCAGGGCCGCCGTCATCATCATCAGTCAAGGCATGAGATGAACGACGAGGGCGCTCGGTAAGAGCGCCGCTGGGCTCTTTTCTGTTCTTCTTCTTCCGACGACGGTCAGGGTGGCGTGCAGGTCTTTCCCGTTCAACTCGAGTATGTGGGATTCCCGGAGCATGTTGTTGCAAGGCAGTCGTGTGCGGCCGTTCGCAGCTCTCTTTCTTTCTCTGCCTCGCGGAACTCTCTCGAGAAATCAAAAATCTTACACGGAGGACGCCGGTTACTGACGCCTGACCTCGTCCTTTCGTCCACTACCCGACGAGGGATCTAGTACTGCTACCGGCCGCGAGACGGACAGAATCGAGGTGGGTTGATGCGCACTCGACTCATGCCGAGGCTTCGGCGCGCTGCTTCTTTGCCAGACCCTTCATCCGCGAAATGTAGCTGCAGGTGACGGGCGTTCAGCGTCAGCGTTTTGGGACTCTGTGCGTTTAGGCAGGGATCGCTCGGCGCACTCGTCATATTGGCACCTGTTGCAAAATGGAGATGTTAGCCCGCGAGTTCTTCCTGCCGACCGCCTGCATGAGACTACTCACTTTTCGTAGACGTGTCTGTGCGCATTTTCCGAGATTGAGCAGCAGTCAGCTCTAGCCCTCTGCTTCTGTGCGAGTCGGGCACTCTATTCGACAGCGGGCCATTGCCCGACTGTAGCTACTCACCGCTCGTCGTCGCACTCTGTTTTACAGGATCAGGACGGGTCAGCCGCCCATCGCACAATGTCAAGAGCAAAGGAAAAGAGACGTACTCCATGTCGCATAGAGGTTCTCGTGCCGGCAAACGTTGAGGGGAATGAGGAGCCTGAAGGGCACGGAGAGGGTCAATCACCGCTTGCTCGCAGGGTCGTCTCGGTCGCCGCAAGCGAGTCAGCCGTGGGCTCACTTTCCGCAAGCATCTCGCCATCTGAAGCCAAGCAGGTGTCAGTCGGTGCGACACTCCCTGGACGAGACGAGACGAGATGAAGGGAACGCACCCGAGCGGCAGACGAGCTTCCTTGGCGCCGGCCTGGTCGGCTGGTTGAGGAGTGAACGGTTCGTTTGACGGCGACATGGCGGGCTCGCGAGGTGCTCTCTAGACTCGAGGGATGGCGAGAGCGAGTCGGCCGGACCGCCTGCGAAGGCTGGCCGCCGGTTGTATTCTCCACTTTGTATTCTAGCCATTACAAACTATTCAATTTTCCGGATCAGACCTCTAGAGAGCTTTGGCAGATTGCACACCCTTTTTTACACTTTTGCAAGGTGCTGCATAGGTTCAGAGTACCCCAACGAGCTCTAGAAGGCGACCGCGGAAATTGGGAGCTTTGCGGCAGCGTCGCGTCGCGCTTCCTCCCCTTTATCATCTCCGCGACTCGCCGACACGCATACAGTAGCCGCTGCTGGGGCTCGAACAGAGACGCACGCAAGCCAAGACATACGTCGGAACCGCTCGACGCGCGTCCAAGACCAGCGTTCCAATCGCTACCTGGTGACACCTCGCCCCGCCTCCTCTCCCTTTCAGCAGTCCGACCAGCTCTCGCCATGTCGGCACCCGCGCCCGCCATCTACAAGGCATGCTACTCGGGCGTACCCGTCTACGAAATGCCCTGCCACGGCGTAGCAGTCATGCGCAGAAAGGCAGACGCCTGGCTCAACGCGACCCAAATCCTCAAAGTCGCAGGCTTTGACAAGCCACAGCGCACCCGCGTCCTCGAACGCGAAGTACAGAAGAACACGCACGAAAAAGTCCAGGGCGGATACGGAAAGTACCAGGGTGAGTCGAGCGAGTTCTCTAGCCCTCGCTGCAGGTCACACGCAACCGCTCCCCCCCTCGCCCCCCTCCCGTCGTTCCGGCCATGGCTGATCTTCGCTGTCGCAATACAGGTACCTGGGTACCGATGGAGCGCGGCATCGCTCTCTCGAGGCAGTACGGCGTCGACCGGCTCCTGCAACCCATCTTTGACTTTGTCCCGACCGCCGACTCGCCCCCGCTCGCCCCGAAACACATCACCGCTGCGCCGTCCCGCCCCCGGCGCAAACACGACGTCGCACTCGACCTCGAAGGGATCCCGACCCCGCCGCCGATGGGCAAAGGCGGCCGGAGATCTGCCGCCTCCGCGGCGACGTTCGATGACCTCGACGACGACTTTATGCTCGACGGGAACGGCAGCGGTAGCGGCAGCCGACTGCGAACACCAGTGAACGGCGGTGTCGGCGGCGGTGCTGGCAGCGGCGACCCGAGCGACGCGAGTCAGACTCCGAGTCCGCTCGTCCACAACGGAGACGACGACGACGGCGACTACATCGACGGTCGGAGTAGCGTCGGTCCTTCTTCCGCGAAACGGCGCAAGATGGCCTCACAGCAGGACCATGCGCCACTCACGGCGCACCAGCAGATGCAAGGTCTCGGCCCGCTCCGATACGCGCGCATGATCCTCGACTACTTTGTGTCCGAGTCGACTCAAGTGCCCCCCTTCCTCCTGCAACCTCCCGCCGACTTTGACCCGAACGTCGTCATCGACGACGACGGGCACACGGCGCTGCACTGGGCGTGCGCGATGGGCCGCATCCGCATCGTCAAGCTGTTGCTCTCGGCCGGCGCCGACATCTTCCGCGCCAACTCGATGGGCCAGACCGCTCTCATGCGCAGTGTCATGTTTACCAACAATTACGACCTTCGCAAGTTTCCAGAATTGTTCGAGCTGTTGCACCGCTCGACCATCAACATTGACCGGAACGACCGCACCGTGTTCCACTACATTGTCGACATTGCGCTCCAGAAGAACAAGACCCAAGCGGCACGGTACTACATGGAGACGGTCCTGCAACGCCTCGCCGAGTACCCGGAAGAGGTTGCAGACATCCTCAACTTCCAAGACGAGGAAGGCGAGACGGCGCTGACCCTCGCGGCCCGCGCGCGGTCAAAACGCCTCGTCAAGCTCTTGCTCGACAACGGCGCAGATCCTAAGATTGCGAACCGCGACGGCAAGTCGGCCGAGGACTACATCCTCGAAGACGAGCGGTTCCGCGAGCAGGACATTAATGCCGTCCCCGTCAACGGTGCCGCTGCAAGTCTCGGCCCCGCTGGTCCCGCTGGCGCGAACCGAGCCGGTCCCTCCTCGAGAGCGTATGTCGGTGCAGCTCCCGCGCGGTTACACACCTCCGAGACGGGCCAAAAAGTCGCCTCCAAGGTCATTCCCGAAGTCGCATCGCTCCTCGAGACACTCGCGACCGCATTCGATGCCGAGTTGGCCGACAAAGATCGCGAGCTCGTCCAGGCCGATGCGACTATCGCTGCACTCCAGACCGAGATTGCCGAAGCGGAACGGGCCGCGCAGCAGCTCGAGCAGCGAGCGAAGCAGGTCGACTCGCTCGCGATCGAGGAAAAGGAGCGAGAAAAGGACCTCGAAGCCAAGATGGGCAAGCGGTTCCGCCTCGGGTGGGAAAAGTGGGTCCGCGACGAGGACCAGCGCGAGCAGCAGTACGAGCAGGAAGGCGGGCCGAGCGGCTCCTCCGAAGGTCCGCAACCCGACCTCGACGCGTACCGCGACCTGATCTCGAACCCGCCCGCGGACGCAAGCGAGCGCGCCGACGCCCTCCGAGCGCGGATTGCCGAATCTCAAACCGAGCGCCAACGCTTGTTTGCGCGCCTGGTCGAGCAACAGGCCGCGGCCGGCACGGGCAAGAAGCTCTCGCAGTATCGCCAGCTCGTCGCGCTCGGGTGCGGCGTGCCGTTGGACCAGGTCGACGCGGCTATCGATGCGCTGGTCTCTGAAGTGGACCAGCCGCGTCCCGTCGAAGCCTTTGCGGCATGAACAGCGCGGCCCTTTTCCGTTTGACTCTCCTTGCGACATCTTTTATCGTCTTCGAGTGGTTTCCTCCTCTCTCTCGGTCTTGTTCAGTATCTTCTCTCCTCTTTCGTATGTCTTCTGTGTTTGGACGCGTATCGGTTCACGCTTGGGGGCTCAATATGTCTTGTAATCATCACTACGTCTGCGACTCGCGACCTTTCGGACCTTTTTGAAAGCGTGCCGATACAGTGGCGCTCGACCGGTTCAGCCAGCTGCGGTGCGATAGCCACCCCTTCTGTGTGGACATGCATCGCGACCGACGGGGGGTCTGCCGATCTTGCTCCCCATGGGTAAACTGCGCCGTGGTCGGATCTTTCGCCCGACCGGCGGGCAACGTCGCAATGCCCGTCTCGGCGGCACGAACGGGGGCATCTCGCTCGTCTTGAGCGTCGTCGAAATCGGCGCAGTGAGGGCTTTCGCGCGGATGCAGAGTCCAAGCCGCCTTCAGGACCGCTCTGGCGAGAGCACCGATTCGAGTCCGAAAACGGCGAGGACCTGCGCCAGGCGCCGCTGGCATTCTGCGACTGCCTCGGCGCCCGTGAGTTTCTTCTTGGCGCCAGCTCCGTCTGCTCCGTCGCCGCCGAGGCCGCTCATGAGCGCCTCCATCTCGCGCATCTCGCGCCGTTCCCTCAGGACTTCCGAGATGCCCTCGTCTTCGTGTTCGCGCGCGTGGGCCTCGGCCTCCTCGTCCGGCGGCAAGACCTTGTTTGCGTCGAGTTGTCCGAGAGCGGTCACGAGCTCGCGAAGCTCTGCGATGACGGCGTCCCGCTTTGTAGGTGAGGACTCGTCCGAAGGGGGAAAGGCGGCCTGCAGGATGTGGCTGGCGTTCTTGGTCGCGTTGGCGGTCGGAACGGTCAAAAGAGAGAGCAAAGAAGCTGCTATGCCTCGCAAAGCGCCGACTTGTCGAGCATACGGCGCTGCAAGCTCGAAGCCTTGGTCGAAGCCGGCTTGCAACCGAGCATTCTTGCCCGCCGTGATTCCGTCGCGGTAGCCAGCCTGTACGAGAGGGGATCAGTGGTGAGGCTCGGCTTCTTGGATCAGCTTCGCAGTCACCGACCCACGTCTGCGTAGCGCTGCTCGAGGTTGTTCCATTCCTGCTCAGCGATGCGAGTTGGAGCTCCAGTAGGTGCTCCATTCCCTGCTCCAACCGCCGGGTAAACCTCGTCGTCGTGCCAGGGAGAGTCGTCTTCCATGTCGCTCGGGCCTCGCGCAGGACGACAAGCTTCTTGAGCACAAGCGTGGATGCGAAGCACCTTTTGCATGACGACCCAATGCAAATTCGAATAACTTCAGCCCATAGACTAAGCATCAAAGGGAACGAGACGAGAGGATATAATATCAACAATTGAACTCTAGCTTGCACCATCAAACGGCAAGCACTTGGTGGCGAGCGCCAAAAACAAAACGGGCGAGGGAAAAAAAAGTCCTTTTGAGACCGGCACCAGGCCAGCTGGAGAAAGAAGGGCGAAAGAGAGCGTCTTGTATGTTGTGACTTGAGGTATTTCCGATCCTTTATTCTTCGACGTTGTCCCGGAAATACTGCGCGGTGTCGTTGGCGTTCATTCCGACGATGTTGCCTGCGAGATCAAACGTAAAGCGTAAAGCGCAAAGGATCAGACACTAGCTAGATGTAGTCAAGCGTAAGGGCATACTCACCGGCCGCGAGGTACTCGCAGACGTAGTAGAAGCCGTCCTATTGGGGAAATGCTGTGAGCAAAGCCCGCATGGGTCGACGAGCGAGGAGAGAAACTCACCCATGCCCACTCTCCCTTCGGGTCGCGGACCGGCGTGCAGTACTTCTCGGCGCAGCCGATCTGGGTAGTACCCTTCCAAACCTGCAGCGCGATGTTGTCAATCATCGACGTCTCCAGCGACGAAGGGAAAGACGGTGCCTCCTCACCATCTGGGTGAAATGTCCGGTAGTGTCGTTGTAGCCCGGATTCGTGTAGTTGTAGAGCGATGCCTCGGCTGTGAGTACAGGCAAAATTGCCATTAGTTGTCGGTATATATTACGGCGTAATGAAGCGGCGAGATGTGGCAACGTACAGGACCACATGGAAATCGCGTAGGCAACGTTCGATTCGGCGCCCGAGTAGGCGGCAATGTTCTCTCCGGCACCAATAGCCAATCCACCACCGTGTTGGAACAAGCCTGCAGGGATGAAGAAGCGTTAATCCCGGCTCGCAGATGCGCGCGCGCAAAGAAGTCCTCACAGGTGTCCGCCCAGCTTTGCGCAGTTGCGGCGAGATCCGCGTTCCTGTTTAGGCGAGTGTTTTAGCAAGTGGTTCTAGAGTAGGATGGGTGCGAAAGACTCACCAAGTCAATGGCGCCGCGTTGTGAGCAGCACGGAGCTCATTGTGGGCAGCTAGAGAGATCGCTTCGAGATCGCTCGACGTGGGCGTGGGTGCCGCGGCACTCGTCGTCGTCGTGGTGGTCGTGGTCGTCTCGGCTTGCGTAGTAGTGGTAGTAGTAGGTGCTTGAGTCGTCGTCGTCGACGACGACGACTGGGCAGTGGACGAAGAGGTTGAGGAAGAAGTGCTCGCGGTGGATTCCGTAGTCGAGCTGGAGGAAGGCGCTTCGCTCACAGTGGTGGTGGTGGTGATGGCGATCGATGGGGTGGCATAAGCGTTGGACGAGGTGACCGTCGAAAGGGTCGTCGTGGTAGTCGTCGGAGTTTCGGTAGTGCTGATCTGCTCGGAAGTGGTCGAAGGGGCCGGAGACATCGAGGCGGTGGTCGAGGTCGTCTGGCTGCTCTTCACACTCGAAGTTTCGTGGTGGGGATGGTGATGAGGCCTGCGACTGCCTGGATAATCGCCTGGCGGCGCACTGTACTGGTATCCGACCTTGATGGGTGCATCGGGCAAACCGGTCGCCTTCGGGTGCGAGTAGTGGTAGTTCAGGGTGTTGCTAGTCGCCGTACCAAAGTGCTGTGCGAGGGGTGAGGGAGATGAGCGACGCGTGTTTACATCATGTTGGGCGATCATGACGGGCGTACCTTGGCTTTGCGACCGAGTCTCGAGTGAGGCGCGGCCACGGTAGTCGCCGGGTCGACTGCAACCGTCGCAACGGAGAAGCTCGGAACCAGCGCGAGCACGGAAACGAGGAGGAACGACAAGCGGGCCATGTTGAGGACGCGTTTCGGAAGACAAAGGAGAGCAGGAAGGGTGGGAAAGCACGGCGAAGGACCAGCTTCGCGGGGGGAGGCTCGGAAAGGGAGCGTAGGTGCGAGTATTCGCGGTACAGGGGTAGGAACGAGACTAGGAGCGAGAGAATGGAGAATGAGAGACGAGAAAGGAGAAAGAAAAAAGACGCAGACGGACGCGTCGCGCACGCGTTCAAATTGCCACGCGGTCGCAGCTCACGCACGCGAGCACGCGACGTACAAGTCGAGCACCTATCCGACCTATAGATAGCTTCTCCAGTCCCGAGAGACAATCCAAACCTGGCAGAGCTGCGTAGAGCGGTTCCTCACCCAAACGCGAAGACCCGTCAAAAGTCACGCGCACGCATTTTCTCTTCGAATTGTCCTTGACTCCACGATGTACAGGGATTTGACTCGCATGCATGTCATAAAGACAAAGATCGGCTACGCTGCAGAGACCGGGGGACCCGTCATCGAACGTTCGAGCGGATGCGGCGAATCTGTTCCGACGGCGGGCGTGTTGCGCCCTGACCCGGTCGTCGAGGATGGCGGCAACGTCGGACTCGGCTGGGGCGTGCTGTGCTGGCTGGACGTTCCAAACTGCGAATGCAAGCGCGAGGGAATAACAGGACTGTGCCCGGTCTGCTTGGCAAAGTGAGCAGGGTTGGGTTTGCGATCCTGCATTGCGTCGGGATCGAAGAGATGCTGCTCGTGCCATTGTAGCTGCCGACTCTGCGCGTTCGGAACAGCATTCGCGACGCCCGCCGGCATTCCGCCGCGCGGCGAGGCCCCGCGAGACTCCTGCAGCGGGCGACCGTCGCATTGTGGATGCGGACCGCCGGCGACTCCGCCGCGTCCGCCATCTGACGGGCCGTCGTGCCCCGCCATGGCCGGACCGGGAGGCAAGCCGTAGTGCTGCCGCAGGTTCCGGTTGTCGTCCGCCAATTCGGCGGTATACGACTTGAGCTGGGCCACGTACTCGATGGCTGGCAGACCAGATTCTGACGTCAGTACGCGGACTTTACGGCTTCCCTCTGAGAAAACTCGACTTGCCTTTGCTCAGAATTTCCCATTTGCTCGCTTTGAGCCCACGCTCGAAAGGCAGAGAGTCTCGAAGGTCTTCGAAAAGTTGCGTCATCTCTTTCCGTCGCTTGCGCTCGGCGAGTTTGTGGCTGACACGCAGCTCGGGACTTCGCGAGTACGGCGAATCCTTGTTCATCAGGCCTCCGGCAAGCGAGAGCGGGTCGAGGTGGATCGAGCCGCTCGAATTATGTCGTGTCGAAGCCTGAGAGTGAGTCTGCCAATCCGAGCGAGATCCGGCGTGAGGAGGCTGGGGTGCCGGTTCGGCGGACTGGAACGCCGGATTGCTCGCCGAACGTGACTGCCGTGGGTGCTCCCGCTCGCTCGGGGTCGCCGGGACGGACGAGACCGTCAGGGCCGGTTGGCCCGGTCGAGCTGCTCCGACGAAGGAAGGCGCGGATCCTGGAGGTCCTCCCGGTGCGTTCGAGCTTCCGACGAAACCTGACGGGAGGCCTTGCATCATCTGACTGACGCTGGGTATACTCGGTCGGCGAGGAAACATTGCGGCGCCGGCGGCCGCCTGTTCGAGCGGATTGTAGTGCGTTTGCTGCCCGCGCCCGTCCCAGGGTGAACCGGCGGGCATGTGTGGATTCGGAGCCGGCGCTGACGGCGGCCGAGAATCGTACGTAGTCGAAGAACTCGAGGGCATCGAGTGTGGCGGGGCGTAGGACGTCATCGAGTACGAGTGACCGCCCGAACTCGCGTAGCTGCCGCCGCTATCGCGACGCTGCTCCTCCCACGGCGCGACGTGAGGACCGGGCAAGCCCATATCCTGTTGACCGTTTAGCGCACCAGACTGACCGAGCTTGTCGGAACCTCCAAGCGTAGACGGCTGACGCTTCGAGTCGGGCAGTCCACCGGCGTGCTGGCCTAGCCCGCCCAGGTACGGCGATTGTCCGCGACCCGCATCTCCCTCATCCTGAGCCTTCCGCTTCACGCCTGTTGCAGGACTCGCTCGGCCTGACGGTGCCCTGCGTGGGGAGACTGGCTCGTTCGCGGGGTGCGAGAGCGAAGCTCTCCGCATCGAATAGTCGACGTACGATGGCGCGTCCGTCGGGGCAGCGCTGGCGGGTGTGCTGGAGCCCAGCGGTGTCTGTGAAGGCCCGCCGAACCGATAAGACGAGAGCGGACCGACGGAGGGCGAAGGTGCGAAGTGCTGCTCGCCGGGCGGGCCGTAAAAACCGTCGTGCTGCGTCGGCCCACTCGTCGGAGGATACCCCGGAAACCCCGATTCGAGTCCCGGATGCCATCGCTCGTGCAGGCCATTCGCGCTGCCACCCGCGCCATTAGCATTCGCAGCACTCGCGCCGGTTTGGGGATGCACGTTCGGATGCGGAAGGCCGTCTTGCACGTGACTGATTGCGCCTGCCGTCGGCGTAAGGCGATACGGGTCACCGGGACGAGCGTGTCCGGTTCCGACATCGTGTGCGACCGAAAAGGCGTGCAAGAAAGGGTCCGAGTTGATCGATTGGCGGCGACCGCCGGCGAATGCCTAAGGGTTTGTTTGTTGTTTAGCGGACGGTCCGCAAGGATCTCTGCTGTCGTGACACCCTCGACTCACCGAGTGTACAAAGAGGTCTGCGGAGGGAAGCGGTACGGGAGGCAGTCGCACGGCAGCAGCTATGTTGGGCGCCGCAGTCTGAGACGAGGTCGAAGCGGCGGACGGCGGGGCGGACGAAGAGGCAGAGGGGGCCATTTGGTGCGCGGCGTGCCCCGCGTGCGGATCATGCTCGTGCGGGCGCGACATGTCGGATCGGCGAGCGTCTCGTCGCCGTGCGTACCGTCGAGGTCAGAGCCAGCAAGCGAACCGATGATGTCTCGTCGCTGTCGCTCGTTCCCCTTCGCTCTGGCGAACAAACAGCGTCGGTGAAAAGGCCACCCGGTAGTGACGAGTCCGTTCCCGAGCGTATGCGGTCCGCTGTCGAGGTTCCTCCACGTCTGTGCTGGGCAGAGCGCCTAGCGGGGCACCGACGTCGACGTCGTTGCGGCGGTGGGGTCGCAAAGGGACGCAGGCGTACGGGCGGGAAGCACTCGGCGCCGTTGACGTTGCAGCAGCTCGTTTGCGCTGCTCGCTCAGTGCAAGAGAAGAAACTCGCCGTAGGTGTGTAGAGCAGGAGGTCCAGTCTTCGGCTCTCACGCTAAATCTAGTTCCCCGGATGTTTTCGCAAATCAAAAGGGCGCTTAATGAATTCCGCCATACTGTGTGCTCGAACTCTTACTGTGCACTCTACAGTCCCTTCTTGCTGTCCATGACCGAAGGAGGGATCGATATGGAGCTTCATCTCTCGGATATTTGGAAACTCGAGATTCTAAACATTTCCGCCAGTTCCTACGTTTTGCGCCAGCTTCTTGAGATTGTAAGGGACAGAGTATCCACCACGCCTCAGATCTTGCGGGTTTCCGCGTCCGCGCCGTCATGTCCGGCGGCCGAGTCCTCGATGCGCTTGAGCGCGCGACGGGACAGCCACATGTCCTCGGGGACCACCCACCACGACACGGCGCCGCACAGGGTGACAAAGACAAAGATGACGGACGAAAAGTTGAAGTTTTCGGCAGTGACCGGGAACTCGAGGGGCGAGAAGAGGGGTCCGAGAAGGTAGACTGCAGGAGAAGGCGGCGAATAAGTTCCAAAATTCGCCCCGAATTGTCGGCAACAGGAAAAGGACTCACGGTTGAAAGCGGCTGCGATGAAGCAGAACGGCACTGAAAGGCGTCCGTTCGACCACTTGGCGTTGGCGAACTCTCCGCGAGTAAAGAGAAGGCGCAAGACCGGGATGAGGGCGTACGCCGCGATCGTTGGAACTCCACCGCAGGAGATGAGCGAAGTGAACGCGACGGCAGATGGCAAGATGGTGCAGAGAAGGATTCCCGCAATAAACCCAATGAAGAGGATCGCGTTCCGCGGCTGTCCATTCTGGTCAACCTTGCCGATCCATTTCGAACCGGGCAGGATACCGTCGCGGGCGATCGCAAAGATGAGTCGCGACGCCGCTGTGACGGCGAGAGACGTGTTGATCAAGAGGCCGACCGTCGCGACGATCGTCATGACAAGTTGGCCTCCTTTACCGAGCGCGAGCTGGTAGATGATGACGAACGGCTGCGGCGTCGTGATCGAGAACAGCGTGTCGATGTCCGGCGAGCAGAACTCGAACAGGAGCAAGAGCGGGAACGCCAACACGGCCGAAGCGACGCACGACCAGAACATGCCGCGCGCCGACGCGACCGAGGCGTTCTTGGTCTCCTCGGCGATGTGACCCGACGCATCCCATCCCGTGAGGACACCCGAAGTCGAAAGGAACGCGAGCATGAAGGCCCAGACGTTCGAGCTCGACCCGGTCCCGTTCTCGTATTGCGTAAAGACCCACTTGGCGCTCTGGAACCCGTACGTCTTGGAGACGCCGATCGGGAGCCAGATTACGGTCAGGAGGAGGTCGAGCGCGATGATGATCGCCGACGCCTTGAAGATCCAGGCGAACTTGCGCGGCGAGATCAGGTTGGACGCGATCGCGATGACCAGGAAGACCTCCGAGACGGCCCACTGCACCGCGCGGAACTTGATGTTGGAGGGGTCGAGTCCTCCCGGGAACGCCTTGTTGAAGACGGTCAACTCGGACAGGATATAGTTGGTCGTTCCTTGCGTGTTGGACGCGACGAACGAAGTCCATGCCGTCGAGGACCAGTAGGCGCTGGGAGGGTCAGAAAGGGATTAGTTTTTCGACCTCGTTACTATTGGTGGGGGTGAGCGAACTCACACGACGAAACCGAAGAAGCGGCCATATTTCTTTCCTCCCGCTTCGGCGGCCCAGACGTAGATGGAGCCACTCAAGGGGATAGAGGAGCAGATCTCGGCGAGACAAGCGGCTGGAAGGGAGGCAAGAGTCAGTCTCCAGCAGAATGGAGGAGACGCCACGACAGAAAAACTCACCGGTGATGCACATAAAGACGCAGGTGACGAGCATGCTTGTCCATAGCGCGACCGGTCCGCCGTTGTAGAGACCGTAAGAGTAGAGCAAGCGCGCGCCTCCGACGACGTACAGGGAACCGAACCCGGCCATGAAAGCTTCGAATTGTGCCCATGTGCGATGGAGAACCTGGAGACCGAGAAGGGGTCAGTGACCATTCTTCCTCCAGAGGACACGGGATATCGTGTATGTCTCCCACCTGCTTGTACCCGAAGGACGCCTTCAAGTACGAACTGGTCAAAATTAGCTTCCATCTCGCAAAAGGGGAGAGAGTAAAGGGAGTTTCTAAGCCTATCCTCGCCCAGAGACGGCGGGATGAAGAGAAGGCAAAGTGTTTGGCCGCATCCTTTCGCACCCATTAAGGTGGAACAAGTTCAAACGGTATCATCTCAGCACCCCGGCGCACTCTCGCCGCGAAACCGCCCCTCTTCCCGTAAAGAGAAAGAAGGAGGGACAGCGAGAAGTGGCGTAACCCTTCCCAACCTTTGGCCTACTCCGTCAACACTCTCGTGCGCATGAGGGAGGCCACGGGAATCACCCCGGCGGGCTCCAAAATGCACACGAGAGTTGGCGAGCAAAGCCAAAGGTGTGTGGGGAGGCAGGGGAGCACCCGTAGCGACCTAGTGAAGGGGATGTTGAACCCCGTAGACTGGGAGGTTCTAGTATTGAGCCGTACACGTTCGGATGAGATTCGTTTGTCGGCGGTTGAAGTTCGGCTTCAGGATGCAGACCGAGACTCGCGTTCCCTCATCGCGGGTCGTCCTCTGCAGCGCAGGGGCTCGTGCACCGCGAGACTGACAAGCTGCTCCTCGTCGCCGTACGTGTCGATGCTGTCCTTGTCGCTGGGAGCCATCGTCGAGTAGCAAATCGATGTGAAGAGAATAGAGTCAAGCGGGGTGCGACGCGGTGAAATGATCGCCTCCTCACTTGGCTCCAGATCGAAAGGGTGGAGCTTGGACCGCTTCCCTCGAAAGCCCTTGATTGCTCGCCTTCCTTCGCCGCTCTGCCTTCCCTGGAATCTGTGCAACTGAAACTCTCGCATCCCAATCTCGAGAGCGCTTCGGTCCGAGCGCTCCAACGTTGTGCTCCGATTGACGGTGTTCCAGCGTACTCGCTCAAGCTCGCTGACGACGTTGATAAGGATCACCGAGGACGCGCGCTGAGATACGAAACAGACGGTGTTGCAGAGTGGGCACAGATTGTAAAGATGCGATTGAAAACAAAAGGACAGTCGAACAGCGCGTCGGATGGGCGAATCAGGCGCCGTACTCCTTACTGATGAACTTGCCTGCAAGAGCGAGAGTCGCCGTCAGCATGGTATTAACCGAATGACAGGCTCCGAGAAACGTCAGCGCGAGAGTGAAAAGTACCGATGGTGATCTGCTGGATGTTGCTGGTACCCTCGTAGAGCGCGCCGACTGCCGGCAACGTAAAAAGGCGTCAAGAACGCGGTTCACAGACTCCGCTCGCATGCATATCAACACAGAAACAGTCCGACTCACTCTTCGAGTCCCGCC
Source organism: Rhodotorula sp. CC01 (assembly GCA_021654155.1). Classification (NCBI taxonomy): domain Eukaryota; kingdom Fungi; phylum Basidiomycota; class Microbotryomycetes; order Sporidiobolales; family Sporidiobolaceae; genus Rhodotorula; species Rhodotorula sp. CC01. The sequence continues at coordinate 404,371 of JAKEZK010000007.1, forward strand.
AGTACTTCTCGATACCCGTCTCGCGAGTGTAGCCGACTCCACCGGCCCACTCGATCGCGCTGCCGGAAGCCTTCTGCGCAACGACCGACGAGTACCACTTGGCCATGGCCGCCTGCTTGGTGAACGCGTGACCCTGCTCCTTCAACCGCGCTGCGTTGTACGTGAGGAGACGAGCCGCCTCGATCTCGGTCGCGACGTCGGCAAACTGCATCTGCATGCCCTGGAACTGCGGTCCGGCGAACGGTCACATGGAAGCGAAATTAGCATCCCCCTCGATGACAAGGATCAGAACGACAATACGCACGTTGCCGACGGCCTGGCCGAACTGCTTGCGCTCGAATGTGTACGGAACCGCCTTGTCGAAAGCGCCCTGCGCGAGACCGACCATCTGCGCGGCAATGCCGACACGACCCTCGTTCAGGATCTCGATCGCGTACCTGCGCGGGGGATGTGCACAGGTGTCAATCTCATAAACAGGCAGGCGGGCGGGCAAAAACGAGCGGAGTCCGGACTGACTTGTAACCCTTGCCTTCCTCGCCGAGCAGGTTCTCAGCCGGAATCTTGACATCGTCAAAGGCGAGTGTGCAAGTGGACGACGCGCGAATACCAAGCTGCAGATGATAACGATACGGTCAGTGGCTGTTCGCACTTGGGGGGACTCAGACTGAACGGGAGGGCGTGGGCACGTGAGAAGGACGACAAACCTTCTTCTCCTTCTTGGCAATCTGGATGCCCATCTCCTTCTCGACAACGAAGCACGAGATGCCCTTGTAGCCCTTGCTCGGGTCCAGAGTCGCAAAGACCTGCGGCGGTAAGAGATGGTCGGTTTGGTGGAGGGAGAGCAACAGACCTCGGGCCGTCAGTCGACTGACTCCCGACGCGCGCCTCTACGCGCCTGAAACTGCCGGCACGCGAACGCACGAGGAAGATATCGGCTTCTGCCGAGTTCGTGATCCACATCTTGCTGCCGTTCAGGGTGTAGTAAGAGCCGTCCTCGCTCTTCTTGGCGGTCGTCTTGAGCGCAAAGGCGTCAGATCCGGACGCCGGCTCGGACAGGCAAAACGATCCCAGCTGCGAGTACGAGTGGTTAAAAGCTGCAATACACGGCAGGAGGTGGCGCGGAGTGGTTGCGCTCGCTTACCTTCTCAGTCGAAAGCTGCGGGAGGTACTTGTCCTGGAGGTGCTGGCTCGCGTACTTGCGGAACACGGTGTTGACAAGGGTGTTGTGGACGTCGCAGCAGACACTGACGGACGGGTCGACCTTGGCGAGCTCCTCGATGACGAGGATCGCGCTGGTGAACGAGGCGCCGGCGCCTCCGTGGTCGGGCGAAGTCTCGATTCCCATCAACTAGGCGGCGCAGGCCAAACGCTCTCCGTCAGTGATGTTTTGTCGTCAAGCCGTGCCTGCGGATCGCGTCGGGAAAACTCACGCCCTGCTCAAAGAGGCCTTTGATGATAGCCGGGTCCATCTTTTCGTTCTCGTCCATCTCGGCCACTTTGGGAGCAACGACCTCGTCCGAAAACTTCTTGACTGTGCGCGGGATTTGTCATCAGTACGCTGCGAACGCCGCGGACGGAGCCACGATCTCGAGAACGCGCGGATAGCGACGGCAGCAATGGCAGACTGACCGAGGTCCTTGAGCATGATCTCCTCCTCGGTGAGAGTGTAGAGCGAGGTGGGCGCCTCTCCCTCGACATAGGACGAGAATGCCCTGCGCGCGAAAGGACCGGGTGTCAGCGATGAGCTCGTGCGTGGTTTCCCGAGGAGCAAGGCGAGAGAAGTGCCAAGTGGGGGATCGCGGGCAGGAGCGTACCTCGGCTGGACGCGAGGGGCCCACGCAGGAGCACGGCGGGCAGTCGAGCGGGCAATTCGCGAGAGCATCCTTGTGACTGTGGATAAGCTTAGAGAGCGTTCAGGGAAAAGAGAAGAGAAAGAGCGATCCAAGTGCGTCCACGCAGTCGGCGAGTCGGACGCCGGCGTGCCGAAATCCTCGAGTCGCGAAGATTGCACACGCTACATGCAGTTTCCAGTCTACTTGTTGGTCAGCAGTTGATGTCTATTCAGTTATGTGAGTTACAGTGGGAGAACCAAGGCCGGGAAAGAGCACAAAGCTTGTAACTCCGCGGAGATGCTGGGTTCCAGCCGCCAGCCCAGCCGCCCTCGCCTTCGCCTTCTCTCTCTAAGCAGGTGTGACCAGGGGGCCTCGCGGCCTGCGACGTCGCCTGAACAAGGATGCCAAGCTCAGACTACCAACATCGACCAGGCGGGTCTCTCAAGCTCAAGGGCGGTGGAGCAGAGACGTGAGTCGTCGCCGATCCATCTGTCGCCCAACCAGATCAAGGCGCATCCCTCCCGTTGCGCGGTAGTTGACCTCTGGCCGAGGCTCGCAGGAAAAAGAAGAAGAAGAAGAGCAAGTCGAGCACCTCGCAAAAGCTGCGCGAGGAGGAGACGGTGGCCGCCGCGAGCGGGTCAGGCTCCGATCGCGAGGTCGCGTCGTCCGCCTCCGCGACGGGCTCGACCGCCAGCCCGTACAAGACGGAAGCCGAGCGCCGGTTCGAGGAAGTTCAGCGCAAGCGGGTGAGTCAGGGCTCGGAGACACGGCGGGCTTCACCAGTCAAGAGAGACTGACCTCTCTGGCTCTGCCTCTCGTCGCTCAGCTCCTCGACAAGGCGGCCAAGCAGGCGCTCAAGTCTCACAAGGAGCGAGTTGCCGAGTTCAACGAAAAGTTGGAAAACATGTCGGAGCATTACGACATCCCCAAGGTGCGCTTCCCACGTGAGGAGTCCCTCGAATGTATTCCGTCAAGAGACTGACCGACCACGTTGCCTGCACAGGTTGGACCGGGTTAAGGTGGTTTTTTGCGACTTTTCTCGTATTCTACTCGTGTTCTATGCAATCTGTTTCGAGTCAAACAAACTTCGCTTCCGAATCGGAACCGCGCATATGAACGTCGAGAAAGAACAGACGACCATTAAACCTTAGAAACCGATGCCCCTTCTACAACCACATACTGCTTTCAATTACGCCGTCGCTGCAACCTCCTCGGCCGGGCGGACGTAAGTCTCCTTCATCCGCTTCTCGACATACGCGCCCGCCGTGATCGGCTCGTATTTGGCCGGTCGGTCGGCCGTGATGCAAGACGGGAGCGTCTCGAGCATGGCGTCGTAGTCGAGACCGAAGAAGAACGGCATCGACATGCGGTCCTGGCCGGTGCGGTTGATGGCGCGGTGGACGGTCGACTTGAAGACTCCGTCTGAGAAATACCATGTCAGATCTGAGTTTCTCTGGAGACAGAAGCAGACATACTCGTGATGCGCTGCAGCTGGTCACCGATGTTGACGACAAAGGTGCCAGGCTTTGGCGAGGCTTGGATCCACTCTCCGGCAGCGTTCAAAACTTGCAACGCCTGCACGTCGCCGTACTGTGCCAAGAGCGTGAAGCACTCGTAATCACTGAGAAGAGCGGGGGGGCTCGTCAGCCCGAGTACAGTCAAAGAAAGCGCGCAGCAAGGGAAGCTTCTCACGTGTGAGCGCCGATTCCGATCTCCTTGGTGTCGACCGGTCCAAACTGCGGCGGGTAATGCAGGACGCGCATCGCCGACCCGGGGTGCTTGAGCTTGTCCGCAAAGTACTGCTCGGGGAGGTCGAGCGCGAGGGCAAACAGCGGGAAGAGGCGCTGACCGAGCGCCATGATCTCGCTGTAGGCGCGCTGCAGTGTCCGGCGGAACTCGGGCAGGTCTTCGGCCGACGGCCAGACGTTGCCGGAAGTTTGCGTGGACGACATGGCCGAGTGGTCGTCGCCGAGGTCGAACGCCTCGTGCATGTCACCTCGGCTCGCCGGGTCGACGTTCTCGCCCTTCAAAGCTGCAGGGAGCGCGGTCGACCATCAGCCCCCGAATCCTCGCTCAGTAGCCAAGTCTTCATGCGCTACGTGCGCAGAACTCACGAACGTAACCCTTGAAGCTGTCTCCGAGCTTGTGGTCGACTTCCATCTTCTTCTCCATGGGCTGCGCGAAAAAGGTCTTTGCCTGGTCGAATGCCGCGTCGAGCACATCCTGCGGCACGCCGTGGTTCGAAATGTAGAAGAAACCGGTAGCGATAGCAGCCTGTTGACATGTCGAATACGAGCGGGCACGGGGTGTGGAGCGCGGAGGACAGCAGGCGGAGTGAGCGGACGGAACTCGACGGATCAGCAGCGATAGCGAGTTGGCCTCACCTCTTGGACCTGCAGGCGCTCGATAGTCAGCTATAGAGCCTTCGAGCCTGCACCCTGTGTAGCGCACCTCTGCTGCCAGAGCTCTGCGCTCCTCGACGTTATCCGACTGCAGCTTGGAGAGGTCGATAACAGGCAGCTCCGTGAAACTCTTGCCCTCGACGTCGTTCGAGACGAGGCGTTCTCCGAGACCGGTCTTGATCACCGACATGTTGCTCTAATCGCTCGTCGGTACAGTGAGATTGCTAGCCAGTGTGTGCGGGCGGGAACAAGCTGCAGACCCCAGCTCGAGCGAACCCGGGTGGGTCTGTGACTGTCTCGGTCCGCCGCGCGGCTGCAGCTGGGACTCCGCTCTTTGTCCGCTCGGCCGAGTTGCGAGTCGATCGAGGCTCAGCAGGGCCTCCCCTGCACTGCTAAGATGACGTACAGGGTCACGTGACCAGCAACGCGTGAGGACGGCGAAGCTGCGGCCGCCGTTGTTCCCCTTCGACACCGGCTGCTCAAAGCGCGATGAGCGCTCAGACCGACTGGAGAATGGCTATGTCGCTCGACGTCATATCGCTTCCGCCAGCGCCTACCTCCGTCGCCTACCTCCGTCAAGCCTTCACGTGCACCGCGGGCGCCTCGTCCACCCTTGTCGCGCACACCGGCGTCAGTGCCCATCTCAGGCGGCTTCTACGAGACCGACTTCTTGAGCATGCAGCTCCCACGCAAGGGTGTCAGTGGTCGCGATCAGCGGGCTTGGAAAGTCGCGAGGGCGCTCGACGCCCTAAACGAGGGTGGATTCAGCGTACGATCTCTCAATCTCGCGCTCGCGTCGTCGCCGAATCAGCACATTGCACGCTGGCGCTCTCGCACCGTCAATAAGAAGGCTGGCGGCGACAGTGAACATTGGGCTGTGACCTGTCTGCGCGCCGAACTCGCTCGGACCCCCAACGCCGACAAGAGGTCCGACATCGAGCGCGACATCGTCCAACTCGCCGCCGAGATCCTATCGAGGGAAGCCAAGAGAGGCCAAAGGGACTCGCGCCTTACCTGCAATGCCTCACATACGACCCGTGACGAGATTGGCGCCATGGACGACAACCTTGCGTCCCTCGGTACCCTCATTCCCGCTCTCTTCCCTCTTCTCTGGTCATTGCTCGTCACGCTTGGCACAGGGCCGTCGCGATCAAAGCTTAAGAAGCGCAGGAAGTCGGACCAGTCGCAGGCGATGGACATTGAGGAGGATTTGGGGGCTGAGTGCGAGGAGGAAGAGAAGCGGGTGAGCGAGGAGGAAGGCGCCGCGTCCCCAAGTGGCGGTGCGGCGGAAACGGATCGAGCTGGGCCCGTCGAGCGAGTGAGTTGACGCAAATCTTCTGTACGCGAATATGGCGCTGACTCCCTACGAGGGACAGACCGCCGTCACCATCGTCTCTCAGCTCATGTACCTCCGCTGCCGCTCAAGCAACCTCCTGCCCGTCGTCACTGGCATCTTCCTCTCCGCTGAAAAATCCTCGCGGCGAGCTATCGAGTTTTTCCACTCGCTGCGCATCTCGACGTCTTACAGCACCATCCGGCGCCTCATCCTCAACGATGAGCCACGGGTCGCGCAACCTTGCCCGGTTGATAACAGCACGGCGTCAGAGACGACTTCGGCGCAGACTTTCATGCAGGTACTTCCGATAGAACCTGTAGACTAGAAGGCGTCCTGTATATAACATGTGAACGCCCCCCTGCTGACATCACGTGTGGCCGCTATGGAAGGCGCTTCCGAGTCCCAGACGATTTCCTCAACCATGATGGCGGAACCCTGACTTCATTCAAATTGCAGCTACGGCTGGTCTAGTGCATGTGCTTTGCTCCCTTGTTGTGGCAATCTGGCAAAAGGTCGGACTTGATCCTGTATTGCAGCGACCTTTGGTCAACTTCAGTCAAGGGAGGGAGTCCAGCAGCAGCTCGAGCGGGCGCGTTCTTCTTTGTGGACGAATTTACCACTCGTGCTGCTTCTGTATAGTATCTCGCCAGAACTCCACGCTACGGGGGAGAAGAAGCCCGACGTAATAGCGGAAGGTGCGGGACCTTCTCAAGTCAATCGGACGACCGTCGCACTGGCAAGGTGTACTTGTGCAGCGCACAGGGCCCGCGTCTCTAGAGTAGAATTGACCCTTTCCGTGTCATGTGGGTCTGCGCCGCAGATTTCGCCAGGTAGAGGCGTGAAAAGAGTGCCGATTCTGTCTGTACGGTGGCGAATTCTTCAGTAACCGCCAAGCTCGTCTGCTAATCCTGCAGCCGCCGAAGACCTACACTGTGTAAGCGGCAGGGATCTAAAGGGCCCTCTCGAGTCCTGGGCTGTCTACTGTTGGGGAGTCGAGATAGATTGCCACACTTTCGTAGGAAGAGGACTGATTCACGCCAAGGTGAAAAGCCCGCCTACCATGGCTCGGAGCGAACATACTTGTGCGCTTCAGAGACTGCTCTCTAGCGAGCAGCACACTCGATAACGACTTCAGAGCCCCGGGATGAGAAAGATCGCGGAGCCATGAAACCAAATCCGAAATCCTCGGCGATCTCACGAATGAGACCATTTGTCACCACGCCGAGCGCGAATTGCTTACAGATCCCCTCACAAAACAACCAGGTCTGGGACAGACACGGGGAAGGGTAAAGGTCGCTGGTGTTGCAGGGTGGGCAAAGTGCGACCGGCGCACACGCGCGTCACCCGCTCGCGCGAGAGGAAGAATCAAAGAGATGTCTACGATCAATCGAAACTGTAAAGAATAAAGAAAGAACGCGCATCGACCAAAGAGGACGGGCGGGTTCGAAGTGCAAAGAGGGAGGAAAGTGTCTGTGGGGGAGAAAATCGGTAACGAATGTATGCGAGTCGTGGAAAGGTGCGCAAGAAAACGGCCAAGGGGGCAAGAACAGTGCGAAGAATAATGCGAAAGAGGGGTATAGCGACGAAAAGGCGCAAAGCGACGCGCAGTCACGCGTGATGCTGCCGACTGCGCCAGATCAGTAGTGGTGCTGATGCTGAGCGCGCGAGTCCGGCCTATACGGCACGCCGTACGCGTCGGCCTGGTTAATTGCAATGGTAGGCATTTGCTCCAGTCCGGTGCCGGCGTGGTCGTAGGACATTTGCGCCGCGGTGGGCGACTGGTACGGGATCTGCATCATCGGCGAGAGGGGGCGCTGCGAGCCGGTTGAACCGGCGCGGTGAAGCTCGCCGAACGAGTACGCCTGCTCTTGCGAGTAACCCAGGCCGGCGGCGGCTGTAGAGGTGGAGGTCTTGAGCGTGTTAGAATGTCACTCTAGTGACGGACTGACGGGCCAGAGGAAACCTACGCGGGCTAGCTGGCGCGCCATAGTACGGCTGCTGCAGATACTGCTGGCCACCGTAAGGGATAGTCGGCATGGTGCCGAGTCTGTCGCAGAAAATAAAGTCAGTTTCCTCCTGAAGATGAAGGAATACGGGGGTACTCACCCTTCGCTCATCTGCGGCGGCGTGCCCGGCAGACTGTTCTTGCCCGAGTCGCTGCGAGCAAGACTCGACGCGTAACCTGGCGCAACACCCTGTCCGGCCATCCCGTACGGTCTGTCGTCGCTCATCCCGCTGATGTTGCGGGCGTGAGCGAGCGTGCCGGGGACGAGGTGAGCGTCGTCCGGCTCGTACGAGCTGTGGTCGTTCAAGTCCGGGTCGGTCGGGTTCGGCGAAAAGTCGAGCTCGGACCGGAGACGTTTCTCGAATCGCTTCGAAGGGGACAGGGCCGTCTTGCGGATGATGTACCAGATTGCGAGCGCGCCGACGAGAACCGATCCGACAACGATGATGGCGATCAAGGCGGGTTTCGGAAGACCACCCGACGATGACGAGGAACTCTTGCCGTCCGAGTTGAGCGCGGCGTTCGAGCCCGAGGCCGACGCGGCAGAAGACGAAGCGGTCGAGGACGCGCTCGAAGAAAGTCCCGAACTCGCAGACGATTGCGAGGCGCTGGTTACCGCCAATGAAGAGGCTTCGGCGGAACTGATCACCGTGCTAGTCACGCGCGATGCAACCTCCGAAGGCGAAGACTCGGTCGAGACCGACGAGCTCGTCTGCGCCGACGTTTGAGTGGCGCGCTGCGTGCTCGACGAAGTCTCGTGGGCGGGGTCTGAAGCGGACGAGCTCGTCTGCTCCGACGCCGACGTAGCGGAAGCTTGCGGCGAACTTGAGGATGCCGCGGGGACGGACGAGGTCGCCTGTGCGCTCGTGGCGGCGGGCTGCGTCGAAGTTGCAACGGCGGGTGTGCTGGTGGTTGCCGCCGCTGCGTTGCTCGCCGCCGCACCCTGCTGGACCGCTCCACTCGCGCTCACTGCACTACCGCTTCCAGGAGCAGCACCCCCCACTCCAGTCAGGCCGTTCACGATCCCGCCGACGTCGACCTGGCGTTTGTGCCTGAGGCGCATGCGCGACTGGGCGCCGCCGTGCGAGAGAAGTTCGGACCGGGGCGCCAAGTCGGGCTGGCGGCTGGCGAGCGCGACTGTCGCGAGTGCGAGCATCGACATGGTCGCACAGCTGCTGGTCCTCATGGTTCTCGAGGTCTACTGCTTGTCGATTTTTCGGTGGTTTGGAACGTTGAACGATCGAGGCAAGGGCGCGGTCGACGCTGGCGAGGTTGGCGCGCACAGGCGTAAGTCTAGGAGGGTGTCTGGACGCGTCGATGAACTCTAGTCGCGACCAGCGCAACTGTACACCGCTTGAACGAGTGTGGTTGGGCGAGACTCGGAGAGGGAAAACAAAGCCAACGGACTCCGGCTCAAGGGGCGGAGACAGGTCAGCCGATCGGTCTAGAGCACGGCTGAGAGAGGTTCAGTATAGCCAGACTCACTGCAAGGTACGCAAGGGTGTCCGGTCAATCGCAACTTCCAACAACGCGAGCGGCCGGGGCACACGCGATCTGAGCGGCGCGCGCGCCAAGGACATCGTCTTTACACCTCGATCGAAATGTATACATACTCTTTTCCCCCCGCAAGCGAACTGCATTTCTAGACTGCTGACATTACAGTATCACGGCCGTTGAGGCGCACGTCACGGAAAAAATGAGCACCAAAAGAGGAGGAGAATCCCGGAATGCTAAGCACGGTCAGAGTATAGGAGTCGGAGCACGGCGGACCAGCAACACGAGAAAGATGAACGGAACGATGGAACGAGGGCGGGCAGGCGGGCGGGCAGGCGATAGACGCGAGGCAATGCGAACGGGAGTGGAGAACGACGGGAACGGGGCCGATGCGGCTGGCTGTTGGGTGGTTTAGAGAACGCCAAACAGGTCCTCAGTCGCGCAGCAGAACTACATGGTACCGCGACAGGAGAAGCGAGTCAGTCTTTCGGATCGACGCGGAAAGCGTGGCGGATCACACGAAGCGACGGGACGAGACGCACCTTTCCGCAGGCCACACTGGCCGAGAGCGAGTATTCCGAGATGGCAATCTTTTCGTCGACGAGGTGATCGGCAAAGTTGTCGGGTCTGCAGCGGGGGATAGCAGACCGTACGGGTCAATTCGACGCGCACATGCAGAGCTCGCGAACACTGGCTGAAGAAGAGCGAGCGAATGTCTCGTGCTGGTGAATCGCGCCGCAGAAACGTACCCGTGAGCCATGGCGCCGACAAAGACGCAAATCGAATGCGTGTCGGCGATAGTCGGGAGGTAATCTCGCAACCGGACGGGTTTGGCATCGAACGAGAGAGCTGGGCGGGGAAAGGCCAAAAGCGGGTCAGTAACAAGCCGCCGGCAGCGGGGATGAAACTGGACCACTCACTGATCTTGTGACATTGAGACGGGAGGTGATCCGTGATCGGATTCTATATGGGCGCGGGCATGTCAACACGAAGGCCACCTGGCGCGCACGTGCAGGATTCGCTCTCACCTTGATCACCTTGAGAAGCTTTTCTGATCCGTTGATTGATCGGATAGACAGGCGGTGCAGCAATTGAACTGTAAAGCGACTTGTGAGCCGTACGACAGAGGGCAGTGTGGCCAAAGAAGGAAACGCACCCATCAGTCCGCTGAACCGTTTAAAGGTTCGCGGAATTCGGACCGCCGGGTTGACTTCGATCAGAACGCCCTTGGCGGTGTGGATGTAGACCTGAAGCCGCCCTGCCTTGTTGAGTGGCGAGTCGAGCAGAGTCAGGAGGCACTGCAGCGGCGCAAATCAGGACGTTCCGAGATTAGTAGCTGCGCCTGTATCTGCGGGGCAGACTCCCCTCGGCGCGGGTACGAGGAGCTGAGCAAGTCACGCACTTGGTGTGTGATATCGGGTCGGGCGTGCGCAATGTCGCGCCCCATTTTCGCGAGGACTCCCTGGTGGTCATCGCAGTTGAGGAGGCTGTACTTGTCGTCTCCCTTCCCTCCCCGCTGCCCCGCCGGCGCCGAGTGCTTGTACGTCTCGAGACAAGCCTGTTCGAGCACGACGATCAGCCTCCTTGTCGAGTCCTTCTCGGCGTTGGTCTTGGGTGCTTTCGGCGCGGCGGGGATCATGGTCGGGTTCAGGGGCGGTGATCCGGGAGCGGGCCGCTTGCGCGAGACGGGCTTGTTGGGCTTCTCGATGGGGATCGCGGCCGAGCCGGATTTGGCTCCTGCCGTGGTCGTCGTCGTCGAGGGCACGAACGAGGGCGCCGAGACGGAGAGCGACGATCCTTGCTTCTTTGCTGCGTCCGCTGCTGCTGCTGCTGCCGAGCTGCCGTTGACAGTGGCAGCTGCAGCTGAGGTGCCAGCGCTGGTAGATGCTGCGGTCGACATCCTGTCTAGGTCCAGTCCCGTCTCGCGGGCGTGTAGTAGCCGGTGGTGAGGACGAGGGAGAGAGCTCGAAGGGAGTGATACGATGGCCGAAGCGATTCGGTCGGATCAAGTTGGGACTCGGGGGAACAGTGACTCGTGCGTGCGATGAGCTGTTCGGCCACTGTGTAGCTGCAGTGTGAGAGACTGCGCGAGTGACTATGCGTGAGCTCGAGGGGAGCGAGCGGTGGTTTGGGCGAAAAAAAAATGTCGAGGAAAATTCTTTCACGCGGAAGCAGCAAAGAGGTGGAGCCGATCCTCTCTCTCTCTCTCGAGGCCTATACGCACATCTAGGAGACATACTAGGTGTTTGCACGTTATGCTAGCACGGTCAATAATCTCTCCGCTCAGGGCAGCAGCTCGTTCGGCCTTTGTCGCTCCTTCGCGCGCCTTCTCTGCGTCCAGACTCGCTCTCGACACTTCCTCATCGCCGAAGCCTTCGACGGCCTCTGCAGGCCCGGTCAATGACGCAAGCACGGCCAATGCAGCGCCCTCTTCAAGCTCCACGCAGCAGAACCGCACCCAGGCTGGCGTGAGTCATTGCCCTTCGCGCGAGTCCCGTCGCAGTCACTTACAGACCGCCACACGTACAGCCGTTCACTCTGAAGGCAGGTGCAGTCTTTGTCGCTACCGGAGTCGGTTTGTGGTACTACTTTCAATCCGAGAAGGAAAAAGTCCGCGAACGGAAACGGATGGAGACCGCCGCGGCGCGGGTCGGACGCCCAAAGATCGGAGGACCGTTCCTGTTGACCGACCAGGATGGCAAGCCCTTTAGCGACAAGGACTTGCTCGGAAAGTGGAGCATGGTCTACGTGAGTCGGCAGCTGCGCGCCTTTACTGTCCCGACTCGGGACCCCGTTCCCGCCACTGACAGCTCTGTTGCGAATGCAGTTCGGCTTCACCAACTGCCCCGACATCTGCCCCGAAGAGCTCGACAAGATGACCGTGGTCGTTGACGGCGTCTGTGCGTGCTGCTTTCTCTGGCCCAACTGGTTAATGGATCATCCACTTCCAAGACGACTGATTTTTCGCACCCTTCAGCCGCATCGCACAAGGTAGACATCCTGCCCGTCTTTATCACGTGCGACCCGGCACGAGACGATGTCAACGCGGTCAAGACCTACGTCAAAGGTGAGTCGGGATGGGGTGCCACAGCCGCACGAGCTCTTCTGATGTGACAGGTCCTTCGCAGACTTCCACCCTTCCCTGGTCGGTCTTACTGGCTCGTACGACGACGTCAAGAAGACCTGCAAAGCCTAGTACGTACCTGGAGATCGACCCGTATTGTGTGTCTGCCACTCATGAAGCCCTCTCTTCTCTTTCCCTACCCCGCGCACCGCAGCCGAGTTTACTTCTCGACACCACCCAACACCAAGCCGGGAGACGACTACCTCGTCGACCATTCCATCTTTTTCTACCTCATGGACCCGAACGGCAAATTTGTCGACGCGTTCGGTCGGTCGATGGGCGCGGACGACGTCACGAACAAGGTCCGCGGATACCTCGACGAGTGGAAAGACTTTGGCGGAAAGGGCAGTTGGACCGAGGCGCCCGCAGCCTAGCGAAGACTTTTTCATCGACCAAGGTCGGTGTGTCAAGTCAGCAATCTCACCCTTCCTCGCGGACTCGTGTTGTTTTGCTGAGGAGAGGACCCGCGGCCTTTGAACGAAGTAATGGGATGATAGAAAGACAGGTTCGCAGGAGGGAGCGGGGCGTCTAGGTATTCGATACACAACATTCGGAGGTTCTCTAGATATTGGGAGTCAGGCTGACAATGGGGCAGGATGGGGTCAGCGACCAGACAGCAACCGCTTGCGCGAACAAAGAACAGGCCACGAAATCGGACCACTCACTAATCATATCGGACAAAGTTATCGACGTCGGCGACCGCAAGCGAGGCAAACTGGCGCGCTTCGACCCAGACCCAGATCTGTGGAGGAAATTGCGAGAGTGAAGTCAGGGGCCGACTCTCAGTGAGAAGGAATAGATGACGAGCTAGAGCGCACCTTTGCCATACTGGCCAGACTCTTGACGTCCATCTTGCTGCCAGCCTGGACGAGCTGATCTGTGCCGACCTGTTTCCCGAGCTGTCGCAAGATTGGCAACGCGCTCTTGAACAGGTCCATCTCGGGGTCGAGTTGGCGCCCGATCCCTTCGAGCAAGAGGATCGAGATGACCGTGTTGACGAAATCGGCTTCCATCTTGACGTGGTGCTCACGCACGTTGGTCAGGACCTGACTGAGCACGTCGGCAATCTTGATCTTGGCGAGCGAAAACGTCTGACTCTTGACGCCGAGGACGAGCTTCTGCATCTTGAGCGCAAACGTCTCCTCGTCGATGACGAGTTCGGGTGCCCGACACCGCTCGACCATGAGCTGACCGGCGCGGTAACCGTCAAAGCTCGCGACGGCGGTAAACAGGTCGAGAAAGTTGCGGCGGTTGGTTTCGTTCAGCCGGGTCACCAGTCCCGTGTCGATAAATACAATCTCGGGCTGATAACCTTCATCTTCCAATCGATCGAGTTCGGCGAGCCATGCCTGCTTGTCGTGCTTCAGTGATCTCAGACGGTGAACGATCTCGACGCCGTGCGTATTGTCGACGACGTCTGCCGCATCGGGTTCAGGCGTGTCCCGCAGACCCGCCCAGAGCGAGGCGAGCATGTTCCGCGTTGACGGCTTGAACCATTTGACCATGATATTCTGTGCGACGGTCGACGGTCAGTGAGGGGCTTGGGACGTCTGGCATCGTTGGCGCTCGACGCACTCCGGGCTGTGAGAGTAGGAAAACGTCAGCGACGGGCATGCAGGGAGGCAGGCCGGAGGAAAGTCTCCGTACATGAAGATCCGAGTGCACAAAGTTGTCGATTAAGAGCATGTTCTGCGATTTCGGTTTTCGTCAGCAGGCAGACACTGAAACGCACTTCCGGGCAAGGGGAGACAACTCACCAAGAAGGCATCGAGGCCCAAGTTTGCGATTCGGTGGTCGAAAGGACCGGCTCCGTTGGTCAGGAACAGCTCGAGTGGGACTGCATCTTCAAACTCTTCGATTAGGACGCGGGGTGCCGTGTATTGCTTCAGGGCACGAGGGAACGAGACGGTTGGCCGGTGCATAAAGTAGTTCTCGAATGTGACTGCAGTTTTGCGACTGATGAGCTGACTTTCCGAGTAGGCAAACTGCCAAACACAAGTATGGGGCTCACCGAGGTTGTTGGCTTCGATCCTGAGATCGACCTGACTCATCATCATCTGGCCAAACACCTGCACCTCCTCCGGGAAGCTGAGCCATTCCATGCCGGGCAGAGCATTGAGCGCCTTGGCGAAGAACATCATGATCTTCAAGTCTCGACCGATCTGCTTCTCGACGCGCGGGTGCAGGACCTTGATCGCGACGGTCGCGCCCGGTACGTGCTTCGGTCGCTTGTCGTCCGGCATGGGGGCGATCGTGCGCGACAGCCGAGCGGTGGGAGCGGGGTCGTCGGTGTGCTTCAAGGCGAGGTAGTCTTCGGGCAGCAGGTCCGGGTTGAGGACCGCTTTGTAGACCTGCGCGATGGCGCCGATTCCGAGTGGGGTTTCGCGGAACTCGACAAAGATGCGTTCGAACGGGAGGCCAAAGGCGCGTTCGATCACTCGCTTCGTGTACCGGAACGAGTGCGGCTTGCCCTGCGAGTGTAGCTTGCCGAACAAGTTGCAGAGTTCGGCCGGGAACAAGTCGGTACGAGATCCTGCCCATTGAGCGAGCTGCAGGAGAGCGAGTCCTGGCGTTAGTCGTCCTTTCGATTCTCGCGCTCGAGACAGGGAAACCAGGCGGACGACCATACCTTGATGAACGTCGGTCCGGCCATTTCCATCTGGTGCACGAGCAAGTAGTACCACCACTTTGTCGTCCTCCGTTCTTTCGTCCGTGGCGGTCTCCCTCTCCTCCGATCTCGCGAGTCGTCGACCAGTTCGAGGCACAAGATCGGCGCCGACAAGAGGACGGGAAGGAAGATGACGGCGAGTTGGAGGAACCGCAAGCCGGTCGAGACGGGTTCGACGAGGTACTCGCGGAGAAAGTGCCTCACGTTCCGGACAAAGACGAGTCGGCGCGGCGGCGGGTCGTCATCGTCCGGGTCGTCGTCGGCATCCGCCGCGATGAGGAACTCGTCCGCATCCGGCTTTTCGACATTGTCGAGGATGCTCTGCAGCGAATGCTTGCTCGTCACACCGCCGTTGCTGCTGCCTTGTGTCGTGTTGCCCGTATCATCGGCGGCGGCGCCGGTATTCGGCGAGTCGAGCCACAAGGTTGACGTTCCCCCGACGCCGAGCAGCACCGGGACCAGCGCGAATCGGAAGTGGCAACCCTTTCTAGACCCCTGGGAGTGGCCCTGACCCGAGTAGAAGCGCGCATAGGGCTGCAATTGGTGCGCGAGCCGGCGAGCATGTGAAGATGGCGAACCGGACGCGGCGAGTTGCGGCGTTCGAGCTGGCTGCAGTGACCGCACGAATACCCCTGGCCGAGCCTTGAGACTCTGCCCTAATCGTGCCTGTAGCATCGCACCGCCTGCTGTCGTCGTTCTCGAAGAGGGAGAAACGGCGGCACAGATGACGCATTCACAATCGAGCGAATCGATTATCGCCGAGGACTTTGCAGTGGCCCATTTTATGGAACACAGGGTTAAATGCACGATACCTATAGCTACACTCGACTAACCAAAGACAAGCGGATGACAGACGCAACAAAAGAGGCGGGGTTAGAGAAGAGAGAAGGGTTCCTCCGTCAGCGCCACAAACCAGCGGCCGTGAGATCACCACTGGATCCGGAACCGGTCCTTGCGAGCCTGCGCGGCCGCTTCTGCAACCGGCAAGATCTGCGCCACTGCGTCTTGCTCAACCCCGACGAGTTCGTCCTGCTCCGGCTGTTGCGGCACCGGCCAGTGGCGGTGAACCTCCTTCTCGGAGCGCATCAACGCTCCCGAGGTGCGGTAGAGATCGAGCGGGACCCAGCCGATATAGGCGACATCTCCGAACCCGTTCTGCAGAAGAAAAGAGTGCGTGCGTCGCGAAGCCCCCACGTCTGTCAGATCGCGGTCTCGCAAAGGAACACCAGGAAAAAGGAAGGAAGGCGCACAAAAGCGTAGACCTTGTGCACGCGGAAGCGGGCGTAGAACGCAGCGTGCGGGCCGCCAGGAGGGACCCATCCACGCGCATCCGGGTGGGCTGTCGGTCATTCAGGTGTCGAAAAGCCAGGATAGATCAGCATCACTCTGCTTCTCGGCCCATTTAGTCGAGAACTGCCGCCCAGACTGACCTTCGAGGTAAGCCTCTTTGCACTTGGCGAGTTCCTTGTCTCCCTCGACGCGCTCGATCGTGCCAAAGAGGGCGACGCGCATCCTACCTGCTGCGAGGTTGCCGTCCCCGAACCCGTACATGTCGTTGATCGTGATGGTCAAGTTGGGCGGGTTGGGCGGCAGGGCGTTACGGTAGATCTATATGCAGATGATCGGGAGAGCTGTCAGCGGATTGCGCTTGAGTGCGCATGATCAAGAGACGAAAGAATGGGACGGACCGCAGCGATGGGCATGGCGAGCATGAGGAGGTCACCGTTCGAGTCGGGGTAAGGCGCATAATACTCTTGCTGTGAGGAGGAATTTCTCAGCACTGACGCGATTCAAAGCAGGGCGCATGCGGGTCGAGACGATGGCGAGGCAAGAGAGACTCACGAGTCCAAACGAGAGACCGGGAGTCGGCACGTCAGCATCGCTCGGGAACTGGCTCATGAGGACGCCGGTGTTGTAAGCGCGATAGGCGACGAGTTCGCGGACATGTACGGCTGCGGCGGATAGATCGGTGCCAGGTCGGGTCAGTGTGCGAGTGGCTGGGCGCCGAGAACGAGAACAAGAACAAGGACGGACCTGCTTCGTCGAGAGTCTCGCGGGCCGAGACGAGGGCAGGGACGAAGGTGGCCAGGAGTGGCAATATCCAGCGAGTCGTGCGAACCATCTTTGCTCAAGTCGGTCACCGTAGAGAGTACAGATCGAGACGTCCGCGTTCGCTCGCTCTCTGTTTCATCGCTCGCTGCTTCCGCGTGAAAGTTCGCTCGTTAGGCTGAGGGGAGGCTTGAAAATGAGCCTAGCCGCACCGGCAACACTTTCGCCGGGCTTGAGAAGATCCTGGCCAACCGCTTCCCTTGACCACCTCGCACGACGAAAAAGAGCGCACCTTTGAGCACGCGACTGCGTATCGCCTGTCCCATCCGCTCAAACTCGCAACTCGCAACTCGCCCTCGCCCTCTCGCCTATCCCGCTGCCTCCGCCGCGCCCCCCACTTGACTTTATCAACACGCGCATTTCCCGCAAGCAGACATGGTCAGTCCTGGGGCAGTCAGTCTAGTACAAGGCAAGGCACCATTTACTGACCACAGAGCACCACCCCGCGCAGACGGTCGTACACCAACTCGTGCTCCATCCCGCCGTCACTGCGGCCCTCAAGGTCGGCTCAACCACCGGTCAGTCTAAGCCTCGACAGCAGCCATACGGTCACGATGGGTTGCCTGGAGAGCAATACTAGTCGTGTCCTTCATGTGGTCGTGGTTTAAAACACTGACACGACTTTGCCCTCTACGCCTGCAGTCGGCCGCGACAAGCTGTACCGCGCGGTCCAGTACTATGCCCGCTTCCTCGCCTACTACTGCCTCCGCAAGGGCTACTCCAAGGAGACGGTCGCGCGCCTGCAAGCCCTCAAGAGCACCCTCGGCCTCTCCCGCAAGCGTGAGTTCTCTCTCTGGATGACCCGACCACCCCGCGGGCTTCTTCGCTCGTCCATATTCGAACGTCTTTTTTCTGATGACGCATGCACAACGACTACCACAGTGATGCGTATTGGAAAGCCGATCGAACACTTGCAGGCGGCCGTCAAGGGCCTCGACTTGACTGACCCGGTCCTCAAGTTTACCACGATCGGTCGTCAACTCGGCTACGCCGGCTACCTCGTCAACGACACCCTCGTCTGGGTGAGCGCCAAGTCATCTCGTCCCTGACAGAGAAGTCGCTCCTGAACCAAGGGACTAACCCGTTCCTGCAGCTCCACTCGGCCAAGGTCCGACCGTTCGCGCCCGCCACTTTTGCCGCGATCCAGCAGCGCGCCGCCCGCTTGTGGTTCACCGGCATCGCCTTCTCGATCGTCTCGAGTCTGTACAAGCTGTACGGACTCCAGCAACGCGAGCAGGCTGTCAGTCGTGAAGGCAGCAGCGAGAAGGACGGCGCCGCCAAGGCCGACTTGCGGACCATCAAGACGTGAGTATTCCTTCGGTCCGCCTCAGAACAAGAGGGTCCGCCGCCGCCCGGACAACCTGCAGATATTGACCGTGCCCTTTTTTTCTTTTTTTTTTTTTTTGCCTCGCCCACGCTCGCAGCCAGCAGGCCGCGGTCCAGTACCAACTCACGCAGGACGCGCTCGACATTCTCATCCCGGCCGGCACGCTCGGCTACCACTCGCTCGACGACGGCACGATCGGCCTCGTCGGAACCGTCACTTCGTTCATGGGCCTCCGCAGCCAGGTCCAGAAGGTCCTCGGCGCGTCCAAGTAAGAAACGCAACCTCCTGTTGCGTTTCCGGCTGCGGGAAGGCAGTTGGCCCAATCGTCGTAGGGGGGTCTTTCGATACGAGTCCGGGTGGGTTGTCCGTCCGTTTGTGGTATTTCTGGAGATGTGGCTTTGCAATGCCGCGTTGTGCTTTGCGAACGTACGCGAGTTCCTCGTCTCGCAGTCAATCTGTCTCGTTCCACGCCGAGTAAGAGCCAGCGTACTTTTCTTTCAGCAGTGTCCCTCGGAAGCATCCGCGCGCGCTTCTCAAGCGGTGGAAGGAAAAAGGAGGAAAAAGGAGGAGGGTACAAATACAGAGTTTCCCGGTTTGCGAGGTTGCAGCAACATGTGGTGTGGCGGTCTTCCCTTCCCCGTTTTCTTCACCGTCCCCGTATGACCACGATATATTCCCGGTCCGCGCTTCGCCAAACAGCCCAAAAAGGTTCGGTCTCTATGCGGCTCCGACAAGGATGTTATTGATGGGGATCTGGAGAAAGGGAAGAGAGGCAGTGGTCAGACAGTTGGAGATGACGCAGCGGGATCGGAGAGGTCACGCACGTGGATGAGCTTGACGAGGTAACCGATTCCGCCCATCATGGCGAAGCCGATTGCGACGGCGCGGCAGATTTGGAGGTACTCTGCAAGGTGGGGGGGGGAAAGGGTCAGCACAGGACGAGAATGACTCTTGCTCGGGAGGAGGAGACGCGACTGACCCTTCTTGTCGGGCTTTGTACACCGGGAGATGAACTGTGCGCGCGTGCAAAGCGAGGGCGACGCGGTTAGCGTGTAGGCGGAGGACCGACGATGAGATGGAACACGTCGAAGGCGAGGGAGAGGAGGAAAGGAAGGAGAGCGTACTGCCTGGCCGTCCCTGACAAAGGTCTTGGAGTTGTCTGCGAGGTCCTTGACTGCGTCCATGGTTTCTTGTCTGCGTGTACGGGAGAGAGAGCCGCGAGATTCACGCGGGTCGCCCTCTTGGTCCGCGTCTCTGGCGTCTGACCCGCGTGTAGAAGGGGCAGCGATGGCAGAGCAACACGCAAGAGATGCTGTCCCGTCTACGCTCCTCTCAGACCTGCACGTCTCGTACATCCAGTCCCTCGACAAGGTCGGCTCCCTCTCTCTTCTCTCTCTCTTTCGGCGGCCAGGGCGGACGCTGACTGTCAACCCACACGCATAGAACCGCGATGAACTCAGCTACTACTTTACCGAACATTTGCGCATGAACGGCGTCTATTGGGGATTGACCGCACTCGCGTTGATGAACCGTCAAGATGCGTTGCCGCGAGACGAAATGATCCAATGGGTCATGTCTTGCTACGTACCCTCGGTCGGCGAGTCTTTTTTCCCCTCATACGGGGCACGCGGGGTCAAGTGCACGGAAAGCTCACCCCGGGAATCTGCGACGGTCCGGCTCCCGTTAGGCGCGTTCTCGCCATATCCGAATCACGACCCAAATGTCCACACCACCCTCAGCGCCGTCCAGATCCTCGCCATGCAAGACTCGCTCGACAGTCTCGACCGAGAGAAGATCGTCAACTGTACGAGGTCCTTCCTTCCTATCCGATCCGGTATACCGACAAGGGTGGCTGGCTAATTGCGCCGCCCTCCGAAAATCCACCCGCAGATGTGCTGTCACTGCAAGATCCCGAAAGAGGTTCGTTCGCCGGAGACGAGTGGGGCGAGCACTCTGTCCGCTTCACGTTCTGTGCGGTCGCGATCCTCTCCTTGCTCGGTCGACTCGACGCCCTCGACACAGAAAAGGTGGTCCGCTTCATCGGCAACTGTCGAAACTTTGACGGCGGGTTCGGCATGGTCGAAGGTGCAGAGAGTCACGCCGCTTACGGTCAGTCACCACTTGTAGAGCTTTTTCATGGGGAATCGTGCGCGCACACTGACTCTGTTGCGAGACCGCGAAAACCGGGACCGCATGCCCCTCTGCAGTCTGGACGGCATTGGGCACCCTCGCCATCTTAGACCGCCTCGACATTGTCGACTCGGATACGCTCTGCTGGTGGCTCTGCGAGCGACAACTGCCAAACGGCGGTCTGAACGGGCGACCAGAAAAGCTCGAAGATGTGAGCCCGACAAAGAGACGAGACTTTCCCTTCCTTCGATTCCTCCTGAGACCACGTATTGCGCGGCCCCCGCGCACGATGAGCTGACGGAGGACATGGGGGGTTCCTCAGGTCTGCTACAGCTGGTGGGCCCTCGCCTCGCTCGCGATCCTGAACCGCGCCCACTGGATCGACGCCGCAAAACTGTCGGCTTTCATCCTGAGCGCGCAGGATCCCGAAAAGGGCGGGATCGCAGATCGGCCGGACGACGTCGCCGATGTCTGGCACACCGTGTTTGGCCTCGCCGGTGCGTTCGTTTTCATCTCTTTCGTGAAGGGCACAAATCCTGACCAAGACCGGTCTCTTCCTTCTGGGATCAGGACTGGCCCTGCTCGACTACCCAGGAACGCAGCGTGTCGATCCGGTCTACTGCATGCCGCGAGCGGTCACCGACAAGCTTCTCGGCCGGCATTGAACAGTCTTCGTAGCATGCCTCCCCCGACCATTGTTGTTGTCAATTGTTTACTTTTACGCCTGCCTGCCATCCCAAACCAAACCAAACAAGCTCTCAGCAAAAGTCGGCCAACACTCGCAAGTGCAGCTCAGAGGATACTCTTCCAGCTTTGTAGCTACGACTCTAGGTGCGTCGCCGCCGCCGCCGCCGCCGCCGCCGTGGTGGGCGTCGACGAGAAGAATCCCTCGCTGCTGCTTTGCGCGTCAGCTGCGTCTCCGGACCTTTCAGCCCGTCCCAGCCGCCTCGGCTGCTTCGTCTCTGTACCGATCGCATCCCACAAGTCGGGCCTTTCCTCCTGTATCCTCTTCGACACCGCCTCGAACAGTTCCTGACTGTCCTTGCGCGCAAACTTGAGCAAGACTTCGACCGTGCTCACGCCCGAACGTGGCAGCGGTCCTCCTCCTCCTTCTCGGCCGCTCATGTCGCGAAAGACGATCGTCTCGGCCTCGTCGAGCGCGCCAAACCGGCACAACGCCTCAACGTAGCTGTCGCACACTTTCAAGTTCCGCTCGACGCCGAGCCGACCCGATTCGAGGTCGGCCCAAACTCGTCGCGCGCGCGCCTGCGCCGCCGCCGTCCCGTCGTGCCCGCACGTGTCGAACAGGATCGAGAGCGTCCTCGAGTCGACTGCGATGGCCCCCGTTCCGGAAGAAGACCGCAGAGTGTACTGCAGCATCGTCTCCCAAATCCGGTACGCCGCGCTCGTCGCGCCGGTGCGCGAATACGCCATGAAGAGCGAGTTGAACAAGGCCGTGTCGGGATCGAGCGACGAGTCGAGCTTGATGAGCGAATGCAGGTGCGCGACGTGGTTGAAGGACGAAGGTGCGGCATAGGCGTAGTAGGTGAGGAGAAGCGAGTACGTCGCCGAGTTGGGCGGGTGATTCGATTTGCGCATGTCGGAGAGGATCTCCATGACGAGCTTCGGAGGTGCCGCTTCGACCGCAGAGAACGGCAGCGAAGTGAACGCGGCGAGGATGGCGTTGTACGCCCTCAAGTCCAGCACGCTTGGGCCGAGCGCCCGGATCTCGTCGTACGCCTGGAACGCCTCGTCGTACGAGCCCGCCGCTCGCATCAACGCAATGATGTGAGCGGAGGCGGTCGGACCGTCGAGTCCGACGCCGCGCTGGCGCATGTCTTTGACGACCGTTCGGGACCAATCGAGGTCTGGTGCATCGACGTCAGCGCAGGCGCGTAAGATGGCCGAGTAGATGCCCGCGTCCGGTGCAGTCGAGTAGGTCCGCGAAGACGTGCTCAGATCGTCGTACAGCGCCTTGACGTCCGCGCGGTGCTCCTCCCGCACTTCTGGTCGCAACATGATATCGAGCAGCGGCTGGACCATGCCGGAATCGGGTTCGAGGCCTCGATCTCGGGCCGACTGGTACGCCTCGAGCGTCTCGGCAGTTCCGGCTGGATCGCTCGCGAGGTGCGAGATGAGCAGCGCCCACGTGCGCCGATTCGACCTCACGCCGGTGGCGTCTTCGACTCGTTCGAGGACGCGCACCCCTTCCGCGGCGGCTGTGACGCGGGCGATTCCCTCCTTGACGAGGGTATTGACGGTCATCGCATCGAAAGATACGCCATCCTCGCCAAACTGCTGCGCTAGCGCGAGAGCCTCTTCAAAACCGCCAATGACGGCTTCGTACTTGACGAGCGCGTTGATCGTCGGAAGCTCCTGCCGTGCCGATGACTTGCCCTTCAGATTCGAGACAAAGCCGACAGACTTCGCAAGCCGCTCCCGCACTTCTCGTGCGCTAGCGAGTTCGCCCGCTTCGAGAAAGCCGACGAGAAGGGCCGTGTCGGTCGTCCGGTCCGGCTCGACTCCGGCCGATCTCATGTCTCGCACGGTGTCGCGCACTCGCTCGAGGTGTCCGGCATCAAAGGCCGCCGAGATGAGGGTGTTGTAAGAGACGACATTGGGTTCGACGCCGGTCGACCGCATCCTGGCGACGAGGTCCTGCATTCCGTCGAGGTCCCCCCTGCGCCGGCACCCTTGCAGGAGAATGTTCCACTCGGAAGCGGTCGGAGTGAGACCTTGGGCTGCTCGGATCGACTCGATCCACTCGAGCGCTTTCGGCAAGCGGTCTGCCTGCACGAGGCACTGCAAGAGGACGTTGTGGTCCCAGAGAGAGTGCTTGAAGCCAAAGACGCGGGTCATGTCGTTGAAGATACGCAGGCACAACTGGAAGCGCCTCGTCCTGACGGCGAAGCGCATCAGGGCGCGCAACTCGTCCGGCGAGAGAGGCGGCGGTGCTCGCGACGACGACGCCTCCTTGGCCGCCTCGACGAGCTGCGGGTACACGCGCACGAGCACGTCCGGTCGATCCCGATCCTTGGCGTCGAGCAACTCGTGCGCTAGGTCGCTCGCGCTCTTGGTCGGGCGCCGGAAGAAAAAGCTGGACCGGGGCGAACTCGTGAAGGAGCGAGGCGCAGTGGCGACCGCTTGCGGCGCGAAGCGGGTCAGCGCAGGGGCGGCATGTGGTCTCGAGACAGCTCTCAGTGCATGCCCGGGGACTCGGCGCATGTTACGCCGGCGTGGTGGAATTCACAGCAAGTACAAGATTTGCTAGACTGAAAAGTCAGCGTGAAATTCCGACGCCGCAGAGCTCCCTTATTGGAGACGCTTTCGAGGGAAGCTTGATGTAGCTTGCATAGTGTCTTGCGATCCGTGCCGTTCATATCAGGCGGAGAGGGTAGTGGCCAACCTCGATCGGAGACCAATCTCACACCGCCCCGTAGCGAAAGGTAATACAAGAAGCATTCTTGTTGCATATGCACGCGACAAAAAGCCTGCTCTGCCTCAGCCCCGCTTGGCCCAGCTGACCTTCATCGGTGCGTCCCGGTCGACGAGGAACCCGTCGAGCGCCTCTTTTGCCACTCCTGCCTGCGCCATCGTCTCGTAGTGAATCAGCGCCGTCGCGCTCTTCGCCGGAGCGTCGACCGGGACGGGAAGCAGTTGAAGCGAAGCCAGTCCCGAGTATCTGTGCAGGCGGCGAAAACAGTATCAGATACGGTGGCTTTTTTTCGGGCCAAAGACCAAAGAATGAGAAGTGTGTCTCCCACTTACTGTTGGAACAGTGCAGAAAGCATCTCGCTCGTGACCTCTGTCGGCAATCCTTCGGCATACAGAATCGGATTCGGCACCTCGCCCTGTGCTGCTGAGGCCGGGCCAAAGGTTGGTGCTGCCTCTTCCGCCGCCTCGTCATCGTCAGACTCTTCCATAGCGTCTGTTCATTAAAGCAACAAACACCAAGCAAAGCAAAGTCAGTAACGATGAGTGCACAGCGTGCCCTGATCGTTCATACAAAGAGAAGTCTAACAACTCACCGTCCTCCTGCTCCTCCCCGTCCTGTCGACTCTTCTTCTTCTGCGGACCGCCGTCTTCCTCGTCGTCCTCGTCCTCCTCTTCTTCCTCTTCGCCTTCGTCTTCCCGCCCGCGCTTCTCCTTTCGTCGGTCGTCCGCCAGCTTCTTTTGCGCGGCCGAGACGGTCATCTTGCTCTTCTTGCCTGCATCGTCGGCGTCCCGGAGTCCTAGCTTGATAGCGTAGACGGCTTCGGGTCCTTCCGTCTGAGCGATGGTAGCGTACGAGGTCGCTTTCGCATACGAGATCCGCTGCAAGACGAGCACGCAGGTGGGGAGGAGGGAGAGGTCAGGGTGCCAAGTTCCGGAGAGTGAGCACGGCAGAGAACCCGCCGACACCAGGAGAGTAGGCGACAGAGTACGTACCAAGCTCTTGCCGTAGAACGACTCGCCGTCGAGTCCCCTCATGGCCGCCGTGCTGCTCGCGAGGTCGCGAAACACGACAAACGCCGTTCCTCTCGTCTTGGGACTACGGACGTGCACGACGTCGAGCACCTTTCCATACGTCGCAAACAAGCCATACAGCGCTCTCCGGATCTCTGCAAGCGGACGGTGTCAGAGTGTTGGCCCGCCTTCGTGGTCTGGGTGAGAAGAGGACGAGATCGGACACACCCTCTTTCGGGACCTGCGAGTAGTTCAGGTTGCTCACGTAGAGCGATACGCTCGGCTGGGTGGCAGACATGGTCGCGTAACGTGTCGGGTCAAGCCAAGTCTGCGAGATCGCAGCCGCTCCTGCAAATCAATACTTGGCGAATTTGGCCATTTGTAATGTTCAATTATAGTTGTTTTCCCGATGCAGTCACTCTCCCTCTCTCCTCCCAGCAGGGTACGCTGGTACGACAGGCACAAGGTAGACACTTTCAGCGTCTGTTCCGACTTGAAAATTGTACCGTACAAAGAGGATCTACCCTCCCAACATGGCCAACGCGAGCCGGAGTTCCTTCCTCGCCGTCTCGAAATCATCATAGTTGAGCGCAGAGATGGCCCACTTGGCGTGCTTCTGCACCTGCGCGCCCGTCACCGGGTCAAAGTTGTCCATCTTCGTTTCGACGGTCGCGGGTGGTGGCGCAGATGCCGTTGGTCGGGCAACGATCGGAGGCGGAGGAGCGGCAGCTGTCGGAGCCGGGACGCTTTTGAGGGAGGGTGGCGTTCCGGCAACTGCTGCTGGAGCGGCATGGAAGGAAGAAGGGGGGTGGGGCGGCAAGGCAGGCGCTGACGGGAAGACGGCCGACGGGAACGCCGGAGGTTCACTGGGCCGGTGCGCATGCGGTTCCGGCAGTTCCGACGTTTGATGAGACTCGGGTGGCGGAGGCGGTAGTGTCGACGACGGCACGTCAGTCAACGGGTCCGGGGCGGTCGACGTCGCTTGATCAGCCTCGGCGGCGCCAAAGTCGGGCGACTCGTCCTCGTCAACAAAGTCCGGAACCTCTTCGGCTGGCGGTGCGGACGGCAATGCTGTCGGCTGCTGAGGGAATGCGTAAGTCGTCGCGTCGTCCACCTCCACTGCCGATGTTGCCGCGTTCGCCGCCAGAGAGGACTCTGGGCCTTTCTTCGGCGCCGGCTCGTTCGATTCTGTCCGCGTGTCGAGCGCTTCAAACTCTTTCGAGAGCTCTTTTGCCTCGTCGGCGGTCACCTTGGACGGGTCCGCCGCGTCCTCCTCGCCCTCTTGCAATCCCCCGGCAGGTCCGGGCGTCGGTTTCCGGCCTTCGCGGAACGCTTTCGCAATGTCGGTCGCCTTCCATTTCGCATACTTGATCCGCTCGCGGTTCTGTGTTGCGTGCTTAACCTGATCAGTGTGGAAGGGGGGCGGAAGGAAGGAAGGAAAGGGTGGGACGTGCATCGCTAGCAACTTCGCCAAAGATGGAAAGCAGCTCGAGAAAGTTGGCGGCGGCGAGGAACTTCCTAGCAGTCAATCTGGGTATTCTCGACAATAGTAAGCTCGCCCGACAGCATTTCATCGCATCTCCCAAGCGTCGCAGGCTTACCGTGTCGCCTTTCCTTTCCGGTCTTCGTTGTCGGCTTGCGAGAACAGCTTCAGGCCAAAGTTTTCGATGTATGCCCCGGCAGCTATATCATCTGTGAAAGCCTCTTCTGTGGCGTGCTCGGACTTGGTCTATATAGGGGATTGCGAATTGGTCAGTGATCTCGTCCCCCCACATCCAGTCAGCAACATGTGTTGGCCCTGCACGCACCTGTTCTAGCTTGTCCATCAAACCAAAGAGGTAAACCTGACTCTCTGGATCCTTGGACCCGAGCGACATTGCCTGCTGAAGCGCATAGTACGTGCCTGATCAACCAGCGACAGGCCAGAGGAAAGGCGATCAAACGAAGTCAGTACGTGGACTACGAGACGAGGAAGGACGCGGGCAGGGACAGGAACATACACCAGTAAGAGATGACAGGCTCGGCGTTCTCGAGCTCCGTCGCCCGTGCCAAGTAGGGAGAGATCGCTTTCAGTTCGGCCGGTACAGCGGCGGCCATGACGCACTCTGAGTCGACGATTCAAAGGCTGGGATGAGTAGTCGGGTCGTCGTCGGGCTCGAATCCGCTATAGATACGGTCACGAGGATGCTCGCGGACAGAGAAAGGGGAGACAAGTTGCGGACAGGAAAGGGAGACGCAAAAGCCTAGCGCTGCGCAGTCGAAAATGGCCAAGTCGGGTGGGCACGGACACGAGGGAGACAGGAGCTTTCTTTCCGTTTAAGACCATAAAGTACTCATTTACAAACTAATCACAAGGGGGAGGCTGCAAAACAACTGACGAGGACTCAGGGAACCGCGAGAGAGGAAACAGAATCATGTTTTCATTTCCCTCTCAGAGGGCGGCCTCGGCCCACTTGGAGAAGGCCTTCTTGCTCTTGACCTTGTCGACGCTGTGGACATGTTTGCGTCAGCTTCGTCTCCGGCTTCTCTCCCGACGCGGCGAACGACGCCGGTCGGGGGAAAATGGAAAGAGGACAGGAACGGAAGAGAAGAAACTAACTCGGACATGGTCACGCGCTTGCATTCGCAGCCATGGTTGTAGCCGACGCGGTCACGGCCGTCCGGCTTGCCGTCTGCAGCGTAAAAGTCGGGCCGTCGGAAGATGGCGACGACGGACGATCCACCGAGCCCGACGTTGTGCAAGAGCGTGTACGCCGTCTTGCCTTGCTTCTCGAGTTCGCCCGGAACGCAGCGCGGGTCCTGCATGGGCCCGGCCCAGCCGCGAAGCTGCATGCAGCAGTAGAAGGCCATCCCAAGCCCGGTCGCTCCGAGCGGGTGACCTTTCGCCAACAGACCGCCGCTAGAGTTTATGAGGAACTTGCCCCCGTACGTGTTGTCGCCCCGGTCCACGAGCTCGTGCGCCTTACCCGGCGGAGTGAGACCGAGAGCGTCGTAGGTCATGAGCTCGTTGGGCGCAACTGCGTTGTGCGAACTAGGCATGAGTTCCGATCGGGCAGAACTCGAGTACGGCAACTCACAACAGTCATGCAGCTCGATGACCTGGATGTCATCGGCCGTGATCCCGGCTTTCGTAAAAGCTTCCTTGGCTGCCTTGCGAGTCATGTCGACGCCCGCGAGCTCGATCGAGCTCCGGTCATCGAAAAGCTTGTTCGAATCGGTAGCCATGCCCATGGAAGCGATCTCGATCGCCTGGTTCTCGAGCTTGTGACGCTTGACAAACTCCTCAGAGCAGACGATGGCGCATCCAGCTCCGTCCGAGGTCGGGCAGCACATCGACCTTCCGACGAAAGCAAGCCGAATCAGCGAATCGGCCCCCGTCTTTGGCAACACATCTGGGCGAGCCTCTCACCTCGTCAAGAAGTTGGTGACCTTCTGGTCTTGCAAAACTTCCTCGGCTGATTTACCGTGGTGGAACTGCGCGTACGGGTTGTTGACCGAGTGGCGGTGGCTTTTGCTGGCGATCTTGGCCAGGTGCTCCCGCGTGGCACCGTATTTCTCGCAATATCTGCGGGTACCACCGGTCAGCGCACGGCTCGGAATAAGGGCAAAGGAATGGACTGACTCTTCGCCGCCGTTGCCGAAAATTTGGGCTGCAAACGGTCCGTTTGACATTTTGCCCATCTCGCTCATCAGGCCTACCGTTTTCGAGAGAGGTGCGTCGCGGTCACTGAAAGCGTTCGTGAGAGAGCCGGGGGCCATCTGAGCGAGCAAGGACGGACAAATCACGTCAGCTTCTCCTGCTTCTGGCGTCGTTGAAGGTTGAAGGTAGCCAGCCACTGACCTTCTCGAAGCCGAGCGCCATCACACAGTCGCTGATACCATACTCGACTGCCTGACGTGCCAGCCAAAGTGCTGAAGAACCGGTCGAGCAGCTGTGGAGCACGGTGAGCACTGGAGTGGACAACTCGCAGTTTCGAACCGTTGCCCTTACTTGTTGTTGACGTTGATGATCGGGATTGAGGTCAAGCCGAGAGCGTACAACGCACGTTGTCCGCAAGTGGAGTCCTGTGCCGGAGCGCAGGCGTGACATCAGCACGCAAAGTCCGAATTGCCACTCTGACCCGGAACAAAGGTCAAAAAGATTCGAGCTCACTCCGTACACGTATCCGGCGAAAGCCTGTTCCACCTCGTCGTAGTTTATTCCCGCATCGAGCAAGGCCTTTGTGGCCGCCTCGACGGCGAGTCTGTGCCAATGCGAGAGCCTCGGTGAGTACACGCGAGGGGGAAAAGGCGACCTGGGAAGTTGCCGTACTCAGGGTAATCGATCTGGTTCCTTGGTTTGGCAAACGCCGTCAAACCAATACCAGCGATGTACGCTTTGCGAGTCATCGTGCAGTGCGGCGAGTTATGTCCAGAGAGGCCGATGAGTCTCGTTGACTGTGGGGGAACATGTCAGCAGTGCGCGGGCGCGGTCAGGGCTTTCAGGCCACCGTGTATGCCTTCAACGGAACCGCAGTAACGCACCGTGCGGGTCTGTCTGTACCAGTAAGGCCTGGGGAGGAGAGAAGCGCCTCTCAAGATGCGCTGCCCCACATGAGCTGCTTCCGACTGCCGGCAATTGTCTCCCTCAGGCCGCCCGCATGCCAACCGCGTGATAGAGGTCAAAATGGGTCACATGTACAACAACAATTGATACGGACGGGATCCGGTCCCGGCCAAGCTTCAGGCCCCTTTTCCTCCTCCGTCCGCAGATCCGGCTGCAGCTGGTTTCGGAGTCGGTCCCCGCGAGTACTCCACGGACCCATTGACCCGGGGAGGCTCACTCAGGCGCCGCTTCGCTAGAGTTGGCGACTCGCTGAGAAAGGTTGCCGTGAGTTTTCCGGGCAGACGCCGCTGCAAGTCCAGGTACGATTCCGTCGTGCTGAATGCGAGCCACCCGAACGATAGATTCGCCAGCGAGTAAAGTCGGTGCGCCGATCGTATGCCGTAGAGGAAGGCGTATGCAGCCGGCAGGATGAACGCAGCGGCCGTGATCAGAGAAAAAAGACTGTAGGAGAGGCGCGTCGTCAGCCGCGGAGTGCGGACAACATCGACAAGGGCATAGTTCAAATTACCTGCGCTTGTCATTGCGCTGCAAGAGCTTGCCGCTGTGTAGTGCCTCGACGTTGACGAGGAAGCCGAGGATCAACAGCACATTATGGTCGGACGAGAACGGAGCGAGCCAGCCGACTGCCAAGTTCCTGACCCACACGACGAGGATGAGGGCGTTGATCGGAGACAGGAGGACGAGTAGGAAGAGTATAGAGAAGGCGTAATGGTAGCGATCCCAGGCGCGGCGGGCCGAGGACGCAGAGGCGGCGGTCGGACCCTCGGGCTGCACGGCGGCCATGCTGTCTTCCTTTGCGAGTAGGAGAGCACGGACCGTCGAGCAGTAGTGCACGAGGACCATGACGAGGAATGCGAACTGGTAGGGCGCGAAAAAGACGACGACGAGCAAGAGGAGCGCGAGGGTGATCACGCGCTGCAGTGGCAAGGTGTCCGGTGCCTCCGCGACGCTGCAGAGAAAAGTGCTAGTGAGCGTGTCATTCTTTGATCACCACGGCGCCTCTTGCCACTCTGAAACCTACCGGAAGAATGCCTGAATGCCGGGCGTCCCATTCTTCTGAAGCCACCGGACCGCGACCGAGGACAACACGACGAGACTCGCGAGGAGCACATACTCGCATGCAACGACGCCGACGAGCGCGAGCGCGAGCAAGGGCGCAAGGGGCGTCCAGAAACTGCCGGATGTTCCAAGGAAAAGGTCGGCCAGCCAGGGCGACGGCACGGAGCGTTGCGCGGCTTGATTGCCAGCACGTCGGGGATCCCCTAGCTGATCAATTTCGGATGCGGCGTGGGTGCTGAGCGCGATCGCTTGAAGGAGCGCGGCTCCGAGGAGAGCGACGAGGAGGCCAGGCAGGTAGCGCCGGGCGAAGAAGGAAAGTGTCTCGCCGAAAGATGGGAAGGGACCTGTTTGGCGCATAGGGGCAACATTAATGACGGGTTGACTTCTGAGCGAAGGCTGTCGCACGCACGACCGCTGTTGTATTGCTTGACCTGCAAACCGACGACGAGCATGGCGAGTGCGAACGGGATGGTCACCATCGCCATGCGGAACCGCACGGCAAGAGCGCCCAGTGTACCTCGTACGTCCACATGGACTTCAAGGGCGAGGTCGTGCTGCTCTTGATCTTCCGGACTTCGGGAACACGTCGGATCGAGGAAGAACTGCAATCGCGTGCCGGTGCTGACGAACGGCGACGCAGCTGGAGGCACATACGGGCCAGAGGCGTGCGTGTATAGAGAGGCGAGGCGAGCGTTTGGGAAGAATTTAGATTCGTGCACGGCCGGCGAATACTGGCGGATCAACGGCGCAAACAAGGTCGAATGCTCTGCGAGGGTGCAAACGGTATAAGCGCAAGGTTCCGCATGGGTTGAAGCCCAGCGTGCATGGGCAGACCACCCACCTTGACAAGAGCTCCTGTAGACGTGCAACTTGAGCGACAGCAGCGAAGTGTCGGGCGCAGGGAGCCAGATCTCCGAGACGAGAGAAGGCGAGGAAGGGTAGGCGGCGATTTTGGCCCCGTTCAAGAGCAAATCTGAGAAGTACACGCGTCAGCATCTTAGCTCGAGTCTTCATGCGAAAAAGGGTCGACGAACGCAGAGCTCCGTGTTCGATCTTGTGAGTTTGCTGGGCCGCATCGGAAAATTCGGCAAGGACCCAATCCGTCGTGCAGTCCTTGACGATGACGACGAGCGCCGACTTGTCATCAAAGTCGCCTGCTTCCAGTCTGACAGAGCTAATTGCGCCTTCCTCGACCGGGGCCGGCAAGACAGGCGAGACGCTCGAATGCGGCGACGACGGCAACAGCGTCGTGTGCTGTGCGTGGACGATGCTGCAGGCGCCCGACGACGGCTCGTCCTCGGACCCGAGAGCGTTCTTGCAGATCCAGACTTCGACGTTGTCCGTCGCTTTTCGTCCGATCGTCGCGGACGACAGCAAGGAGAAGACGCGCGGTCCATCTCCGATTCTCCAAGTCGGGATCGGTAGGCGGTACGCCGCACGACCTCTCGCATTCTCCTTGGGACGATGTACAAGTCGGTCGGCCGAGTCGAGATGCACGAGCTTGATCACGTTGCTCTCCAAGTCGTCGACGGGGACGAGGCGCGGCGAATCCCCCGGATGTCGCGCTGCGGGTGGCAGTTCGAGTCCGCCGATCCAGCGCGTGCCGAGCTCGCGGACGCGTTCGGAGCGCACCGCGACGCCCTGGGGACGGCGAACATCGACGATCGCGAGCAAGCCTTCGGCAACGACCTGCATGAGTTGCTGACACCAGAGTATCGCCAAATGGTCGATCGGAGTCTGCACGCCCGGAATGGCAGTCGTGAAGATTGTGAACCCGTTCGAGCCGTCTGCCGGTACGAGGGACGCGAGCGACACCGATTCGGACGCGATGGTCACGTCCGAAATTCCGCCGGCAATGGAGACGAGGACGAGGTCGCGGAGCTCTTCGTGCGGGAGAGCTCGGAACTTTGCAGTGGAAGACGAAACAGGGACGGCCTTTGTCGCCGAGAGGAAGTAAGGATCCGCGAGAGCGTACGCTTGACGCCAGTACGAATTGATCGCGGCGTAAACGCGGTCGACGCCTGCGTCCACCGTCACGGGCGGGACGACATGGGGCGTCGCGAGCGTCACGAGGGTCGAGATCGAGTATGGCTGATAATTTGGGCTGAGAATGGCAGCCCGGGCGACGACCCCACCCATCGAGTGACCGACGACCATGACGGACACCGGGTCTGGTCGCTTCCTGCCCGACGCTTCATCCTCGTGATGGGCATAGAGCGAGAGGATGTAGCGTATACAATCTGCGGTATACTCAGCCTGGTCGAGTAAGGTCTGGCCGTGGAAGGCCGAGAAGTCGTCGTTGAAGTCGATGGTGAAAAAGTCGAGATGCGCGGCTCCTTCGCTCGGACGGCTACCGCGTCGCTTGACGCCAGGGGCTTTGTACCACGAGCGGCTCGCCGCACTCGCGAGACTCCGAACCTGACGAAAACTGCCAGCATTTCCGGGAACGAAGAGGATGGGTGTTCCGGTCAGGTGCAGTTTGTACCCTCCGTGTCCGTCGTCGACGTAAGGATCTTGATCCCAGCCGGCTTCTCGGTAGAGATACAGTCCCCAGGGCCCGTTCCCCATGCGGGTGAACTCGCGTCCGAAGCCCGACAAGTGCAGGTACGACGGCGACATGTAACTCATGCGACAGGATCCCGCGCCGCCTCCTCGAGCGCCTTCGACGAGCGAGCCTGGCGGATAGACGGGCTGCGACGTGATGTAGGCGCGGTAGATAGCGAAGCAGATGACCAAGCCGGCGGCTGCATAGGCGACGAGGAGCTTCGAGAGCCGCAGGTGCTCCGAACCTTTTCGCATGGTCGTGTCGGCGGGCGCAGCTGCGGCAGGAGGAGCCTGCGGACGCCGCCAAGGCATAGCGACGCGGACTTGGGGGCCGAGGTCCCTGGTCGACCAGTCCCCGTCAGCGCTGCGTAAGAGACAGCGCAGTAGCGGGCGAGTCTGCGTCGCAAAGTCGATGGCTCGCTCATCTTCATCACGTTTCGCGGCACGTGCGGCGAATTCGAAAGGTGATCGGGCGCTGGCTCGGCTACGGTTCTCTGTCGCGCTGCATCCCGATTGAGACCGTCTGCCAAGGGAATGCTACTGGGAGTGCAACTCTACAGGAGCTTGCTCCGAGAGGCGCGCAACCTGCCAGATAGCCGCGTCAGGTCCGCTCCCTCTCGCACGCTCGGTGGTCCGCCGCACACACTGACGAGACCGCGCATTACAGTCAACACTACAGAGATCGCATACGGACTCTCTTTCGCCACGATCCTGAACCCGAGTCTAGCTTGCAAGCGGTCCGGAGAGTCAAGCGCGCGCAAAAGGTATGCCCCCTTCTCTGTTCCATTTCCCGCCTCTGCATCCCCCGTAACTGAGCCTGTGACACCGTTCTACAGCTCCTGCGACATCTCCAGGCCGCCAATGACGGCTACTTGCATGCCATAGCCCGGACAGTCGATCACGCCTATGGTGTCCGGGGTAAAGAGAAGCACATTGCTTTACAGGTGATCGCCCTTGTCCTCAGCAGTACATATCCAGCGACTCACTCACCATGTTTCCTACATACAGCCTTTCACCAGTCTCGGCCTCGCCGAGGGCAAGGCAAAGCACTCCTTCCCGCCTCCGCTGGCGGCCCTCGTCACCTCCTCCATTGCCCATACCGCCCGTGCTCCGACCCCATCTCAGCTGCTCAACCCTCCAACCCTGCCCGCCCGCGCTGATCCAACTTCCGAAGACGCTCGACTCCTCGGCCAGCTCATTCCGCAGCGGGTACGAGCGATCAAGCGGCGGTATTGGAATTCGCAAACGGGCAAGCTTCGCGCGCCGATCACGCTCCGCCTGCATACCGATACAGGCGAGGTGGTCGACCCTGAACTGGCATCCGAGCTTCTCGGAAAGTATACGAGCCTGGACATCCCACCACACAAGATCACGCTTGGCCGTGCCAGGCTTTCCGAACTCGTCGAAAAGGCGAATGCTCCGGCGTCGTCTAGTCCACTGCCGCCAAGACGGCTGCAGAGTCCGGATCAGCGCGCCAGTCGCAGAAGTAGAGACGAGGAGGAAGCCCTGCCGCGTTTTGCCTCTCCGCGATCCGACATTCTACGAGTGCTCAAGCCGTCTGCGGCCAACTCGAAATGGCATTTGCCGAAAAGCGTCACGCCTCGGCTACTCCGTCGGCGCATGCAAGAGTCGCTCGCGCAGGCGCCCGTCATGGATGTCAAACTCGGCTCATCTCAGAAGGAAGGAGGCGACGCATACACATCCAAGTACAACGTAGTCAGGCATGAAGCGGCCAAGGGCGAAAAGGGCCGCTATCGTTTGCAGACTGCCGAGGAGAGGTGGTGGCAAGAGCAGGTCAACGTAGTCACAACCGCCTCTGAGGCGAGAAAAAAGAAGAAGAAGCGCAAAGATGTCTGAAATGCAGGATGGCATCCCCATCCTCAAAAGCCAAGCGTTCACTCCTTCACCCGCCGCCACACAAAGTCGCGCCCCCGCTTCAGTCGTCGGCAAAGATGAGGGCGAGGTCCTCCGCGAGCTGCTTCTTGTCCTTGTCCTTGTTGCCACCGAGAGCGCCCTGAATGACCTTGGTCTTGCGCTCTTGCAGCTGCGCCACAAACGAGAGTCAGACACCGCCTACGAATGCATAAGAGCAGGCCATTCTCGGCTCACTGCGATCATCTTGTCGTCGATCGAATGCTTGATGAGGAACCGAGTGACGTAGACCTAGTGGCGCGGTCGCTGATGAGCACGACATCCTCCACCGGGTCAGGAAGGCGAACCTACTTCGCGAGTCTGGCCGAAGCGATGGATGCGGTCGATCGCTTGGTTCTCAACAGCGCTGTTCCACCTGCACCACACACATACCAGATCAGCAGGTATATACATCTCGTCCGCTATTCGCTCTTCAAGCTCACCAAGTGTCCATGAGGTAGACATGGTTGGCGGCAATCTTTCGGCATCGGGATTTGGTTAGCGTCGTGCTGCTCGAGTCGGAATTCACTCGCGTAATGCGCACCAGATTCAGGCCGACACCGCCAGCCTTCAGCGAGGCCAGGAGGACGATCGATTTCTCGCTCGTGGTAAACTTGCGGACAACCTTCTGCCGCACACCCTGCGCCATAGCTCCGTCGAGTCGCAGGTAGCTACGGTCAAGCTGCAGGTGTGAGCGCGTCGTCCTCTTCGATAAAGCAGGGGGTCCCACGTACTTCATGTTCTCGCCGTTCATCGATCGCTCGATCAAGTCCAGGAATCCGGTGAACTGCGGAGCAAGCGAGTTTGTTAGACTGATTCGCCTACGCGACGCATGCGACCGTGACGTACCTGCGAAAAGACGACTGCTTTAAGGTTCGGATCCTTCTCCTTCGCCTTTTGCAGTGACTTGATGAGCGCGTCGAGCTTTGTCGAAGCCCTGAAGTCGGGTCCGGAGAGGAGGTGCTGCCGATTAGGTTTTTCGTCCGCATCGTCATCGTCGCTGCTCGCAAGCTCTCCGATATCGTGTCCAATGGCTTGACCGGCGCTGGTCGGCGGCGGGGAACTCGGCATGTAATCATCCGAGTCGCTAGCACCGTCGTCGTCATCGTCCGAGTCCGAGTCGAGCGTGATTTCGGTCACCTTCGCTTTCCCTTTGCCCTTGACGTCTGGTCGAGGTGACGCGGATGCGTCCTCGTCGTCCGAACTGAGCAACGTGAGAACCTCTTTCGAGGAGGACGAGCCCGGCGAGGAGACAATCTTTGCGACCGAGTATCCAGACCTTTTGGCGCCCGGCGTAGGCTTTGTCCCGTCCGCCTTTTGGAGCTGAGCGATATCGCGCTCGGTCAACGGTCCGCGGCCGCAGACGGGGCAGGTCGCCTGTAGAATATGACACACCGTCAGCAAGTCGATTCCAAACTAGCTTGGATGATACGCACGGCTTCGCCTGCATCTTGGCAGTCAGTCAGATGTTGCAAGACGCAGCCTTTGCAGCCGATATGTTGGCACACAGGCATCCAGACGGGGACCTCGACGGGCTGCCCGAAGGTGAAGCTGTTTAGCGCGTCGACATCTGGGCACCAGACTCCCATTCTCGAGCTCACCTCCATGCACAGCATGCATTCGCCGAGCTCCGGCTTGACGCCGTGAGAGCTGTCGATGTCGAGCATCTCGTCGATGACCTGACTCGCTGCCGCTTCGGAGCCAGCGTCGGCGGAGCCGGCGATGTAGCGCTCGATCATCCGCTGAATCGCCACGTCTTCGATCGGGCCCACCCCTCCGTCGGCATCCTCGGAGTCGCCGTGACCAGCAGCACGCTGAGCCTGGCGAATTCGGAGATTCTCCTTCAAGCGCTTCAGCACGAGCGAAGGATGCAAGACCGCTTGTCGCAGCCGCATCAGGATGGAGAAGATCGCCGTGACGTTCTGAAGGACGGTGCCTTCTTTGGCGTATCCTAGGAATTTCGACTTGGCGTTTTGGAAAAGCGCATTGTAGATTTCCCGCTCGTCCTTGCTGAAATCGAGGTGCACGATGTCGATGTGTTTCTCTGGTAGAGAGACGATGGGGTTCCCGTCCTTGTCCCGCATCTTCTTCTCGCGACGAAGGACTGGTAGAGTGTAAACCGCCACATTAGACATTTCGAGGAAGAGTAGCGGGTCGCTTCGTCACAGACTCACGAATGCTTTCGAGGATGACTTGGATGACCTGGATTGCCCGAGGGTCTTTGTTCTGAAATGGTACAGTGACGAACGTCTTGAAGAACGAGAAGTTGCCTGTCGTGGGCAAGCGTGTCAGTCGGGGAGCGCACCTGCTGCCTCGGATGGCGACCTCGGTGCTTACCCCAGGGTTCGAGCTGGATGTAATGAAGAAGCGAGTAAAGGTCTTCCAGCCGACTGCATAGTGACACAGCCAGTTCAATTACTGTCAAGAGACCTGTCGGAGCAGAGGGGGACTGGAGGACTTACTTGACGATGGGAGTTCCGGTAAGCGCCCACCGCCGTGTACCCTTGAGAGCGTAGCTCGCTTTCGCATTGAGAGTCGTCCGAGACTTGATCAGGTGAGCCTCATCGAGCACTGTCCGGAAGAAGTCAGCCGACGCTGTGTCGAATGACTGCTTCCGGGAGAGAACGGGCGCACCGATACGGAACCAATCGATCGCAAACAGGCCTCGCCGCTTTGGCTGTTTCCTTTTCTTCTGCTCCGCAGCTTTGCCCTTGCCCTTGTCTTTTTGGGCCCGTTTCGTCTCGTCTGCCGCGGCGTTCTTCGACTTTTCGGGCTGAACGTCGAGACCACTTTGCTTGAAGTCGGAGCAAAGCGTTCCGTAGCTGCGTGATCTGGCTCAGTATTGTGATGCTTGAGCCGACGTGCCCAGCCCCGGCTCACCTGGTGACAACGACATCGACACCTTCCTCGATCTCCTGCAGCAGGTCGGAAGCCGATTCGCGCTTGTTGCCGTAGTACATGAGCACGCGCATCCGCCTGCCCTTGCTGCTCCGCTCCAGCTCGTCGCACCACTGACTGATCAAGGTCATCGGAGCGACGACCAAAGTGGCGCGAGGAGTCCCCGGCTTCAAAGGCGGTCTGCGGCCGTTCCGAGGTGCGTCCTTGCTGGACGAGTTGCGGAAGATGCCGCCACCTGCGAGGCGAGCTTGAGTCTGAGCGGTGCGCACCGGTACCTTGATGTCCTCTTCGCTGTCTCCGGCGGACTCGTCCGTCGTTGCAGTCGCCGCCGCGGTCCAAGCGGTATTGGTGTGGATCCTGGAGGTTCCGAAGGTAAGCGCTTTGATGACCGGGTGGTGTTGGAGCAGGGTAGACCGCTTACAGGGAAGCGACCATGATCGTCTTTCCGAGACCCATCTCGTCCGCGAGGATGCCGCCTCGGCACCTGGTCGAAGCCTTCGGGAAGTCGAGCGAAATCTCGCCTGCTCGCCAAACCGCGCTCAGCCCCTTGGGCTCGGACGAACGAGATCAGGAGACGTACCAGAATACGGATTGTAGTAGAAACAGTCGCCAGGAGACGAGGCGCCCGGGAAGAGGTAGCGCTCCCAAAGCGGGTGCATAGAAAGGCTCTTTCGAGCTTGCTCCTCACCGGTTTCCATCGCCGACATCCATCGGAGCGCCTGTTTCTGGTCTGAACACTGAATGTCAGGTTGTTCATGTCCCAGCATGAGAGAAGGGTCGCTTCACTCACAAGGTCGCAGAGTGAGGGCAAACGTGTCCGGTGGATCCCGCTCGGGCAAGTTGGCGTCGTTCTTAATCGCTTTCGAGTCTGTCGCGGGCCGGTGGGTTTAGCAATTGCCAACGCTCCACATCACGGAGAAGAGAAAGTACGTACAGACGAGGTTCAACTGGATCTCGCTCATTTCGTCCTCCTCGTCGTCGTCCCCGACCCCCGTGCGTTTTTCCATGCGGTCCAGCATAGCCCGTTTGCTCTGCGTGCCGGTCGGCAAAGCCGAATCTTCTTGGTAAGGTTGCAGATCGGCCTTGTCAAAGAGGATGTTGAACGCCCTTTTCCGCTCGCGGAGCAGCTTTTCCCGTTCCGTTTCGTGCAGGTCATCGAGAAAGCTCTTCTTCCCGTGCGTCGAGGATTCCTGCGTCGGCTCGGCCGCGTGGATGTTTGGATCGGTGAATGCGCTCTTCTTGAGCGAGATGGAGAGCGACAGTTGGATGTCGTCGCCTGCAAGAGAGGATTAGCTGCTGGTGGCGGATTCCGACAGCGGCTGGAGAAGCTCTTACCAGAGCGGAACTTGTCCGGGCACGCCACGCAGTACCCTGTTACTTTCAGGAGATCGTGATCGAGCAGCTTTGCCAGCCACACCCCGTCATCACGAGCAATCCGTCCGACCTCGATCCCTTTCGTGTTTTTAAATCTGGGGACGCCGCAAGAACCGTCCGGAGTGAGCGATACGCCGACCGTTCGGAGGATCAGATCTTCGAGACCTACCGCACCACATCGTGCTCAAATTTCTTCTTGGTAGCAGCCGATTTCTTGCCGTCCGTCTCTGTAATCTTGGGCTTGATCCGGTGCAGAGTGATTTCCTCGCCGGCCTTGAGCGTGACGAAGGAGGATTGACTCGCGAGAGCAAACGCCTCGACAAACACGTCTGCATGCACGTCAGGATGTCAGTGGGAGATCGCACGAGAACGCGCAGACAGGGGAGAGACTGACCGCCAAAGTATCGCGCATCCCAATCGGGGTCTACCCTCGCGGGTCCCGGGTTCGCTGCGATCGGCGCACTGCTCATAGCTGCCAGTCTTGGTTTGGAAGGGCCTGCGACCGGCACAGCAGGCGCCCTTTCGCCTCGGGTGTCGTGAACGACGACTGCGTCATCTTGGTTCGAGTCGGAGTCTGAGTCGGCAAAGAAGCGCGGCTTTTTCGCAGGTGGTTCCTCGATCTCTTCATCAGAGCTATCACGGAACAACGCGTCTGCCTGCATCGTGCCGGAGACAGCAGAGCGTGTGGCGATCAAGAGGCAACTCTTCGACGCGTCCAAGTTGACATCTCGGTCGAGCGCGTTCTCTATGCAAGGCAACTCGCTATGGAGGCCGACATCTTGCGAGCATGGCAGAGCATAAGCTCGACGTTTGTCTCGTCCGGTCCACAGATCCGCGGCGTTGCCGATGTACGCTTGCCGCCTGGCTTTCACCTCTTTCATCTCGATGTTCGCTGACTTGCACACGCTGCACTGCAGGCTTGGGAACGAGTGACGACCGTTACGGACCCGCACAATGACTGGATGACCAATTATGGCGCCGCAACGTCCTTCAAGTCGCTGCTTGGCAAAGAGCTCGCCGTCTTGACATCGTCCGGAATGATGGATCAACTCTTCGATTGGTACCTCGGTGAGTAACGCCAGCTCGAGGCCAAGTGGATATCGCCGACTGACGCTCTCCTACTCGTCTTCCAGAGCGAATGCAGACTGCTTTCGTGGCTGTCCGAGCAGACGTCGAGGCGCATCTCGATCGCTTCGAGGTCAATTCTTTTCCCGAACAGGCGACTTTGGGTGCCTGGACGCTGACTAGACCGCGCCCTTTTTCACAGTCTGAGCCGGATCAGGACAAGCTGCCGGTCATGCTGAGCCTACTCGATCGAATCGGGCAGTGGATCTCATCGTGGCAAGCGCCTGTCAGCGACATGTGGCAGTCCGTCAAGTCATCCCGTTACGAGTTCACACGAGCGTACAGGTCTGATTGCTCTCTCTCACGCGCGCCCAGGTCGAATTCGAAGCTCTCATCCTTCCGGAAAGCGTTTCTGGCTGGTCTGTACGGCGCCTTACCGCCTCGTTTCGTGCCGGCTTTCCAAGTCTTCGTCCGCCAACTTCTCACCTTCGACGCGCCTTCGACGGCTTTCAAACCCGAGTACCCGCGGGCGATGAGCACGCTCGTGACGATCCTCGACCGATACGACCCAGTCTTGTTCGCGCTCGTCTACGAAGAGATCGAGGCGAAAGTGCAGCGCGACTGCCGCGGCCGCTTTCAGGAGAAGAAGCTCGATTCGCTCCTCATCTGGCTTAACGGATCAGGCGTCGGAGCCGGTACGTCTGGTGGCGTGATGGGCTGGGTCAGCGGCTTGTACGCGAACAGCGAGAAGCGCGGCAGCGGCGACGATGCGCGAAAGTTCCTCAAGCCGACTTTCAGCCGTTTCGAGTATCACATTCACAAGATTCTGTGTCAGCTGAGGTACGTCCGAGGGCTCTTCTGTCCCAGTCAACCGCCACAACCTGACCAACCCTGATGAATAGAACGACGGAACTCTTCGACATCATCGTCGCCTATCCGACATCTCAGCCAGCGCTAGAAGATCTCAAAGTGAGCGTTCTCAGACTCGGTTGGTTTCCTTAGGCATGCTTCTCACTCATTCTCCGTGCAGGTCTGCCTTCAAAAGACCGATCAGCGCTCGGCACTCGTCTCTCGCTTGCGTACTCAACTGTCGGAACGGCTCTTGCACCCCGGCATCGACACGAAGGACATCATCACGACTTATATATCTACCATCCGGTGTCTCCGCATCGTCGATCCGGCTGGCGTCTTGCTTTCTCGCGTTGCGGATCCGATCAGGCAGTACCTTCGGTAAGGACCTTCGATCGGTCATTTTCCGACTCCGCTCCCTCACACTGTTTCTCGTCCAGATCGCGAACAGACACGATCCGATGCATCGTGGCTTCGCTCATCGAAGAAGGCAACCCCCTGTTCGTTGAGCTGTCGAGCAGTGACGCCAAACTCGTCAGCGATTCTCGCGACGAAGCCGAGAACTTCAACGATCCGAATTGGACCCCGGATCCGGTCGATGCCCCTCCGAGTGAGCATCTTCGCTTCCTCGTACGTTGACAAGGCGTCTGACCGGCTCTTCTTGCAGACTACCGCAAGTCGAAGGGCGCCGACGTGATTCAGCTCCTGGTCAGCATCTACGACACAAAAGATGTTTTCGTCAAGGAGTTGCAAGTCCTGCTCGCACAGCGGCTCCTCGCAATCCGCGATTATGCTCTGGAGAAAGAAGTGCGTCCGAACCGATTCTCGGCGTTTTGACGCGTCTGCTGACTTGGGGTTCTCGAGCAGGCCAAAAATCTCGAGACGCTCAAGACGCGCTTTGGAGAACAAGCACTACAGGGCTGCGAGGTCATGCTCAAGGATTTGCAAGACTCGAAGCAGCTCGACGCGAGTGTGCATGCGCGGATGCCGGTCAGTCAAAAATCGCTGCCGGCGACATCGAGCGTGTTTGCCTGACTCGTGCGGACTCCATCCTTCCTCCAGAACGTCCCTCTTCATGCGACTATCGTATCTCGACTGTTCTGGCCGTCGTTCCAGCCAACGCCCCTTAAACTTCCAGGGCAGCTTGGACGGTACGCTTCTTGGAACCGTCTAGTCTAGCAAGCCGCAGGCAGTCTGCTAACGTCCACCTCGGACAATCGAAACAGTGCACAAGCAGCGTACGATCGAGCCTTCACGTCCAGCAAGAGCGACAAACGCCTCCGTTGGATGCCGCAGCTCGGTAGTGTCAATCTAACCATTGAACTGAAAGACCGCAAGATCACGACCGATGCCACCCCGCTCCAAGCTGCGGTGATCGAGCTCTTCGACAAGCAAGGTATGTGAACCTCTTGCTGTTTCGGGGCTACCCGCGAGCTGAAACATGTGCTCGCTGCCAGACACGTGGACCTCGGAAGCCCTTCAGCAAGAGCTCAGGGTCACCGACGCAGGCACGATCCGCAACGCTCTCCATTTCTGGAACAACCTCGGCGTTCTCGGCGGCATGGCAGACGACATGTGGCGCCTCCTCGAAGAGCGAGCAGCGCCTTCGGCCTCTGCTGACCCCGCTCCGGTGCATGGTGAGCTTGGCCAACATGCTCAAATCCGCCTGTTCAAAGTTAACCGGAACTCTCTTTCACAGTCATGGAAGAGGAGAAGGAGGCTGTGCAAAGCGTCGCCGACAAGCAAGTCGAGGAGGTGCGTTTAGAGCTGCTCGCTGACACGCCGAAACTGTTCCGAGGCTGACGCCACGTCGACTGCTCGTCAGATGCGCGTCTTCTGGCAGTATATCCAGGGCATGGTCTGTCCTCTGTTTCCCCGCTCTCACTATAATCACGTCGATACTGATCTGTGCTTTGCAACCAGCTCACCAATCTGGGGGCTCTGCCGCTCTCGCGGATCCACGCGACTCTCAACATGCTCGCGCCCGGGTACAAAGGTAAAACGGTCGACGAGCTCACCGCGCTCCTGGACAAAGTCGCAGCGGAAGGGCTCGTGGTCAAGACGG
The DNA here is from genome assembly GCA_021654155.1 of Rhodotorula sp. CC01. Lineage (NCBI taxonomy): Eukaryota > Fungi > Basidiomycota > Microbotryomycetes > Sporidiobolales > Sporidiobolaceae > Rhodotorula > Rhodotorula sp. CC01. The sequence goes on from JAKEZK010000007.1 coordinate 447,615, forward strand.
CCAGCGGGTCTTGGAAGATCGTCAAGTAGCTCATGCGGTACCTTTCAGTCTGTTGTTGTACTTAAAACGTGCTTTTCACCTTTTTACGCGTACGGATCTACAGCTCCTTCCCTGCCCGCCAAGTTGGCCCGGGTACATCACGGATCTGGGCCGATTTGCCCCACTGTCCTCCTCGCCATGCGTCGAGAGCGATCGAGCCTGCCTCTTCTGCTGCCCGTTCGAACTCCAAGGCTGGCGCCTTGACGCCGTCGATCAAAAGTTGGGGTATCGGAGCGTGGCTTGCCATACCGACCAATTCTCGGCCGAGGAGCGTGGACCACCCATCGAGCCCGAGCCAGATGCTCATCCAGACGAGGGCGATGACCGATCCAAGGGACGCGCCGGCGATGACCTGCGCGGGCGTATGGTGGCCGAGTCGAACGCGTGACCAGCACACGCTCGCACTCCCGGCGAGGAAGAAGGCCGCGAGCCCGAACCGAGTCGCCCTTTGGCCCCAAGCGCCGGCGAAATAGGTCCAGAACGAAGACTGAACGGCACCCGGTCCGAGTGCCGTCGACGTAGCCGCCGCGAACCGGTTCCAGAACGGCAACAGCGCGGTGACGCGAGGGTGTAAAGGGAGCAGGAGCGAGGAGAGGGACAGGTAGGTACCGAAGAAGGCGATCGACGACGAGTGGGTCGAAGGCATGCCGTACGTCTTTTCGTACTTTTTCGCCCCAACCGGTCGAGGTTGTCGAATGCAGCGCTTGAGGCCCTTGGCTGTGGATTCGATTCGCACTCAGCAGACGCAACTAGGCAGAGCAGGAGCAGAGGGGACCGCGCACCTGTGAATGCCGCGACGAGAGAGCCAGCACCGAACCAGAGCGAGTGCGCAGTCCGGATTCGCAAGATGAAGTACGCCGTGAGGCCCGTGACAACGAACTGCGTATTCTGCAGCGTATACAGCCACAAAGAGCGTATCATGTCGACGAAGTCGTTCGCGAACGAGTCGGACGGACGGATGACGCTGCTGTGCGCGAGAGTCGGTGGAGGATGTTTCCACGGAGGGCTTGACAGGATCCTGGTCTCGAGCCCGTACTGCTCGATCCGACTGGTGTTATACCTCGCTGTAGCGGCTTTCGAGTCTGTGAAGGGAAGAGCCGAAAAAGTCACTTCGATGACTTTTGACCTTTTCCTGTCTCGTTTGCACCTCTAACAAGCTGAAGAGCATGCTACGCTTGACGCTTGGTCAAGTTCCTCACAGGCTCGCGCCGCACGGGATTCGCGGCTTCGCCGCAGCTGCACCGCTACAGAACAAGGCGTCGCGGTCGGGTCGCAAGGTGAAATGGACGCCGCAGTCTGCACCCCGAGCGACGCCCGCGGCAGGGACGCCGATGCCGGGTCAAGCAGGAACCGACATTGGACAGGGCGGCGCCGGGCTCTTTGAAGCAGAGGCACGTGCTGGGGAGGCTTCAATTCCGACGCCGGAGCAGATTGAAAAGGAGATGCTCGACGCTCAGCCGGAACTGCAAACGAAAGAGCATACGCAAGAGAGGTCGAACCTTGCTGGTACGGACGTCGCACAGGGAGGGGCACCCGAGACCGACTCTCAGACCCAAGCGGGACAGCAAGCCAAATCTGAAAATTACGGTCAGTGGTCCCGCTGCAGGCCCGACTACGGTTTACGTTGACTGACTAGACTTGAAATCCACGCAGGTCCGGAGGAAGTGATCTACACGTCGACACCGACCTACAACCCCGCCGTCATGCTCTCGCTCTGCCTCGTCATGTCCATCTTTTCCTTCAGTATTGCCGATTTCGCTCGCGTCGGAGTCGAGCTTTACGACGAAGAGACGGGCGAGTTCAAGAACGCTCCGGCATGGAAACGGTACCTCCTCGCGGGCAGCGCAGCCACGATCGGAACTGGCCTCGTCGTCGCCGGCGTGTGGGCACCGACAAGGTGCGCTACCGGGATTCGTGTCGTCCCCGTAGCTGCTCACTTACCAAATCCTCCTCTCGCAGGAACGTTGTCAAGATCACTTTGCGCCGTACGACCAAATCGGCCGGATCTCCCGTTCTCTTCCCGCAAGACTCGCTCGCAACTTTGTACAACCCGCTGTCGCCGATTTCACAAAAGTTGCTGCGCCAACGACCGAGGAGCGTCCCGCTGTCCAAAATCCACCTGCTCGGACAACTTTCAGACTCTCCGAAATCGTACCACCCTCGGTCGCCGCGTCCGGTTGAGGCAGAGACAAAGACCGGAGTGCGCTGTTTCTCCGGACGCTGACCCCCCCCCCCCCCCCTCCCCCGCCCGACGCCCCTCGTTGACTGACTCGTGCCCACTCGCAGATCTTCTCAAGCTGGCTCGACAAGGTCTTCCCCTCGGACAAGCCTTCCAGCGCCTCTGCGAGCCGGAAAAAGGGACGATACGGGCACTCGCCGATCGTCGTCGAGGGCGACCGCTTCTCGATGTCTCTCAAAACGATACGAGCAGACGAGCCCTTCAGCACGCGCGGAGCATGGTGCCGGGATTGGGACGCCCTCGAGCGGGCGCTCTTGCACGTGGACGAGTCGAGGTGGACGTCGAGTACGCCGCGCAGGTAGGCAAATCCTTGCACACAACATTTTCCTTGTGCTTGATCGCGTCGCTGCAGGAATCGCCGAGGATGAGAAAGTCACCTCGCCCTCTCCGTATGGGAACGCTTCATGCGCCAGAACGCTCGTATACTGCTGCTGCTCTCGCGGCGCGCAATCTTTTTCTCGCGGCGCTTGACTCCTCAACGACAAAAAAATTGCTCGCGGACATTTGTGCAACCTTTTGTCCGGCGACGGCTATCCGCGAGTCTAGATCAGAATCACGCGTTCCTCGGCTGTGCCAGGGCGGAGCCGCGCCCTTTTTTTTCTCCTCTCTTTCGTCTTCTGCTCAAGCGCTCCTCTACACCGTCAGCTCGACAGGCCCTTTTCAGGAGATCGCGACGCCACTCCGCCCAGATTGAGCGAGCTCGCACTGTGCGGCTCAGCCTTGAATGGCTTTTCTCTTCCGCGGCTATGGTGAGTGAGCACCTCATCGCCCAACACCTTGACACCCGCTAATCCGGGGGCCTGTGCACCCAGTTCGACTGCTGCAGCGATGGACACTGCCCACTCAGATGGTCACGGCCAGTATCTGCGCCGGCACCGGCGACCTGATCCACCAACTCGGCTTCGAGGAGAAGCGCCTGGATGAAGTCGAGGTAAGGAAGAGGCTCCTGCTCTCGTCCGGGTGTTGTCGATTCCAGCCCAGCTGATCTCGAACGTGTTTTATACACAGTGGTACAAGACTCGCCGACTGATGGCCTACGGCGGACTGGTGTTTGCGCCGTGCTCGGTGAGTGGGTTCGGCGCTGACCGAGTGTCGTGTCATCGGCAGGCCGTCTCCTCAGAGTGCGCTCGGCTGACACGCAGGCATTCTCGCTGGACCTACAGAACACCTGGCACCGAGTCCTTAACCGTATCAACCTGCGCAACCGCGTCACGAGTAAGTGCCATATATCCGCTGCAACACCCGTTCCTCTTCCTCCCCCGAGCGGTGATGAAAACTCGTGTTACGCTGTTACCAATATGGCGGAACGATTCATGACGAGCATACACAATATCATCTATGTCCCCTGAGCTCACTTGGAGAAGAGGAACGCGCCAGCATCTCTGCAAGGACTCGAGGCGCTGACTCCCTCGTCTCGCAAACGCAGCCGTTCTCGCACGCACCGCGACCGACCTCACCTTCTTTTCGCCGTTCGCTACCTGCCTGTTCTATGCCGCGCAAGGTACCATGGAGGCTCGTCCGTTCCGGACTCCGGCTATTCCCGACGCGCCGCAAGGCATTTATGAGCGCCTCGAGGAACGACTCTGGCCGACGGTTCAGAAACAGTGGGCCGTCTTCGGTCCCGCCAACCTGATCAACCTCTCTGTCGTGCCGCTCTACGCTCGCCCGCCCTTTATGAACGTCATCTCGATCGGGTGGAACACTTTCCTCGCGTCGGCCCAGTCCCGCGGCGGTCTCACGCCGGACGAGGCCCTCTCGCGCGACATTCTCATCGCCGCCGCCGAAGTCATGGAGTAGAATCAGCCCCTCCCGGCACCCCCTATAGACCCTTATACCCCGCATCTTTTCGTACATAGATTCCCGTCATGTCGTACTCTTTACGGCAGCCGCTCTCTCACTCGCACCTATACACTTGTTGCTCCTTGCACGCTTCCCTGCGCGTACTGTATGCTGCATCGGAGCTTTTCGCAATCCTGTTCGCAATTCTATTCATGTGGTCAATTTAAGAGAGGAGAGGCAACGTGACCAGCATCGTTGCAGACATCAACCTGCCGAGTCCCGGCAATCAAAATGTGAAGGGTAAAGATATAGCAAGAGAGAAGAAGAGCTGAAGGAGTGTGTGGATCTGTATAAGGAGCGATACTGTACCAGGTCGCGGGCCTGTGGCGGCTATGCTCACGCGAGGGAAGCGAAGCCAACCGTCATGGCGGTGGCGTCGAAAACGGAGATCACCGTGCGCAGGAAGACGTCCCCGACAACCCACGCGTCGATACCGAGGTCAGATCCAGCGATTCCGGCAACGCACCTCGAGCTCTGTGCGGGGCAGACGGATCAGCGACCGCGTCTACGTGCGAAAAAGGCCCTCGAGGTGTGAATTACTCCGAGCTCGGTCAGGCCCATGTTGAAATCTAAGCGTTTAGCGCAAGCAGCGGTCCGGGATCTGGTCAGTTAAAGCAGGTGTTTGCGAAAGAGAACTTACACTTCTCCGGAATGTGATATACGACCCCTCCGAACTCGAGCTGGACCGTGAAAGCTGCGGCACAGTCGTAACTGTAGAGGTTGTAGACGCCGCCGGTCCTGAACAATGTCGCGGTCGGAACCTGGGCAAAGAGCTTGCCCGCCTCTGCAGGTGGTGCCTGTCATCGTTGCTTAGTCAGCGACTTTCATCGAATGCACAATTGCGCGCCAACGTCTCACGATTACAAGCGTCGTGCCAGTGCTGGAGCCGCGAAAGATCAGTGGCGTGTAACAACGAGCGAGAAGGAAAGCCACCTCCGCGAAAGAACGTACTCGATGATCATGTTGGCATTCTCGGAAGTCTGTTTGCCGTCGACGAGCGCTCCGCCTCGTACCATCCAGAAGCCTTGGTCAATGACCGGAGTCGCGACGATCTCGCCCGAGTACTTGCTGCGGTCGGACCCGCCGAGATACAGTTCACCCTCATCACCATCACCGAGCGTGAAGCTGAACACGTTCTGGGCGACAACGCCTTGCTCGACCAAGCTCTGGAAAAACGGCGGCTCCCCGATGTTGGACAACGCTTCGAGCCCCAAGCCGACAATGCCATCGACAGGGGACTCTGGGAAGCGAATCGCCATCGTGGTGATGGGGGAGAACCAAGCTTGCTTGGCGGTCAAGCCGGCGACGGTGATCGTGTCCTGTAAGACAGGTCCGGTGACGGCCGAGCCGTCACCGTACCTGATTGAGAAGTCACGACCGGTATCCTTGGCCGTGCTGGACGCAGATATGTTGAAGGTCGTGTAATCCGTCACGCCCTCACCCGGAACCCAGGCGTCGCTGCTGCCGGTGTCGAAAACCTAATGCGCCGCAGCAGCAGGTCAGGTCAGGTCCCCCGCTTCGGCGGTTCATCAGCCACAATTCGCGGACTGACAACATCGAAGCTTTGCGGCGGTGTGCCGATCTCGATCTTGCCGCCCCAAAAGGCTCCACCGATGTAGTTGGTGAGGGTAGCCTGCTGGCGTTTCTTGATGCTCCAGTGATTGGCCGCGAGCGCCAACGTTGACCACGACTGAAACGATTCGAGCGAGAAACCGGGAAGTACGTTCCCGGTCTGCGCGTAGATACGGGCTGCTCCATAACGGTACTTGGCACTTGCCGCCGAGACGGCGCTCTTGAGATTGTTCAGGTCGGCCACGCCGTCATCGTCGGTCAAGCGGGAAGTCAGCCAGCCGCCCCGACCGCGCTTCGTCAGAGCGACACGGGCAGTCGCGGCAGAAGAATCGAGCAGGCGAGACGGGCCGGCTGACACTTCAGAAACGAACGAAAGGCACGTAAGGAGCGTGAAGACGGTGCTCAAAGCACCCACAGAACCCGAAGCGAACATGACAGCACGGAGGCAAGTGAAAGATAAGAAGGAAAACCTGTGTCTGTTTGGCTCGCCAGCTTGTCCGCGGCGGTGTGTGCGCTCGCCCCTCCCTGCGTTGCACGGAGAGCGGTCCAAGCGCAACGGTGAGGAACGCGGATTGGCGGAAAGCGTGCAAAGACGGGCTGAGCGCGGCAAGCCAGGATGGGGAAGGATTGTCCCTACTTCTCACATTGGGCGAGTTGTGGTGGACAAGTGTTAAGCGGGGGAGAGGCCGGGCACGGAGGAGAACTGCATATCAAAAGACAACAAGGTTATACGGAAACAAGAAATGACGAGATGGGACAGCTACTTTGCTTTCTTGGCAGGCGGGTTCTTCTGCATCGCGAGCGTGTTGAGGGTATGTTGGCGGATGGTGGCGAATGGCGACGCTGCAAACGATTCGTTCTTGATGATGGCAGGGAGACGAGTCGATTCCGCCGTTCTGTCGATAGAGAGCATGGACAGGTCAGTTCTATCACGGCGGCGAGAATTTTCTGCTCAGACGGAGGAACGTACAGGACTCGCTGGCGCTTTTTCGCCGTCAGCTTTTCCTTGCCCTTTCCGCCCGTCTTGCCCTTGCCCGAGGCTGCCGTCCCGGCTTCTTCGTACTCTTCCTCTTCTGCTTCTACCTCGAAAGCGTCCGCCTCGTCCGACAAGTCGAAAGCGGGCTCGATCGAAGGCAAGACGGCTTCGACCTCTTGCAGCGTCGTGACGAGGTTGTTTTGCGGCCGCGCGGCCCGCCGGAGTCGTCGGTTGTGGGATTTGGAGTACGGTGCCGTGCTTGCGTTCAATTCTGCATACAGTAACGGCGTCAGTATAGTCTCGCGCGTCCAACTGTGCTCTGACAGAACGCACTTTCGAGGAGCTGTTTCCGCTTGTTGTACGCCTTCTCGGCCTTGGTCTGCTTGTGCTTGTGTTCTCGCGGCTCTTCTGCCTCTTCGGCATGCTCTGCCAGCTCCGTTGCGCGGCTTGGCTCACTGGCGGCCGCCGCTGCCTTGACCGCCTGCGATAGTGGAGCGGCACAATCAGCTTCCGCCGTCCTCACGTCTCTTCTTCGAGAGCGAACGCACCGCGATGGGAGCCATCTCCTCCGGTGCCATCATGTACGAGTCGTCGAGTCCATCTGGCGCGGTGACGACAGCGTCTGGCTTGAGCTTTGCGGCGCGAGAATGGCCGGGCAACGAAGTCCGCGTGCGGGTCGGTCGAGGCTGCAGAGACGATAGAGTGGGTTAGTGTCGCCTGACTGGCATACTCTGCCCAACAAGCTGCTCACCATGAGTGTATGAGGCGGAGGCAGAGCGACAAGCTGGCGACTCGATCACGCGCAACTTTTTAAATTCGCCGCTTCACTCGCACACAGACCTGGCAATGTCTAGAGCCGTAGCAGGCTGAACGAGCAAGCTGAGCAGATGGATCCAGCCAAGCTCTCGACCACGATCGGCATCGAGTCGGCGCGCTCGCTCATCTCGAGCGTCCGCTATTCGACCTCGCTTCCGACCACCTTCGTAAGCGGACTGGACTCGGTCCTGGACAATGCCGGGGTCCCACTCCGCCGCGGAGACGTTGTCGAACTGCAAGGCCTGCCCTCGAGTGGCAAGACAACGCTGCTGCTCTACCTCGCCGCCACGGCCATCTTGATGCGCAACGCCCATGTGCGTATAGACCGGCAGGTGCTCGAGATCCCGATTGGAGGCAAGGAGGAAACCGTCGCCTGGATCGACTGCACGGGGCGATTTGATATCGACCGCCTCGCCGTCCTCGTGCGACACCAAATCGTCACTCTCATTACTCGCTATCGCGCTCCCAAAGGCATCGGAGCGCCTCGAGACGAAGAGATCGACTCGCTCGTCGACGAGTGCTTGTCGCGGCTGCATGTCTTTTATCCGTCGTCGATGCTCCAACTCGCTGCGACTGTACAACACCTGCCCGAGTGGACCAAGAAGAATGCGTTCGACGAACTCGGCACCGTCCTTGTCGACGGCATGAGCGAGTTCGCCTGGATCGACCAGTTTGAACTCGAGCAGAAGCAGCAAGTCGCTACTACCGCGGAGACTGCAGCTCGTGGCGGGTCCACGCGCCCCGGGGAGCAACCTCCGCTCCGACTCTTGTGCGCCGCAATCGCTCACCTGCGCCGCACGATCGCACCCCTCGTCTTCTTCACGCAGTGGGTCTTTCGGCTACAATCCGTCCTCCGACACACCTCGCAGGACGGCTTGCCCTTCTACTCGCACCAGTACGCGCCACCGTTTTGGCCTTCCATCTCAACCCCACCACCTGTTTCGTCCGACCCGCTCGAGCCGCCTACGCTCGTCGACGGACAATGGCCGACTTTCCCTCTCGCATTACACATCACGACGCATCCGCGCAAGAAAGCCGTCTTTCGGAAGGGGATCCGGTTCGACCAGGTCGTGGTGGAGCAACGGCGGGCGGCGCAGGAGCGGGAAAAGGCGTTCAAAGGACAAGGTGTCGGCACTGCGCGGGCGAGCGTATTCGGAACGGATGGGATTACATGCGTGGTCAGGAAACCGGGCGGGATCGAGGTCGGTAGTTGGGACATGAGCGTTTACGAAAAAGAAATCGTCACTTGATGCCCAATTCGAGAGCAAATTACGCTGCAGCGGGTGATACGAGTGCGTGACAGCGAAACTATGGACTTTCCTTCTATATAGATTTCTTATCGAAGAGAGTGCGCGTCCCATTTCCAGTACCTCAATGCCGGTCGAGCCACTCGAGCATGTCGTTCAACACTGTCTGGCGCCGCGTGTCGTCCGTCGCGTCTTTTCCTTTGCGTAGGAGGATGTGCTGATACTGCGCGCGTACGACACCGAAACAAAGGTGAGTCTACCTTACTCATGCTTCTGATGAGGCAGACGTCAACAAAAATGTATGGCCACGACGCACATCAGGGTAGAGTTTGAGCTCTTTGTCCATCGATTCTGCTTCCTGGAGGAGGCGTTCCGAGCCGTGGTACGAGGTGACGCGATCGCCAGTTCCGTGACACAGCAAGAACGGGACGCGGAGGTGCGAGAACTTGTCGTTGATCTCAGTGATGGCCTGCATTCGACAGTTCATTCAAAAGGAGGAATGCGAGCTGAGTCAGTTTGTGGCAAGGAGCGGAGAATTCTAAGACAGGGCGGTACGCTGTAAGAAGACCGATACGGACCTGTAAGACGGCGAGGCCCGTTGCGATACGGAGTTTGCCCGAGTAGGTCTGTGGATCTTCTGCGTTGCGCGAAACAAATCAAAAGGCGCATCACAGACCGGGTCAACTCTCCTATTGTAAACGACCAACTCCAGAGGGGCGACTGAACGAGAGCGACGACGAAAAGATAACTCACGGTCAAATTGTTCCTCAACGGAAGGATCCTCCGAATTCTTGCCCTTGTTGGCACTCGCGAACGGTAGCGGTCCCGCAATGCTTGCCAGTGCCCGCGCGGCGAGCTCGACTGCGTAAGCGGGGCGGGATTCAGGCGAGATGGCGAGCATCGGGCAGAGGAAGACGCCGCCCGAGATGGTGGGGCGGAAGGAGGCGTGCGAGGCAGAAGGGAGGGAGGTATCGACCGGGGCGCCGTATTTCCTGATAGTAATCATTGGCGGGAGAAAGAGAGGGAGAGAATTGGTTGAGCTAAACGGAGCGCTCTTTTCGAGTCTCGTGTACCCGTGCTCGAGAACTCACAGACACGTCAACGTCGCCGTGAATCCGCCTAGCGACTGTCCGGCCACGAATACCTTTCGCGTCTGAGTGTACGATCCTCCTTGTTCTTGGACGAGGCGCGAGTCTTGCAACGCGACGTCTTTGATGACGGCGTAGACGGCGTCGGCGAGGGTTTCCATGCGAGGCGTGTAGACATGAATTCCCGTTGACCGGCCGTGGCCTGGCAAGTCGGGCACGACAACTCGGTACTGCACCGGCGGCAGGAGTCATCAGGCCCCCCATCTCGAATTTGGTTCGTCCGTTGTTGTACGTACCCCTGCGTTGAGGAACTTTTCTGCGTGCACGGCAAACTTGCCACCGTAGTCGTTGATTCCGTGGCAAAACACGAGATCGCATTCTGCCGAGTGGTCAGGATAAGTATCGCATTTCTGTGTCGGCACGTGCGCCGAAGGGAACGGGAAAAACGCGCGCACCCTTGTCCTCCGACCCCTTTGTCGGTTCCCAGACCTGGTACGCGACCCATTCGTCCTTCCGGTGCTCGTCGAGCCAGACTTTTCCGTCCCTATGCCCGTGCGTTGAGCGGATCCTGGCTTCGTCGGGAGCTCGAGGAAGGGGTTCTCTCCCCCAGGTCGGATCTCCTGCCGGCTCCGGCCGGTGCAGAAGCTCAGAGATGAGCGCCGGAGCGGGCTTTGGTACGCTGTAGTAGGCGCGCTCTTCTTCAGTGACCGGTGTCCAGGTCATGTCTTGAAGTGCCGAGGTGGGGAGCAGGGTGGGGCGGTGAGGAGCGGTGAGGGCTGGTCCGACTTCCGAGAGCAGGGCGCTTATATGCTTGAGCAGGTCGCTGACACTCTCGCTGGCTTTAGGCCGTCGAGAGGAGCGCAGACTCCAGATCTCCAGATAAGAAGGTTGACTGACGCGGAAGCAGACGCTGAAGGAGCACCGCCACCGCGCAACTCGTCTCATGCGGCTCGCTAGACACAGCTGAGCAGAGCGAGAGAGACCGCGCCTACCGACATACTCATCGTGTCGGCCTACCGTACCCGCGCATCCAATTGCGCCCGGTCGAAGCGGAGTCATCCGGAGATTGACTCGCTCGAAACTCGCAACCACCCGAATCCTGAGTCTCGCGACCCTCGCATACCGTTACGCGGCGTTATAAGGTGTCTAGCTAGTCAGAAAGGCACGCAGTGAGTGGCTGCTTTGCACTCGACCTTGCGAATTCGTGCCACCAAGCTGACATTGCGCACCTGCCTTTGTCGACGGCTCGCCGAAAAGTCAACAGCGAACCGATTCTTGCCGCGTTTCACTCTCGCATATCTGTAGTCTAGACGCCGACGGGTGGATCAACCACACACCCATCCAGGGTTTCCCGGACAATCAAGGGTCGACGACCCCGGATCGCTTTCCCCCGACACCTGCCGCTTTCCTCAACTTGAGCGTCTCCCTCCCTCCCTTCCAGAGGCGCCACCATGTCGACCAACCCGACCGCATCCGTGTTTGGCACTCCCGCGCTCGACAGCGCCTTCTGCGGCGTCTCGGCCGGGATTGTCTCGACCGTATGCATGCAACCGCTCGACCTCCTCAAAGTCCAGCTGCAAGTCTCGACGGCGCAAAAGTCGCGCGGAGCACTGAACCAGATCTGGTGGGGACTCGGCGAGATTGTCAAACAAGGGGGCGTGCAAGGGTTGTACCGCGGCTTGACGCCGAATCTGGTCGGGAATGCCAGTTCGTGGGGGTTCTACTTTCTCTGGTGAGTCCGCTTTGGCGGCATCGGGACCTCTCGACGCGGCGCACTTTGTTCACACCAGCTTCTTGCTTGCAGGTACTCGATGATCAAAGCTCGAATGGAGCAGGACAAGGGCGCCAAGCTGAATGCAGGGCAGCACCTCCTCGCGTCCGCAACATCTGGTCCGTCGGCCCTTCTTCCCCTTACTTGACCTATATAGTGACGCCAAAGTTTGATACGCAGGCGTGCTTACGGCTTTCATAACGAATCCGATCTGGGTCGTCAAGACCCGGATGTTTACAACGCACGCTTCGCAAGAACGAGCATATCGTGGCGTCTGGCGTAAGGAGCATCTTTCCTTTGTCCCTTTTGCTCCCGATTGGTGAGGTATCTGCTGCACGAGAGCTGACCGGGACGACTGCTTCAATCGCATAGACGGCCTGTCTACCCTCGCGCGGGAAGAAGGGTTCCGGGGCATGTCTAAGGGCATGACTCTGGCCCTCATTGGCGTCTCGAACGGTGCGATCCAGTTCATGACGTATGAAGAGCTCAAGAAACGACGAGTCGAACTGCGACGGAAGCGGATAGGGAGCGGAGCTTCGGACGAGGAGATCAAGCGGTTGGTGCGTGTGCCGTGCCCACGGGGGTAGGTTGCAGATCGAGCATCTTGATTCGCTGACCACGGCATCTCTCCCCTGTCTCGTGTTCGGGCGACAACATTTGCAGAGCAATACAGAATATATCCTGATGTCTGGCTCGGCCAAACTCGTGGCGATCGCCATCACCTACCCTTACCAGGTCATCCGCTCTCGGATACAAGTGAGCAGCGTTCGCTTTCGCTTTCGGGGGGGCGGGTCGAAACTGCCGAACCGTAAGAAAGGAGACTGACTCATTCTCCCGCGATTTGTTTCGCTCCCTGCCAGTATCAACCGATACCATCATCGTCACCATCACCTGCATCATCTGCCGCTTCTCCGTCTTTCTCTGCAGCTCTCGCAACAACAACATCACCATCGCCCACATCATCATCAGCAACAACTCTCGCATCCCCTCCAGCTTCGACTCGTGCCGCCGCCGCCGCCAGCAGCAGCAGCGTCTCCCCTCGCGGCGTCCTCGCCTCGGCCCCCACCGCCGACGCGCCCTACCGCTCCATCCCGGACGTAATCCGTCGCACCTACGCCCGCGAAGGCTTGTCCGGATTCTACAAAGGGATCGCAACCAACGCAGTGAGGATCTTGCCCGGGACGTGCGTCACGTTTGTCGTGTATGAACAGATGAGTCGGTTCTTGGGACGGATCGCCGAGGAACGACAACGAGGTGCAGCCGGGGGTTCACGAAGAAGTCCGGAAGATTAGACTCGTGTAACTCTCTCTCTCTTTTGCATAGAGATCTCTGCAAACCCCTCATCAGGTGTGAGAGAGACTTCTTTGTTCTTGACGGCGACAGACGAAGAGCGCCTGATTCAAATGCAAAGAGCCCTGCCTTGGCTCGACAGTGCGAGAGATTACAACAAAGAGGGGATGGGGGTACACGCACACGCACACGAAAACAGAGGGTAAAGCAAAGACAGAACCAATCGCCACCCCACCATCGACTAGATCAAGCCAGACAGGACCCCATTGACCGGCCGGCCACCACCCCCGGTACGCGTTCAGGGTTTCGGGAGTTGGAACAGTTCCGGTTTCATGCCGAGTTTGCAGAGGCGCGCGATGAGCCCGCCGAGTTGGACGATGGTCGAGACGCCTTCGAGGACGCGCATGTGCGTGAAGCCGATTTCCTAAGTGCGCCCGATCAGGGGTGTCGGGTCGGGAGTATTGCCGGAATGTGGTGAGTTTGGCTGAGAGATCTCCCCTGCCCTCCACGCGGGCACACACGCGCGAGAAAGAGATTCGAATGGAAGGGAGAGACGGAGGAAAGGAACTCACTCTGATAAACTCGAGTTTGATAAACTCGCTCAAGCTGTCCATGCCCTTGGTGACCCTGAACAAGGTCACGACGATATCGACCGCCGAGTACCCCGCCGTCCACAACTCGTCGAGCGCGTCCATGGCCGGGTCGACCTTGCCCCTGATGCACGCCGTCAAGAGTTTTTCAATCTTGACGGGGTGCGGTTGGTCGCACACTTTGAAGACTTCGTCGGCGCCGACAAAGTTGAACCCGGACCAGGTCGATTGGAGGTTGTTGACGGCTTGGCGCATGTCGCCTTCCGAGGTAAAGACGAGAGCTGTCAACCCTTCTTCGTTGTACTTGACCTGCGTGCGGCGCGCGGGCGCGGGCGGGCGGGTCTCGGGAGGTTCAGCATGCCGATTCATGTGGTGGGAAACAGAAAGGCCACACAATCAGAGAGAAAATCGAAAACGCACGCCTTCGATTTTGCAGATTTCGAGCAAGCGCTGGAGCAACTCTTTGTCGCTCAGGCGGGCGTACCGGAGGATGGCGCACCTCGACTGGATCGGTTCGATAATCTTGTTGCTCTGGTTGCACGCGAGGGCGAACCTGGTCGTGTTGGAGTAAAGTTCCATCGTGCGGCGGAGGGCTTGCTGCGCTCCCGTCGTCATCGAGTCGGCTTCGTCGAGGATGACGAGCTTGTGCCGCCCGAGCGGGAGGGTGACTTTTTTCTGCGCAAACGACTTTATCCGGTCTCGCACGACGTCGATGCCGCTTTGAGTCGGGGAAACACCGGGTCAGGACTTGGTCCGAGATAGGGGGTGTACGTTGGACGCACCGCTCGTCCGAAGCGTTGAGTTCGAGGACGCCCTCCTTGTAGTTGTCTCCGAGCAAGGCCCTCGCGAGTGCGAGGATACTGGTCGTCTTGCCAATACCGGGCGACCCCTGCGCGCGACAAATGGTGACGGGATTCAGTCCAGTTTCGAGGGAACAGGGGAGGGACGACGAGCGGACGGACCGAGATGATGATGTGGGGGCAGTTTCCATCCCTTGCGATGACTTTGAGTCGTTCGATGGTCTCTACGTTCCCGACAATGTCGTCGAGGGTCCTCGGGCGGTGCTGCGTGGCGTGGCGTGGCGTGGCGGTCGTGTTGGTTGAGCGAGTGTTCGAGACGCGTCGGCAGGGGCAGACAGGGTGGTCGTCGGTCAGTTGTCTGAGCCCCGATAGGTGGGATCACAGAGCGAGTTTCAGTACCTTTTCGACCCTGTATAGCCCAGTGAGTCAGTGCCCCGGCGTGAAAGGGAGAGATGGACTGGACTGGACTGGACTGGACTGACCAGGGGAGTTCGTACGCGACGGGGCTGTCTTGCTGCTGTTGCTGTGGGTGGGCGGGCTGCTTGCCCTTTGAAGCTGCGCTCGTCACGAACGCGTCCATGTTTGCTCTGGAGGCAGCTGAGCTGGTCCGAGTCGCGAGCCGGGAGTCGGACGTCGGAGAGGGAGAGGTGAAGATGAGACTCTCTCTTTCTCTCTCGCTCAGAGACTCGGAGCAGGACTGCACGCTACACCGAGTGCAACACCCGTCTACTTGGCGCACTGGGCCAGCCCTGCCTGCATCCTCTTACCCTGTCAGTCCCCTCTCCCTCTCCCTCTCCCTCTCCCTCTCCCTCTCCCTCTCCCTCTCCCTCTCCCTCTCCCTCCTGCTCCTCCCTCCTTCCTCCGGCAGCCAACTCACCCACCCACCCACTCCCACGCACGTCACGCAGGGCCACAATTCGCTCACTCGTCACCAGAATCGGCTGGGACACGGTCATCTGGATCGCCCACTCGCTCACCTCGGCCATCGTCCTCGCGCGCGTATTCCTCGCACCCTCATCACCCTCCGACGACGACGACAACACCACAATGGCCACAGCCACAACCCAACCCGTACTCGGCGAGGACGGTAAACCTCTCTCGCCCAAATCCTCCACAACCTACAACGAGGACGTCGTCAGCTTCACCGACCCAGCAGACGGCACCCAGAAACGCGCAGTCGTCACCGTCAGTCCACACACCCTCCCCCACCTTTGGCAACCGGCTTTGTAAGCTGAAAACCCCCATGGCAAAACAGAGATGCTGGGCGGACGAGCAAGCTCCAGAGGCAGTCGCAGAAGCAGCTCGAATCGGCGTCCCCTTCACTCCCGTGCGTCCTCCTCCTCTCTCTCACGCCTTGTCCCTCCAAAGCACGCGTCAGGTTGACAAGGTACCTACACAGCTCCCGGCGGGCTACTTGGAAGTCCTCCTCCCCGACGGGACCCGCACCCAGGTCCTCGAATCCGCCACCACCTTGATCGACAAGGGTTTCCTCCGCGGCGACATTGTCCGACCCCGTCGCGCCTCGCCCGCCGCCTCAACCCGCGGTCACCAGCAACTGGGTCAAATCGTCAATCTCCGAACGGAAGTCCAAGTCCAGCGCGTCTTGACGGGCCAAGAACTCGAAGGCTGGTTCCCCGCGACGGACCTCGTCGCCGCGACGCGGATCAACCACGGAGACCACGTTGTCGCGGGGGACTGGATCGGCGTCGTCGAAGAGGTGTTTGAGATGGCCATGATTGAACTCGGCGACTCGGGTACGGTCAGGAGGGTGTGCGACATCGGCAACACGTTCTCGGTCGGGACCGCGACCGACACGATCAAGCAAATGTTGCTCGAGAGAGGCGAAGGGATCCTCGCCATGTTCCTCGGCGCGAGCGACTTTAAGCGGGTCAGTTCGCGCATACATATGTTCCCTCCCTTTCAGAACTTCCCCAGTCGGCTGACGCCCAGCGGACTCGCTCCCCGCAGATCCTCGACGTAAAGCAGTGCGTCGTCGCAGTCAACTGGCTCTGTCGCAACCCGCAAGCTCCTCCCTCGGACAGCGACTCGACCGCGTGGACTCGCCCGAAACGATACTGGTTCGACATTGATCAGCTCACGATCGTGCGCGCGTCCGCGTGAGTCGCCAGCTCCGAGCTATGTATCAGTGTCAGAGG
This sequence comes from Rhodotorula sp. CC01, assembly GCA_021654155.1. Classification (NCBI taxonomy): domain Eukaryota; kingdom Fungi; phylum Basidiomycota; class Microbotryomycetes; order Sporidiobolales; family Sporidiobolaceae; genus Rhodotorula; species Rhodotorula sp. CC01. The sequence goes on from JAKEZK010000007.1 coordinate 464,038, forward strand.
ACCGAGGGCTAACGGTGGAATGTGCGACTCGCAGCGACCACTTGCACAGCATCAACGACAAGGTCGTGTTCCGCGACCCGTCTCGATTCCCTCCGCCTCCGTCTGAACTGGCCACGTCCTACCCGGACGGGTACCGCGTCCTCGCCGTCCGCAATTGTCGCACCACCCTGACCATCCTATGGCAAGACGGGACCCGGACCGAAGCCCCCTCGACCGAGTACGAGCAAGTGCCGACCGTCGACGAAGAGACGGACGTCTTCCCTGGCGACGTTGGCGTCTTTTCGGGCGTGACGCCGAATCGGATCGGAGTCGTGCAGAGTATGGATGCCAAGAAGCGGACGATACGGTTGCGGTACCTCGACGATGAGACTTGTCTCCCCGGGGAGAAGGAGGACGAGGAGGAAACCGTGTCGGGCCTCGAGTTTGATCCGCATGGGCCCCCGCCGGACGCGTATGGCGTCAGGAGAGGAGATTGGATCCTTGTGCTCGAAGAAGGTAACAAGAATGGCGCGAAACCGCCCATGGTGCCCGGGTTGGGCGAGAGCGAAATCGCGGCTGGGTTGATGCCCGGAGGTGAAGAGCTTCGGATGGAGGCGAGTCCTCTCCCTCTCTCTCGTTGCCATACGGGGGAACGAGTGAAAAGCGGTCTGAGTGAATTTGAGCTGACCTTTGCCATTGCGTGTTCGTGGTTCGCGCGCCGCACAGATCTCGAACCTCGGGTTGGCGTATTGCCAAACCTTGCCGGACAACTTTGTCCCGCCGAAACCGAAAGATGCCCCTACCTCCCTGCGCTGGTATGGCGAGGTGTGGGACCTCCTCCTGACGGGAGAGACGGAAGTCCGCTTTCCGGGTGGGGACAAGGCCGCGTTGCCTGTGTCGAGGCTCGTTCATGTTGATGATGGGCTCGATCCGGATGCGGGACTGGGAGGAGATCCCGGCGTCGATGAGGATGGCATGCTGCTGGATGACGAGGAGGACGATGCGGAGGCGACGGATCAGAGTTGGGAGACGGAAGATGGAGACGAAGAAGATGAGGACGAGGAGGACGAGGGTGCCGTTTCGGTGGTCGAGTGTACGCGGGATCAAGTCGGTGTCGCACCCCTCGTGAACGGCGCTGTCAACTCCCACGACCACGACGATGACGATGACGACGATCCGGACGATCCCGACTTTGAGATGGAGGACGCGGCTGCTCTTCTCGCGGACGACGGCCGAGAAGGAGACAGGAGGAAGAGCAAGCGAAGAAGGGCGCATGGTCCTTTGGTGGCGGAGGAGACGGTCAAGGGCTGGGCGGATGAAGAAGAGGAGCAGCAGCAGCAGGCGCCAGCTGCTGCTGCCGCCACCGCGAGCGAGGGTACCCCTGTCGCTGCCACGACTGTCGACAAGGACCAGCCCAGCGAGCCCGTTGTCGCCACAACCTTCTCATCCGCCGCGGACTCCGCCAAGCCCCCCGCTGCTTCAACCTCGACCGGAGCTGCCACGGCCGTCTCGATGCCGACCGAAACGGACGATTTCGAAGACTGGAGCCGCTTCCAAGTGCTCGAGGAGGCGCCGGAGGATCACCACTATTACAACGAACGGGTGCTCGCACCGAGCAAGGCGTTCATGAGTCGCGTGCGCAAGGAGCACCAGGTCCTGGCGTCTTCCCTCCCCCGTGAGCGAATTTTCCTCCTTGGCCCCTTTCTTTGTACGGAAATGCTCAAACTGATCGGGGGTTTTTTTTTTCGCGGGATTTAACCAGCCAATATCCTTGTTCGAGCATACGAGAACCGAAGTGACCTGCTCCGCTGCCTCATCATCGGCCCGCTCGACACGCCGTTCCAGAACGCGCCGTTCCTGTTCGACGTGTACCTCTCGCCGGCCAAGTTCCCTTCTGATCCGCCGCAGGTCTACTTCCATTCGTGGGCGACCGGAGCGCGCGTCAGTCCGAACTTGTACGTCGAGGGGAAAGTGTGCCTCAGTTTGCTGGGGACTTGGAGTGGGGACAAGACCGAGGTGAGTTTGCGCGTCCTCTTCCACTTCGAGCGGGGTAGGTACCCCTCCCCTGTTTGCCGTCGCTTTACTCAGCTGTGTGCGTGCTCTCCCCCAGAACTGGAGCGGCGCTCGGAGTTCCATACTTCAAGTCTTTGTTTCGATCCAAGCCCTCATCATGGTTGAGAATCCGTACTTTACCGAGGTGAGTCATTTCGCACCTGGGCGAGTTGGTGATACGACCAAGAGCGTCGCAGTAGGCTGACCTCAGTCGCCAATCTCCTACGTACAGCCGGGCTTTGAGAAGCAGATCGGCACGCCCGAAGCGACGGCGGCCTCGGAGCTGTACAACGAGCGGACGCTCGTCCTGACGCGCGCATTTGTCAAGCGCGCGTGCGAGTACCCGCCGAGCAACTTTGCTCGCGAGATCGCCGCGTACTACTACACTGGCCTGCCCGGTTCGACTGGCGGCGGAGCACTCAAGGGCATCATCGAGCAGAGTCGGCGCTTGCTTGAGGAGAGCGAGCGGTGGCACGCCGAACACGAGGTGGCGGAGGCGGAAGACGGAGGCGTCGACCCGACCTCGCCGCCGCCGAGTAGCGTCGTCCCGAGCCAGCGTATCTTGACTGAAGGCGCGGGTCTGTCTCTCCGGCGGACCCTCAAGGCGCTCGAGGAATTGATGGAACGAGGTCCGAAGCTGCCGGAAGGTCCCGCCGCATAGTCACCTGGCGCCGTTCGAGGGATCGCTGTATTGTTCTGCCACACTGCATTCGCATCTGCATTTTTCAAAGCTTACACTAGACTCGTGTGCCGAGCTGCGTTCTCTCGGCCGGGATGCCGGACAATTCTTGCAGTTTGCCGCGCACTTCGAATGCGCTTCTCTTGCACAGTCTCTTGCTCTGACCTTGGGCAGAGAGGACAGCATCGCCCATAACACGACCTCGAGGAGAATAATGCTGCGCACTGCTGCTAGTCGCACTGCGCGCTCTGCTTCTTCACTCGCTTCGACTCGTCTGCCCCACACCGCCGTCGCCACATCGTCACGCGTTGCTGCAAATCTCTCGCGCATGACGGGCGCAGTGGGCATGGCAGCGTTCCACTCGGCATCCGCAAGGGCTTCGTCTTCGAAGCAGCAGGCCCTGTTCCGGCTCGACCCGCCGACGGCCGAGGAAGAACAAGCCGACTTCCAGGCGCAGGTCGACTCGGTCACCAAGTGGTTCGCGTCGCCCCGATTCGCAAAGACCAAGCGACCGTACAGCGCAGAACTCGTCGCGACCAAGCGTGGAACTCAGCCCGTCTCGGAACTGCATCCCGCCAACATCTCGGCGAAGAAGCTCTGGGCGCAACTCGAGCGGGCCGCCAAGCAGGAAAAGCCGTTGCACACGATGGGAGCGATCGATCCCGTCCAGATGACGCAGCAGGCACCGTACCTCGACGTCCTGTACGTCTCCGGGTGGGCTTCCAGTAGCGTCTTGACGACCGGGTTCAACGAAGTCGGACCCGACCTCGCCGACTATCCCTACACGACCGTTCCGAACCAGGTGCAGCGGTTGCGCAAGGCGCAGGAGCTCCACGACAGGAAGATGTGGGACGAGCGGAGGTGCGGCAAGCAGGGCTCGCAGCCGTGGATCGACTACTTGCGGCCCATCATCGCCGACGGCGACACGGGGTGCGTCTTCTTTGCGTCTTCAGAAATCTGCCGAATTGCATCTTTGCTGACGGACAGAGAACACACCCGTTGCACAGCCACGGCGGTCTCTCTTCCGTCATGAAGCTCGCCAAGGCGTTCGGTGAAGCTGGTGTTTCTGCGGTTCACTTCGAGGACCAGATGCACGGCGGTAAAAAGTGCGGACACCAAGCCGGCAAGGTCCTCGTCCCCATCTCGGAACACGTCTCCCGTCTCGTCGCTGCTCGCATGCAGTGGGACATCATGGGTCTCGAGACGCTCGCGATCGCTCGCACGGACGCCGAGAGTGGCAAGCTCCTCTCGAGCACGGCCGACGCCCGCGATCACGAGTTTATCCTCGGTGTCGAAACCCACGACGGACCGAAACGCGCCCTTGCGGACGAGATTATGCATGCCGGACTCGAGGGCAAGAGCGGCCCGGAAATTGACCAGATCGAGGCAGACTGGATGAGCGGCGTCAAGCTCGTCACCTTTGACCAGGGTGAGCACACGCTCGTGTTTGATGCTATCAGAAAATCTCATCCACATGATCTAACCTGCCTCGCTCCACGTAGCGGTCGAAAACCACCTGAAGCGGACCCTGTCGGCGTCGGACGCGAGCTCCAAATTCGAGACGTACAAGCAACGCGTCGCCGGGGCCGATCTCTCGAACCGCGAAGCGCGGTCGGTTGCAAAGGAGATTATCGGGGAAGAAGTCCAGTGGGACTGGGACTTGCCGCGGACCAAGGAGGGCTACTACCACTACAAGGGTGGCATGCAGGTGCGGCCAGTTCTGGTCCGATTCGAATCCGTTTTGGCTTTCAACCGGTGTTGACGTTCCATGCGCGCTTCTTACACACAGGCGGCTCTGAAGCGAACTCTCGCTTTCGCCGACTATGCCGACTTGCTCTGGCTCGAGACCAAGGCTCCGGATCTGAAGCAGGCGCAATCTTTCGCCGCCGACATCAGGGAGAAATACCCGGGCAAGCGAGTCAACCTTTCTTTGCTCGGTGCGAGAGGACTACTGCGCCCTCAGCATACTGAACAGTCTCCTGGTCCGCATTTTGGTCTTGCAGGTGGCTCGTCTACAACTTGTCGCCGTCGTTCAACTGGGGCGCGCACGGCTTCACCGACGAGCAGCTCAAGTCGTTCGTTTGGGACCTCGGCAAGGCCGGCTTCTTGATCCAGCTCATCTCGCTCGCGGGTCTGCACTCGACGGCGGTCGTAACCGGTACGTGCATTCTCTTCGGCTCTGCCTGGTATTCTCTTGCCTCGCGCGGAACGTCCCCGCCCACTGACCTTGTCTCTGACTGTCTCCCTGTCTCGCTCGGCAGCGGAACTCGCCAAGCGGTTCAAGACGGACGGCATGCTGGCCTACGTCGACTTGATTCAGAAGAAGGAGAAGGCCATCGGCTGCGACGTCTTTACTCACCAAAAGTGGTCCGGCGCGAGCTACAGCGATCGCGTGCTCAACGGTACGTCTCTACTCGATACGAACCGGCATCTCGCGGCAAGTGCCCTTTCACGCGTGCTGACTGACCCGTGTCCTCACAAAACACAGCTGTGTCGGCTGGCTCTTCCGCCACGGCGGCAGGTGGCAAAGATTCGACCGAGCATTCGTTCTGAGTAGATATAGACGACTCGCCATGTGTAAATCAAGCTGTGAACAATGCGCATGCATGTGCGAGGATGAGGAAGTTTTGCTACAGTAAGCTCGGGCAGAAGAGCAGAGAAGATTGCCGGGAGAGGACACGAAGCGAGGCGCGGTCTCTAGCCCGACAACGGGAGACCGCACATCTCGCAATCAGGCCCGGCGTCCGGCGGGTTCGCGAACGTGCACGTCGGGCAGATCTTGTCACCTCCTCCTCCTCCTGCTCCGCTCTGAGCATCGACACCACCATCACTCCCAGCTGCGTCGCCTCCGGCAGCAGCGTTGGGCGGAATATCAATGTCGGGCGGGATCTCGAACCCGTCGATCATTTGCGGAGCGGCTGCTGGCGCGGCGCCGGCGGCAGCAGAATCGGATGCGTCGGCGCCACCGGGGTAGGTCCTCGCGGGCGGGGGAGGAGCTGTGGAGCCCACACGACCGAGAATGTCGGTCAGTACTGGCGAGCAATCTCGGGACTGGTAGTATGTACGAGACAAAACGGACCTTGTTCTTGCGCAACGACCATAAAGGTCTGCCAGTTTGGAGAGGCAAAGAGCTGAGCGAGTGCTGCGCCGAGGGCACGCTGACTCGTGATGGACCGATCGCTCGGTTTTGTAGTCGCAATCTTGCACATGAGGCGCAAGTCGGTCTAAGAAGGAAGGAGGGCGAAACGAAGAAAGCCGGTCAGTCCCTGGCAGTCGGTCCAACAAGGGCTGTGAAGACAGATGGGAGCCAGCACACGCACCTCTTCGAACATGCCACAATCAGTCAGGAACCGCAACAGGTGCCAGTCCGACAACCACCTCGCAATCTTCTGCACTCCCTCGTCCGACATGAGGACGTCGACCTCCTTCTCCTTGTCGGCCGCATCGCCGTGGACGCCAACGTTGCCGGACAACAGTTCGGAAGGGATGTCTTTCGCGATCGACATGAAGGACGACGCGACGGAGGACAGGGATTGGTCCTCGAGGCCGGCGCGGTTCTCGTGCGCGAACGGGGACGGGGTCGTGAAGAGCGGGTTTGGCGAGACGGGGAAGCCGTGCGTGACCTGTGCGCAGGGAAAGCAGGACCAAGGTCGCAGTCAGCCCGCTGTACAGTATATGAAACACTGGAAGAGGGTGGACGACAAGTGGAACGGGGGGGGGGGGGGGGTTGCGCACATTGACGAGGAGGTATTCGACGGGGAAACACGGTTTCGCGCTCTCCTTGACCTCGAGTCCGTACTTGTTCTTGTACCGGTAAAACACGTCGGGGATGTACCTCGTCGGGCCTTCTTCCTTGACGCGGACGACGCCCGGGTCGACCGACGCCTCGACCATGTCGGCGTCGACCATGGCCATGGCCTGATCGCTGACCTGGTACGCCTCGACGGCGATCTGACCCTCGACGTCACCCGAGAGGACGCACGTGACGAACCGCGAAGAGAAGTTGCCCGTCATGCTGAAGCGGGATGGGGTCCGGTGGCGGCGTTGCAACGTTGCCGAGAAGAGGACCTCGAGCGAAGAGAGGAAGAACGAGTTGGCGTGCCGCTTCGCGACGACTTTACCCGCCCGCTTGGCCTCGTCCGAGCTCGCGTCTTGCTCCAAATCGGTAAAGATGACGCCGACGATCTGCAACCCACACGCGGCCGCGAGCGCTTCGACTTTGGCCTCTTCGTCCCACGGGAACCCGACCGTGATGCCGTCCGCATGCGGCTCCTGCGGCGGTTCGTGGATCGCTTCGACGACGGCTTTGACTCCCATCGGGACTTCTTCGTACGGCGCGTACGAACCGAGCAGGTACCCGAACCGTTGCGTCGCCGTCTTGCGCCAGAACCCGAGCAAGTTGTTGATCAGGTCGGGGTTGGCAAACTCGACGTGGTCAACCATCCGGTACGACTGCCGCGTCAGGGTCACGGCCGAGGGTTGGCACTTGGTGCAGATGCCGGCGGGCCAGGGGGGATGGGACCCGGACGAGCACGGGACGGCGACGCGGTACGAGTCTTCCGAGAGCGGCGGGATGTAGGTTGACATCTGAGCCGACGTCGGGACGGCGGCGTGCAGCTTTTTCAAGTAGGCGTGGTACGACAGGTGCTTGATGTTGTGCGAGGCGTGGTATTCGGCGTCGAAAGGCTGGCGAGGACCAGGGGGGGGGGGGGGGTTCAGGGTCTCCACCGGGGATGGAGCAGGAGCGGCTTTATCTTTGTGGCTCACCTCGAGTGGCATGCAGTAGTCGCACATGCTCTTGGGTCCGCAGCGACACCCGTGCTGCCCCTTTGGCCTCGATATCTTGCCGTCCCTGGCTTCCCAATACAAGTCGACCGGGTCTTCTTGGACTCCTTCCCAGGGTTTGTTGCCTGCCGATTTCTTGTCGTTGGAGCCATTGGCGAGCGAGGTGGAGGAGGACGAGGAGGAGGGTTGAGCGGCGGTCGAGGTTGAAGCGGTCGGCTGGGCCGTCTCGTCCGTGACGGGGACAACTTTGCCGGAGAGGGTCGCGGCGTGTACGATGGGTGCCGAGGAGGAGGGAGTGGCAGTACCGGATGGGGGATGGGACGAGAGAGCGGAAGGAGCTTGGCGTTGCTTGTACGAAGCGAACAAGAGGTCGCCGTGGCTGTCCGTTCACCACTTGGCGGCATGAGCGGGACATTTTTACATACAAACAGCACACGCAGCTCTTAACGAGTAGAGGGAGGACGGACCTGATCCCGAGCGTCTTGAGGTCTCCGGTGATTCCCGCGACGAGGTTCTCTCCGCCTCGAGGTTGGTTCGACAAGGCGAGCGTGTCCGGGTCGATCTTGTCTGACGTCTCGAGGATCTGTGGGCAGTAGCGCTCCGAGTCAGCTTGGCTCAACCCTCGCGGTCTAGTCTTTGGCTGTCCTCGATTTCGATGACGACGCCGTCAAGTGAGTGAGTGAGCGAGCAGGCGGCTACTGACCTTTTGTACGAGGAGAGAGAAGTCGTCTTCCGGTTCGAGTTGGAACCTGAAATTGCCCTCTGGGCTGCGTACGCGTACGAGCTGCGGGCGGTGCGTAGAGTCGACGGGTCGGTCAGCCCGCAAGTGGGGAGCGCAACAGGGTGTCTCTCGACGCGGGTCGAGGGCACGGTCGCTAGGGTCTCGTTCGAAGCGTGTTCACTCACCATGGTGCTCTGTCCGTCTGTCGTTGCAGTGAGTGAGCTGTCAAGAGTCGAGTGCGTCGACAGAGTCGAGTGGAGGCCCCCATTACAATTGCTGGTAATTGGCTTGTAGAATCTGAATACAACTTGACGCGGAAGCACTTTGACCCCGCCACAAGCTCATCTCGCAACTCTGTCTACAGAGACACTCTTTGCCATAGCCATAGCCATAGCTATAGCCGTAAAGATGGTCACCAAACTCAAACTCAACGAGCAAAAGCGACAGCACAGGTCAGTCCCCAGTCCCCAGTCCTCCCTCTCTCCCTCCTGTAGCTGACCTCGCTCACAACGCCTCCAGGGAACGAGCCCAGCCCGCCCATCGGAAACGACTCGGCCATCTCGAGAAGCACCAGGACTATGTCAAGCGAGCGAGGGACTTCCACTCCAAGGAGGACCGGATCCAGAAACTGCGCGAAAAGGCAGCCTTCAAAAACAAGGACGAGTTCTACTTTGGCATGATCAAATCCAAAACAAAGGCAAGTCACTCTGTTGTGGACGCTCAAGCTGCTCAGCTAACCGCCCCTCCCTTTCGACCGACCGGAAACAGAAAGGAATCCATGTCCAGTCGAGAGGGAATGAACCGTTGCCGACCGACCTCGTCAAGGCGCTCAAGACTCAAGACGCCACCTACATCCGCATGCAAGCCACCATGGAACAAGGCGTCAGTCCCCAGCCCTTGTCGATGACGAGAAAAGCACACAGCTGACAGACCTTTGTCATCATCGGCAGCGGGTCCGAAAACTGAAAGAGCAACTCGCCATGTTGGTCGACGACGCCCTGCCTTCGCCGCTTGCCGGCGCTACTACCGCTCCCGTCGACGACGAAGACTCGTACATGGACGCTTGGGACATGTACGACGACGACGAGGGGGGTCCGGTCGCTTCCGGGTCCGGCACGAAACGGAACCATGTCGTTTTTACCGACAGTATTGAAGCCGGTGAGTCCATACATCAAAAGTGACGAGTGTGTGTTTCGAAAAACTTGGGATCTCGGTTGCTGATCTTCCCACGGAATGTGTTGCTTCGCTTTTGCCGCGTCTAGTCCGACAAGCCGACGTCTCGTCGCTGCTGCAAAAGCGTTCCACATTGACGGCGCTCCCGCTCTCTCTCGACGACGCCGGTACTTCCGGCACTAGCAACGGAACCAGGAAGAGTAAAGGCAAGGGTAAAGCAGCCGCAGCCGCAGCCGACGCCGCAGCCACCGCCGAATTGAACCTCTTCGCGACCGAAGTCGCCCACTCGGCCGCCTCTCACCGCTCGAAACTCGAACAACACCTCTCGGCGCGCGAAGCCCGGCTCGCTCAACTTTTGCGGGCCTCGCGAGAACTCGAACTGCAACGGCATTTGATGGGTAAAGGGACGAAGAAGGAGGTGGTGGTTAAGCAGAAGGGGGATAAAGTGGCCAAGGAGGACGAGTGGTGGATGCAAGGGGTGAAAGGAGCCAAGAAGAGTGCGCAGGAAGAGAACGAGGGCAAGTTGCCGATGGCCGAGGAGGGAGTCGCGACTGGCGCCAGGGTCTGGGTGAGTTTCGGGTTGTCCTTTGCTCTTTACCTTTTCCCTTCCGTCGATCGGTGCTTCTCGCCCCGCCCGTGTGTCCTGACCGCTGTTCTTGTCCGCGCCACAGAAATTCAAGACTCAACGAAAGCGATAAAAAATCGATCTTGCCAGCCCTCCCGCCCCTTCCTTCGTTCCGACTTTGTGACCACCACCCCCCTGTTGCTACACTTACGCTGCATCCCGCCAATGCATTCAAATCGCTTCATTCATGTTTTTCCCTTTCTTGCCGAGAGTGTTCTGTTCTGCACTTGGCCGGAGAAGAGAGCTCCGAAGGAAGAAGACCTTGCAAGAGGCGTAGAAATGGGATCAGCGTTACAAGCGGGCTCGCCGGCAGCGACCAACGAGGGAAGGGGCAGGGAAGGGAAGGGCGGCGTCGCAAAGGCGGACGAGGGTGGGGAGAAAGAGTACCTAATCTACATGCATGCGGTTGCGAGCCGAGCCACTAGGCAACCTGAATCAAAGATCGTGACGGCGGAAAAGGAAGACGAGAAGGGGAGGACTACTCGAGAACCAGTTGAGTTGTCGGCAAAGATCGCAGGGGGATGGATGGATCTTCATGCGTCGTCGTCTTCCTCGGTGGCGGGACTGAGGGCGACGAGGTTGAATTGGATGCTCTGCGTCAGGTCCATGATTCGCTTGACGACCTTTACCGTGTCCTGCAACGAGTCCCGGGGGGCATGTGTGTCAACATTCGGACAGGATCTCTCTTCTCTCTTTCTGTTATCTCTTTCTCTCTCTCGCTCGCTCTCTCGCTGCCGAACGAGGCAAATACGCACCTCGAGCAGATCCTTCTCAATCTTTCCATGGTTGATGGGACTGTTGCGCCTTCCGTCGAGCTCGATCAGGTACCCGTCGTGGTCGACAAAGGTGACAAAGTGCAGATCGGTATCGGCTTCGAGGGCGGGAGCCTGCACACGCAGGCACAGGGGGGATTGATCCAGTGGGTCAGTCAGCCAAAAAGGAAAAACAAAAAGAAGAAGAAAGAGGATAGCGGCGGGAGGGAGGGTTTTTCTCGGTCCACCCCAGGAAGCAACATGGCGCGAAGAGAGGGGGGCGCTTGCATCGCACTCTTCTTCTATAGTGCCCACGCGCAGGAGTATATGACGGAAGATCCCAACACTTACGGCAGTCTGACCTCCCTGGGCCGTCTCTTCATGGACCCGTTCGAGCTCGTTGGCAGTCGTCAAGAGTTGAGCGCGTTCGAGCGGAGTCTTTTTGAAGTGATCCAAGAAGGGGGGGGGGGGGGGGGGGGGTGTTTGGCAAGAAGTTAGATTGGTGAGAGAGAGAGAGGGGTGCCTCGAATCGCGTTGTCCTCTCGACGGGGAACCACCCACTGACCTTGTCGTGACATTGAGAGAAGAGCTCAGTCAGGGGACCTTCCTCTGCGAGGCGCGGAACCGTGCGTGAATCAGTGCTCGCTCCTGAAAGACGATTCAGAATATGGGACAATGAGGGGGACGGTGGTCCCGTGCCTCACTGAGGGGGACGTCAGTGTTGGCGAGGGCGTGCAGCAAGGCAAAGGTTCCGCATGCGTTGGCGACTGCGAGTGAGATGCGCGCATCCCGGGCTCAAGTCAGTCCCGACTGCCCAGAGACAGTTAGTGGAAGGGAATGGAGGAGACTCGACTCGTCTGCTTGAAGTAGATGACGTCCTCGACGCCTTCGACTCCGTGTTCGAGCACTTGTTGGTCCTGCTCCTTGCGCATGGCTTCGTACTCGGGCGTGACGGGGAAGAGCATCAATACGGCTTTGACGGGTTGCTTGACAAACTGGAGGAGGTCGGGGTCGAGCCCCCAGATGTCGGCGAAGCGGTAGCCGTGCGGAGACGAGGTGTCGAGTCCGAGCGAGGCGGACCAGCGGTTGAACGAGTCTGGGTTGCTGTGAGGCGGGAGGAAGCGAGGGGCACAACGCATAGCCGATATAGCAGCAGCAGCAGTAGCATCGAGTAGCCAGCCAAGTTGAGAGCAGGTTCATATGAGGGGAAAAGTCAGCGGTGCGGTGTGAAGCAGGCGAGGGGCGGGCGGGGGGACGCACGACTCGAGAGGCAGCCAGCGCGAGTCGTTGGTGACCATGGCTTGTACTCCCCTGACTAGACTCGAGACTCGAGACTAGAGACTAGAGGCGAATCGAGTCGAGAGATTGAAGTCAAAGAGACCTCAGAGACGACGCGTTTGCTCGTTCAACTCGACCTCTGACTCGCAAGTCTAGTCGAGCAGCAGCGGCGATACAGACAGAATGGCAGCGAATATCCTCAACCCAGAGGCGAGTCTATCCCACCCGCCCAGGCCGAGGAGAGAGCGACGCTGACTTTCTTTACTTCATCTGCACCTGCCAACACTCCAAACTCAGGCAACTCAAGAACGCGCAGAGAATGCAAGTCATCTCTTTCTAGAGACCATCTTCACCTACTGACCCCTCTCTTACATCCGCCAGGCCCGCCTGTCGTCGTTCGTCGGCGCTCTCGCTCTCGGAGACCTCGTCAAGTCGACCCTCGGACCCAAGGGCATGAACAAGATCCTCCATTCGACTTCAACCGGAGAGATCACAGTCACCAACGACGGCGCCACCATCCTCAAATCCATCGCACTCGACAACCCCGCTGCGAAAATCTTGGTCAACATCTCGAAAGTCCAGGACGACGAAGTCGGCGACGGTGCGTGTCTCCCGAGCGAGCAAACGCTGTTGCGCGAGTGTAAGCGGAGAGAGAGAAACAGAGATTGACACCGAGTCACGCAGGCACGACCTCGGTCACCGTCCTCTCGTCCGAGATCCTGCGCGAGGCAGAAAAGCTCGTCACCATCCAGCGTGTCCACCCGCAGACGTACGCCTTCTTCCTCTTGGCTCTCTCGTGTCTACCGGGACAATGTAGCTGAGACCGGCGCCAATCCCTTCTGCAGCGTCATCGAAGGATTCCGCATCGCTAGCAAGGCTGCGCTCGCCGCACTCGAAAACGCCGCCGAAGACCACGGGTGCGCAGGATTTTCGCCTCTGTCACGCGTACGATCCCAACTCTTCTCTCGCTGACGAGTTCGAATGGCGGAATCAACGACTTTCAGCAAGAACCCGGCCCAGTTCCGCGAGGACCTGCTCGCGATCGCGCGCACGACCCTCTCGTCCAAGGTGCTCGCCGCCGACAAGGACTACTTTGCCGAACTCGCCGTCAGCGCCGTCCTTCGCCTCAAGGGCTCGACCGACCTCGACCACATCCAGATCATCAAGAAGCAGGGAGGCAAACTAACCGATTCGTACCTCGACGAGGGCTTCATTCTCGACAAGAAGATTGGCGTCAACTGCCCGCACCGCATGGAGAACGCCAAGATCATGATTGCCAACACGCGTGAGTGTGTCCGATCGGGGAGACGTGAGCTTATGAGCGTAGGTGAGACCCGAATGGTTGACGATCCCTTTGCGACACTTGGTCAGCGATGGATACGGACAAGATCAAGATCTTTGGCGCGCGCGTCAAGGTCGACTCGACCGGCAAGCTCGCCGAACTCGAGCGCGCCGAGCGCGAAAAAATGAAGGCCAAAGTCGCCAAGATCAAGGCGCACGGCGTCACGTGTTTCGTCAACCGGCAGTTGATCTACAACTACCCCGAGTCGCTCCTGGCCGAGGCGGGCATCATGTCGATCGAGCATGCCGACTTTGAAGGCGTCGAGCGGTTGGCGCTCGTCACCGGCGGAGAGATTGCGAGCACGTTTGATGACCCCCAGGCGGTCAAGCTGGGACAGTGCGACGTCATCGAGGAGATCATGATTGGCGAGGACAAGGTGAGGCGACCCCGCAATTGTTACTATCACGCGTCTGGCTTGATTAAAAAGATCTTCTCCGAAAAACTGACCCGACGATGATGTCTGGGCAGTTGATCAAATTTTCCGGAGTCGCCGCCGGCGAAGCCTGCACCGTCGTCCTCCGCGGCGCGACCGGCCAAATGATTGAAGAAGCCGACCGGTCCCTGCACGATGCGCTGTCGGTTCTCTCGCAGACGGTCAAAGAGACGAGGGTCGTCCTCGGTGGCGGGTGTGCAGAGATGGCGATGGCGGTCGCGGTCGATGAGGAGGCCAAGACGACAGAGGGGAAGAAGGCGTTGGCCGTCGAGGCATTTGCGAGGGCGTTGCGGCAGGTACGCGCTTACTCGTCTGACTATTGGTTTCTGGTTTGCCGGTTTATGTGGCTGACCCTTTTTATCTTTTCGTGACGACTTTTTTTTTGTTGCGCACAGATCCCGACAATCTTGGCGGACAATGCTGGTTACGACTCGTCGGATTTGGTGGCCAAGCTCCGGGCGGCACATTACGAGGGCCGAAAAGATGCCGGTCTGGGTGCGTCACTCGAACCTGACACTGGCGAATCCTCTGCTTAGTCTCTTTCACGGATCGGCTGACGTAAGATGGTCGTACCGCGCGCAGACATGGAGAAGGGCGTGGTCGGCTCGATGCACGAGTGCGGCGTGACAGAGTCGTACAAGCTCAAGCGGCAAGTGATCCTGTCGGCGAGCGAGGCGGCCGAAATGATCCTGCGAGTAGACGACAGTGAGTCTCTTTTAGTCTTTCCCCAAACCGTCCAACTCTGTACCGATGCTGACCCACCTTCCTGTTCCACAGTTTTGCGGGCTGCACCGAGGCGGCGCGAGGGCCACCACTAGACTGACGTTACTCGTGGCGAGGGGAAATTGAGAGGATTTCCTTCGCGCGATAGCATTGATCGTTTTTTCGCAACGCGCAAATAAAACATTGTAACTCTACCACTGGGCGAAGGAGCGGCAGGAGGCCGCCGTGATTTGGCCAAGGCGCGAAATGCGGAACTGGTGGATGCGCGGGCTGCTTCCCGCAAACGCCTTTCTCCCTTCGTCTCTATTCTCACTCCCTTCTTCTCGCTCAATGTCCTCGGAGGCGGGATATAGCGATCCAAAAGAGATCATGAGCACCTCGGTAACGCCCTGTCCCTTCGTCCGAGCGCGTGCAGCCCCTCGTCCGGATCTGACTCGGTACTGCGCGTCATCAGGCCGCCAGCACGCCCGCGCGGCCCGACCGGCTCTCGAAACTGCCGACCGAGCTACTCGACATGATCTTTGACGAAGCCTGGGACGAGAACCGCCCGTCCGGACCGATCAATCGCGCGCTGTGCCCGTTTTACGATCG
Organism: Rhodotorula sp. CC01; assembly: GCA_021654155.1. NCBI lineage: Eukaryota > Fungi > Basidiomycota > Microbotryomycetes > Sporidiobolales > Sporidiobolaceae > Rhodotorula > Rhodotorula sp. CC01. The sequence continues at coordinate 479,171 of JAKEZK010000007.1, forward strand.
GTTCGCGTGGCGCTCCATCCGGATCGACTCGCCGGCGCGCCTCGCTCGCTTCTTCGAGCTCACCGACAAGCGCACGCATCTCGGACTGTTGTGCGAAGAGCTCGTTGTGCTGCTCAAGCCGGCGGAGCTCGACGCGGCGACCTTGACGGGGTTGCTCGGACGCACGCCCAACCTGAAAAAGCTCGCGCTCGCCGACCTTGCGAACGAAGTGTTCGAGCGTGTCCTGAGCGGAACCAAGAACAAGCTCCTCCCGATGCACTTGTGCAAGCTCGATCTGACGTGCACGACCGGCGACCGCAAAGATCCGTACCATCCGACGAATTGGTCCCTCTTCAGCGACCTCAAGAACCTGAACCAGCTCGCACTCGACTTGCGCAGCGCCGAGACGCCGACCGGTCGCATCAAGAGCAAGAAGGAACTGCCCTTGTGGCCTGACATCACTGATCTGCAAGTCGGGCTGCCACAAAAGGGGCGCTCGAGCGTCTTGCAATTGATCGCTTGCTTCCCGAACCTTCGCCGCCTGCAAGTCAGCAGCACGAGCCCGATACCCGATTTCGCCGGGGCTCTCGACGCGCTGCAAACCCCCGTCTCGTTGCGCGAGCTCGTCCTCGAAGCCAACCCGAAGAAAGGCTGGACGCTCCCGGATGAGCTCGAGGAACTGACAAACCTTTACAGCCTCAAGCTTGTCGGAGATTGGCACCGCCTCGCGCCGACTGATATTGAGCGTATTTGCGACCTGCCCCTCCGCTGCTTCGAACTCAGCTGTGACAGCGAGCTTGACCTCCAGTCGTTCTATGAAGCCTTGCAGCTTGGCAAGCTTCCGACTCTCCAGGAATTGCACTTCGACAATCTGACGTGCAAATTCGGCACTCAAGTGTACGACGAGGACCTCCCGTGGTCTTGGGAGCGCCAGATCGAAGAGATTCGCGACTGCATGTGGACTTGGGACCGCGCCAAATGGACCCGTCATTTCCGGCTCGAGACTTTTTGGGCCCTCGAAAAATTGTGCAGCAAGCGCAACATCAAGATCAGCGGGACAACATCGCGGGCCTCCGACGTCGAGACCGAGCTCTACTCAATGCAGTGCGACATCGACAGGCTGAAGAGGATGATCCGCAGTCGCGGCACTGGCGCCTATCGCGGCATCAACGAAGGTCGGTCTTATGCGGACGACGACGAGTACTTTGACAGGTACGGCGATCGCTACGGGAGGTACTGATATTGAGGGGACGGTTGCAGCGCCCGTCTGGATGTCGAGCTTGCTTGTCGAACGCTAGGGAGGTTCGGAACGCTTAGTAGGTTTGAACGCTTGTAAGGTTTGGAACGCTTGGAGCGCTTGGAACGGATGTACGGCCCGAGAATGTGAAGTTGACCTAACTGCTAACTACTGTATTTGCTGCGAGAGAAACGGCGTTAGGCGATGGGAATGGCTGGCGCAGAGGGTAAGGAACCTGTCGCAGTCCGCTACAGCCCGGCCTCTCGGAATGATTCGCGTCACAAATACAAGGTCGATTTGCACGAAAGCGACAGGCGACTTGTCTACTCCGCTTGCATGAACTGTGTGAACGGAGGACGTGATCCTCTATTTACGATCCTCTTGAGGTATACCTTGCTTTCAGCTCTATTCAATCACCAACTTCGCGTGGCTACATCGTAATGTCGTTCTTGGCGGCGGACTTTGCGCCCGGAAGCGGGAGCACCAGACGTCGGTCTTCCGGGTCGATAGGCCCTTTCGGCGGATCCAGGTGCTTGAGGATGCGAGCTGGGCAGCCACCAATGACAACGTTATCGGGGAAGTCGCCTTTGACGACTGCTCCGGCGGCGATTGTGCAGTCTGTCCGCAAGTAGGTCAGCTCACAGAGAAACGCAAGGGAATTTGCCCAAGGGAGCGAAACCGACTGTTGCCGATCTTGCATGGTCCGATAATCTTGACACCACCTCCAATCCACATGTCATCGCCGAGCTCGACTGGGTATGCACGCTCGTAGCCTGCGACTCGCTCGTCGACGTGGATCGAGTGCGTGGCGCAATAGATGTGAACGCCTGATCAGAGGGAGAGCCATTTCAGCACGCGGATGCCCCCTCGAAGAAGCTTTTGAAGGCCAGCCTGTAGCTCACCCGGGCCCATCACCATGCGCTCGCCGAACGAAATTTTAGCGCAATCGAGGAAAACGGCGCCGAAATTTGCGTAAAAGTCGCCTTTGAACTCGATGTTGTAGCTGTGCGATCGAATGGTCAACTTCGGAGGTGTACAGTGACATTGTTTGCGCTGCTGCTTACCCATAGTCGACGTAGAGAGGAGGCTCGATACCGATCGAGCGAGTCCTTTCGAGCGGAATCTTGAAAAGGTCCGCAAGATGCTGAAGTCGCGAGTCGGGTCCGTAGAACTCGGAAAGCTCAAAATCCTCACGCCAATCGTTAAATGGGTGGTTCTGTTGCTTGCGTCTTCAGTGTCGAGTTCAGTTGGACGAGCCGAGGTGGTTGCGCAAACGCACGTTGTATTTCTGGTTGCGAAAGCGAAGAGGATCAGTCTCGCCTCTCCGATCACTGACGGTGAAGAGGTCGCAGTTGCTCACGTACTTGGCAAAGTGTACGAGCGAGCAGGCGATCCTTGGTCAGTTCCTGTGGGCAGATCATGTGTCGGTAGCTGGCTCTTCATCTCCCGCTCTGCTGTTCAGCGACTACAAACCTTGTCGTCAAGTGCGAGGTAGCTTTCGGGCACTCAGGGATCAGCTCAGACCATTTGAACGGCTTGTACGAATTCTTATTTGGACTCACGCGAGCCCCTTGACCATCTTTTCGCGCTCCGAGAGGGCTTTGAACGCCGCAAGTTCATCAGCGGAAGCTTTTTCGATGTGGGGCATGGTGGTGAGCAAGAGTCGCGAAGTCAGATTAGCGAGCGAGTCGAGGGACGTGCAGCACCAGAAAGTGTGGGATCAGGCAGCCGGTACGTTGCTGCAGCAAGCCAAGGCGGCCTGCCCTTAGACTGGCCCGCGTCATCCCAAGCGGGGGAAAATTGCCCGGCGCCTCATGCAAATGCACCGGTCCGCGGCAAAGTTCGAGGAGGAATCAGCCGGTATGTGTCAGACGTTGACAGTTCGACACTAGTCGAAGCGCTCGCAGTCCGGGAGATGATCTTCCTCTTGCGAGTAGAGGCGTGGTGAACGGAACTCTCATGAATGCGGCCTCTTTCACAGGCCTTCCTAACTCTCGATTGCACCGAGAAGAGCAAAGCCAAGCCCCGCTACTTTGGAAATTAAAGTTCTCGTCTACGGAAAGGTGTCAGGATCGCGGAGGCAGAACGTTACAAGCGACGAGGGGCTGGGAGGGCAACGGGCGAACGGGATGCGGATCGAAACCTTCGCAGGCTTGTCCCATGAACGCAAGCTGGCTGACTTCGGTCTGGAGCGTCACCCCCGAAGTCTGTTACACCTTGATGATGTCTACCCGGCAGCGCTCCCACACCCTGTGCTCGACCGGCTCGTCCGGCTCGCCACCAATGTCGACCATGCCCGACTGCGCGAGCTCGGTCAGATTCTCCTTGTCCATCGGGTGGATCGTTAACCGAGCAAATGTGCCCGCTGACGCTTCTTGCGAAGCTTTGGTGAGGAACGACGGGTTCAGGAAGACGGTCGAGTCGACAATCTACTCGCGCGCGAAAAAGCTTTTGATCAGTTCACTTTGGTCGCCGAGCGTTTTCAGGCGTAGAGAAGTCACTGACTCGGGTGAAGTGCTTCTGGATGGAAGGCGTAATGACGATATCGGGGCCCTCGCTGCCCATCTTGACGAGGTCGTAATGCGTGATGTCCAGGTTCAGCGGGTCAAGCATCTTGGACGGCGGCGGCGACGGAAAGATCGGATAAAAGCTGTCGCACGAACAGACACTAGGTTCAGTCTTGCTTCATTCGTGGCATGTCTATTAGGTTGGGGGCTCACCTGCGATGCCGCAAAAGCTGCCGACAGGTCCTCGCCATGACATCTTTCGCGAGCGGGTCTTCTGTACCCGGTTCGGGCGGTTCCACGTCCGGCGCTTTCCGGAAGAACTCTTGCGATTTGAGGGACCACAAGACGTCAACCGAGGTGACGGCGAACGAGACTTCGTTGATGCTGAACATGGTGGGGTTGGGCAACATGCGAATGTTCTGAGAGGTTTCACGACAATGGAGTCAGTCAGCTTTCGCCAAGTCCGACCAACCTTCGCAGGCAATCGAAACCCGCTCTTACCTTGCCAAGACCAAGTTCAGGATCCTTGACAAAGGGCGCCTGCGGGTACGCCGCATGCGGGTTGACGAGGTCGCGACCGTTCGGGATGAGCAAGACGGCCGTTCTCGGACTCGCCGCGACGAGCGACGTAAGCTTGCTCGAAATGCGGTGACGGAACATGGCGGTAGGGAGTTCGTCGACTTCGCCGCGAACGATGAGAGGGTGGGCGGAATCGATAAAAGGTCCGGTCTGCAGGGGAAGAAAGAATGCAACGAAATCAGATCAGGCTCGGCCACGTCCTGCACATCTTTTAGTCAGCTTAGCGATGAATGTCTGTTCTCACCAGAATCAGCACGTCCGGTTTCTCCTGCTTGGCCAACCCGACAAGAGCTTCGAGCGGCTCGAATTCGAGGTCGCTCTCGAGCGTATAAGGTCCCGCCGCGACGAGAACGCTCATGGGGTTCCCCCCGAGCTGTTTCGCCCCCGTGCCGTACTGCTTCTCGAGCAGTGATGAGGGAGCTGTGTAGGTCGCATCGATGGGTGGCATCTGGGCGGAAGGGAGGCCACGAAATCAGTCTAGAAGTCCACGTGGTCCAAAGTAGGCCTGACCGCTTCAAGAGTGTACAGACACGAGAGGAGCAGACTGATACTCACCATCAAGACCTCCTTGACCGCAAAGAGTTTACCACCTCCGTTGATCCCCCTCAGCCCGACCAAGCACCCCGGGAACATGCCGATCCCTCCCGCTCCAGGAGGTCCCCCTCGGACCTTCATGTCGGGTTCGAACTTGAGCAGAACGCGTTGACCCGACCCAAGCATCCGAGACGACTCGAGCCAGGTTGAGGTTTCCGTCATCTTTGCCGCGTCGGTTTCGGGGCACAATCGCCCGACGACGAGGATTTCGTCCTGTGCGGAGACAAGGATGACGGATGAGATCAGGGTTTACAGCCAAGAGGGTGCCGTTCACCGTGGACAAACGCACCTGCGCTTGGATGGTCGGGTCGCCGAGCTCCTCGATCTGATAGTATTCTTTGAAGATCTCGGCCGCTTCGTCAATCAGGGAGTCGAGAACTGCGGCGTGAAACAAGCAGGATGCACCAAAGCTGCTCAGTTCGGATCCCTCCGCGCAGATGAGGTGGAACAGGTTGAGCGCGTGGAAAGCTTTCGCCGCACCTTCACTCCTCTCCATCGCCCTCTCGAACGCGATCCGGTACGCATAATCCGCCGGGTTGGTCGTCGCAGTCAGGGCGACTCTTGCCGAGTTCGAGACCAGTTGCTCTGAAGTCGGAAGCGGCAGTTCGGGGTTCAGGGACTCTTGTACGGTGAGGCGGGAAGGGCGAGCCGAGAACGGGATGAGTGGTTTCGCGGGCGTGGCAGGGATTGAAGTCCCGTTCGGTGCGGGACCTGCGGGTGAAGAGAAGCTGTGAAGAATTCTCGGGGTCAGGACCGAGATCTCAAAGCTGAGCAGGGCTCCCTCCCGAGAGAGAGACAGAGAGAGAGAACCTCGACGAGAGGACGCACGCCATCCCGATTGGACTCGATTCTCCTCCGCCTCCTCCTCCAAGACGACTCGGCCCCGGGCCGTTCGTCCTTCCCAAATACGGGGTCGAATCACCCCCCTTGAGCGGCGACGAAGACAAGCCGCCGCGACTCTGGCCTGGCGTGGTCCGCGAGGAGGCAGATCCATCTCGACCCGCGACTGGACGGGGCCGTTTCGGAGTCGCGTCGCTGTTGCCGATTGCGAAGCTGAAAGGTCGGTGTGTGGGTGGTAGCGCAGGTCAGCTCCATCGTACTGTAGATGCAGGGAGAAGAGAGAGGGGGGAGAGACGCAACAGGTTGTCGACCGAGAAGCCGCCTCCTCCTCCTGAACCGCCACTTGCGCCGTTCGACTGGGGTTTCCTAGCTTGCATCGTATTCAGGAGTCCTCCTGCCGTGCGTCTAGCTGCACCGGTTTGGAGCTGATGCTGATGATGAGAACGCAAACGAACGCGTCCGCGACGCGAACTTTTCGATTTTGCTTCCGCGCGATCGCGCGCGCGAAGCTCGCACTTTCTCAATTCTCCGGGCGCTCCCGGGGCGATTTCCTCGAGAAGGAACGACACGATGCAATGCAAACAAGGAGGACTTGGGTATCTCACGACGCTTTGCTCCCGTTCTCCGATTCAGGAACCGGCACCGGTTCCTCCGCAGCAACACCGACAGCTCCAAACCCGCCGGTCGAGCCGAACCCGCCCGCACCGCGGACTGTCTCGGCGAGGCTCTCGACTTCCTGTACGCCCGGCGTGACGATCCGCTCGAGGATGAGCTGAGCGACGCGGTCGCCCTGCTTGACTGTGAGCGGGCGACGGAACGAGTTAGACCGATTTTCCTTTGCTCTACCCTGATGCACGCAGAGCATGCGAGATTCAAGACTCCTCGAGCGAAGACGTGGCAGACAAAGAACCAGTGCGGCGAGAGGAAGAAAATCGCTCTCCCTGGCCATGCGCCGTGCAGTGAAGGCTCACCTTCAAAGTCGGTCTGCGAGAGGTTGAACAGCAAGACCTTGACCTCTCCTCGGTAGTCGGCATCAATCACACCGGCCCCGGTATCGATCATGTGCTTGCTCGCTGTGAAGCGTGACGGGAAGCGTCAGCATCATGACCGAACTAGCCTTTTACAAGACGACAAGTCCAGCCACGGGAACGGCACATTAGTCTGAGAGACGCACCGAGTCCACTTCGGGGAGCGACGCGGCCGTAGGTTCCTTCAGGGACTGCGATGGCGAGTCCGGTACTGATCAAGGCCTTTCCCTGGGCGGGGACCGTCTTGTCCTCAGCTCTGCAGGGGGTTCCGCAACGAGAGCGTGCAAGGGAGGTAAGCGGATCGCAATCTGAGTGCGACGAGGCGCGAAGTAGACCTAGAAACGCACGAGTAGAGGTCATAGCCCGCTGCGAGTGCGCTACCCCTCGTCGGGAGCTGGGCCGCTTGAGAGAGACGCTGGACAAGGAACGAAGCGGCGGTGGTGGAGGACATGATGGTGGCGGCGGATTCGGGCTTGTCTCGCTTGGCTGGGTTGGTCGAGGCGGCAGTTGTAGGCGACGGTGAACGCTTCATGCAGCTTCGGAACAGGGCCGTATGAGTGGGAACTGAGAGAGACGGAGGAGGAGGAGGCGCGACTTGCTCGCGTCGAGACGCGTCGTGGGCGAGGGCCGCCGAGGATCTCTAGAGTGCCCTTTGCACCTCAGCTGGCCGGGAATAGAGACTCGCAGTCTACTCCCCTTGCTACACGGCCCCGCCGGCCTTACCCTCGCGCGCTCGCACCGCTTCCACTCCGACCGACCGACCGACGACCAACCGTCCGTCCTTCGTTTCATCACTCAACCTCACGATTCCCCGAGCAAGAATGGCCAGCACTCTCGGACTCGGCAGACCTTCAGCAGATTCGGGCTCAAAAGCAGCGAGAGGGCGGCATCCGCGCGAATCCAGCGGCGCCTATACCGTCTTTGACGTGAGCCCTACTCCTCCTGCGCCTTTCCTTGCTAATTGAATGACGAGACATACTCTTGCTCAAACAGCCTCAGCAAGTGCAAGTGTTCCGAGAAGCTTTCAACGTATGCCTCTAGCTCCCCACGTTCTGGCGGTCCGGGCGAACGTGCGGACTGACTTGATGGACGGACCACCAGCTCTGCGATCAAGACGGCGACGGCGTCATCTCACGCTCAGACCTCGAAGGCTTGCTCGCTTCGCTCGGTGCGTTGATGCCTACTCATGAGCAAAGATCACGGTCCAGTGCCCTCAACATCACTCACCCTGAGCACGACTGTTTCAACCGACGGGACAACGCACAGGCCAATCCGTCAACCCGGACAAGCTCGCCTCCCTCCTCTCTACACCTTCGTCGACTCCCTTGAATTTCACCACCTTCGTGACCCTCCTCGCTTCGCACCTCTCGCCGCTCGATCCAGAACCCGAACTGTTGACCGCGTTTGCGAGTTTCGACGAGGACGAGAGCGGCTTTGTCCGAGTCGACGATCTCAAACAGGCGTTGGCGAGTGGCAGGGAGGGATTGAGTCAAGACGAGGTGAGTACCTTCTCTTGAACGTCGTCAGCTTTCGCCTCTACGGTGTCGACGCTTCTCGAAAAAAAATGGTGCCTGTTTTGCTGAGCTGCTGCAAAACCTCGCCAGATCGACGCCCTCCTCCACGCGCCCTTCTACGATCCCAAGACGCGCAAGTTCAATTACCGCCTATTCTGCCAAACGCTGCGAGTCACCGATCCGGACGACGAGCCAGAGCAGCAGCAGCAGCACCCGACCTCGTGACCCGGTAGCTTGCAGACGACTTCCACTTTTCCTCTGGCACAGACACTTGCTGTGTACCTTTGTCTGTTGTGTTTTTGATAGCCGTTCGCTCCCTGTTGTAAGAGTAGGCATTTGCACGGTCCTCTCAAGCAAGTCGACCGCTCAGGAGGAAGCCAATCGTCTGCGCTCACAAGCGCATGTGTGGACCACATCTCGTCGCGCGTGCTCCGAAGTTGGGTGATAACGGACAATTAGACATTGGATATGATCCCGCTTTGTGGAACTCTACGGACGGGCCAAGAGAAGGTTCGTATGCATGAGTGGAACAACATGAGAGAGAGGCGATGGAAGGCAAGTGTCTGTAATGAAAGAAAAACCGCAGAGAGACCGTGATGGGGAAAGGGCCGTGAGCAAGTCGTCAGGTAGTGGGAAGGAAAAGGATGGGTACAAGTGAGGAAGACCACATGGGCCGATGCGAAACAGATCACCGACCGAGCACGCCCGCGCCGCCAATCAGCACCAGCGCGACCGTGACCGGTACCGCGACCCAAACCCCACTCTGCACGCCTCCCAGCGCTTTCACCGCCGCACTACATCCGACGCAAGTCCACCCGCTCGCGAGGGGTGTGTACGCCGCGGGCGAGTACATGGCGAACGTGAGGATCGAGTTGGCACCGTTGAAGAGGCCGGCTTCGGCGGTGGCGTCTGGGCCGCGAGAGTCGTAGACGCGGAGGGTGTAGGATGCTTGGGCAAAGGGGAGCGCGTTCGGAGATTGGGCGTATCTGTTCCAAGAGGAGGGGTGGATCTTCCAAGTCAGTGACGAGATTTTCATCGCGGGCTGGACTGATGTCAGGGAGAGAGAGAGAGAGAGAGAGAGAGAGAGAGAGAGAGAGAGAGGAAAGCGTACGCCCAGGGATCCCAGGTCAGAGAGGTTTGAGAGCCCGGGATGACGCCGACGGGGTAGGTGTAACCGTTCGCAGAACATCTCGCCTCGAACGTGAGCGAAGTCGGCGTCACGCTGCAAGCGGGGTGGGGCGCAGATCAGCTGTCAACGTCTGCAGCTTGTATGATGGCAACAGATCTGCCAGCAATCGCAATAAAGAGAAGAGGTGCAACGTGCTAGAGGGAAGTGTAGTTCCAACCGAACGTGAGCGGGTTCCCGGACGCGATCTTGTAGTAAGTCGGGCCGGCAGTTTGCGCCGGGGTCAAGTACGACAACCCTCCGGCCCTGTAAGTTTGCGTCGATTAGCATATCGAATCAGGGAGAGACAAGGAGGAGGGGAGCGGTTGCAGTCCACTTACGCTGCGGTTTGAGGGATGGAGACGGTCGACGAACTTGAGCCGGACGACTGCTGCTGCTGCTGCCTCGGTGCGAGGATCGCATTATCCTGCTGGTGTTCCAAGGAGAGTTGAACTGCCAGTTGCGCGGGTGCCAGCGTCGGAGTCGGCCTGCTAGAGCCCTCGTGGGCGATGGCAGCGGACGCGGACGCGGACACGGACACGGACAAGGCTGTGAGCGAGAGGAGAATGGACGCTCTCGCGAGGAGAGATCGGGCGCTCGTTCGTGTCCTCATCGTCTACGCGCTGGCGAGTAGCGGCCGGAGAAGGTCTCGAGTTGGCGGAATTGAATGATTCTGAGGTTGAACCAACGCAGCGAGCAGCAGCCCTCAGCAGCAATGTCTCTTGACGGGTGTATATACTCCCGGCAGGCCCAATATAGCTTACAGTCAATCCTGCCTACCCGACGTCGTCTGCAAGGGATGTGTCTAGAGAGACGAGACTCGGGATGGACTTCCCCCTGCTCCTGCTGGTTGCGATTCCGCGGGGGTTTGCTCTCGAGTCGTCGTCGGCGACGCTAGACTCGGGCTGACTCGATCCGAAGCACAGTCAGACGACGGCCAGCTTGTTTCGATAGCCTCGGCAATTTCACGAAACCCGGACGGCGCCCAGAGTCTCGAAGAACGCGGTTGCTGCTGTCACGGTCATCTCTCTCGTCGATTCGCGCTCTCTCGACACCGCTCAGGCGAGGCCAGTCAGTCGCAGTACAGACTGCAGTACATAACAGGTCAACACCCCGACCACCACCCGCGACGAAAGGTGTTGTCGTCGAGCTGCAGTCGCCCTTCTCCCGCGCACCTCCTCCCCCCACCTCGCTGCCTACCTCTCGCCGTCTCTCACCCAGCCACAGCGTTTCTGACAGGCTAGCGGCGTATGGGCAACAACGCCTCGACCCCACAACATCCCGGCGGCACAGGAGGAGCAGGAGGAGGAGCAGGAGGAGCCTCACACGGCAAGACTCCAGGTCGCGCTTCCCCTCGCACGCGCAACGTCCCCTTGCCGGCAGCAGACGATGCACGTGACCCACGAGCGAGACAGCTCTCGTCTGGTTCGGAACGCAAAGGTTCCCTCCGAAAACACTCGCATCACCTCCCGCATGCGCGAGATTCAGCTCACGGCTCGTCGCCCGCTTCGACCACGCCGTCGTCGCCGAAACCTTCGTCGCAATCTCAACACCACCACCAACAGCAGTCTCCTCCTCAACAACAACAGCAGCAGCAGCAACAGCAGCAGCAACCCACGCCGGCCAAGTCCTCGGCGGGTCTCGGGCTCTTGGGCGGGGTCGGCGGCCCTCGCCGGAAACTGTCTGACCGCGTCCCGATCGTCAACGATTCCGAAGCCGACAACGACGCACCCGAGGAGGGTACGACGGGAACTCTCCGCGGGGCCCTCCAGGGTAAAGCCGAACATGTCGTGTACGGTCCCCGGCGCGGCGCCGCAGAGGACGACGACGACGACGGTTCGCGCGCCGTATTGCTCAACCCGCCCTCGGCTGCGCAGCAAGAAACGCTCTCGAAACCAGTCGGGATCGCCATTCCTGGTACCGGGCCGACGGCGATTCCGCTCCGGACTCCAGGTGGAGGGGGTGCCGGTGCGAGGGACACGAGTCTGACCAATGCCGGGATGGGCGCGATCGGCGCGACGCCCATCATGGACCCGGACGACACCACTCACCCTGGCTTTGGTGCGAGTGCGAGGTTGACGAGTGCAGTCATGGCGAGTACGGACCGGATGCCGGTCGTCAACAGTCCGAAAAATGAAGACCTGCCACCGTCGCCGTTCACCCATGGAGGCGGACGGGCCGACGGCGATTCGGGCGAAACGACGACGCCGACTCCGGCCGATTCGACTCACTCGACGGCGGCGCCGACCCCTTCGCACAGTCACGAGATGCTGCTCGACCCGGCGGGGTCTCGGCGACAGATTGCGACCCCGCAGACTTCGTTCGCGGGTGCGATCTCATCCATCCAGGCGCCAACTTCACCGCGAACGACCACTCCGACCTCTCTCCCCTCTTCTGCGAGCTCTTCCTCCAATTCTGCCGCCGCCGCCGCAGCAGCAGCCGCCGCCGAAGCTGCCGCCACCACGACCACGACCGAGACGCACCAGCTCCCTCCCCCGCATACGTCTTCGCCGACTCCGCCGATCGTCGCCCCAAACGATACCGTGCAGGCTCCCCCCGTACCGGATTCGGCCCTCCCGATCGCGTCGCATGAGATCCCCTCCGGCACGAGCGTGATCGCCTCGCCGCCTTCGTCCGTCCCGGGATCCCCGAACGGGGTCGTCCCCTCCCCCGCTGTGTTGCTCCCACCCGCCGTGTTCAACGCCCCCGTCGCGGCGATCCCGATCCCCTTGCTGAGCGTGCCGTCTGAAACGGTCGCCAAGAACCTCATCGCGGCCGCTGTTGACCTCGGAGCGGGAGACAAGGGCGTCCCGACTTTGATCAAGTGGAAGGATGAGGATGGTCAAGAAAAGGCGAACGAGGCCAAGGGCAAAAAGGCCAAAGGTCCCAAGGAGGTGTTTGTCACTGGCACGTTTGCGAAAGGGTGGAAGACCAAGATCGAGCTCCGGAAGACAGAGTGCGTGTCTACCCGATCTGCATTGGCATGGCCAAGGGGTTGGCTCCCTTGCTAACTCACGCCGGCTTCGTCGATTACGCACACAGCCCTTCCGATTTCTCGGCGCTGATCTCGCTCCCGCCGGGACCTCATCGGCTCAAATTCATCGTCGACGACGAATGGAAGGCGTCAAAGCACCTGCCCGTCGCGACCGACGCCGACGGCAACTTGATCAACTACTTGCAAGTCAACGCTGTCAAGTCGAAACTCCCGCCCAACATTTGGCAACCTCCGGTCACGTCTTCGACGCTGTCGCCTCCGACCGCGTCCGCGGCCGGCTCAGGAGGCTCGAGCTCGAACAGCACAGCCCAGACTGTTGCACCGTCTTCGACACCGACGAACCGGGCTGGGCAACTCGGTGCGGGCTTGTTCTGGCCCTTTGGGGGCGACGATGAAGATCCGGCTCTTACCCCAGGCGGCGCCGGCGGCAGCGGAATTACGCTCGACGTCGACGAGGACGACTCGCAGTGGACGCAAGAGATCCCGGCCGATTTGGTCAAATGGGGAGAGTGGGAAGCCGAACGCGACGCGATCGAGAACCAATTCTACGCGCAGCACCCGAACGGTCCTTCGGATTCGACTCCGCCGCCCGAGTTCCCACCCCCGCCGCCCTTTGCGGGCGTACAACCGCCGAGCTTGCCGGCCCAGCTGGAGAAGGGTCCGTTGAACCATGCGGCGTATGTCGCTCAGGGGTCCGGGGACGACAACTCGATCTTGCCCAAGCCGGATCACTCGGTCATCAACCACTTGGCGGCGAGTCCGATCAAGGGAGGATTCTTGAGTGTCGGCGTTACCACTCGTTACAAGCGAAAGGTGTGTCTGTGGCTTTTCTCGACTAGACATCCTGGACTTGCTTGGCTGACTCTCCATCCCGCGTGCTTTCAATTCGGAAACCAGTTTGTCACTATTGTGCGTTCATTCTTGCCAGACTCTGTGCTTGGACGCGAGGGCTAATCTTGTATTGTTTCGCTGCGCAGGTCTACTACAAAGCTTTATCCAGCCGATAGAAAAGACTCCATACCTTTGGCAAGTCGCGCCTGCTCCCTTTGTACAAAAACCTCCACCATGCAGACCCGCGACTTGTTCCACTCTCCTCCCGCCTCACCTCGCTCCTCGCTCATATTCTAGAATGTCCTGGCCGCCGTCTGCTGTTTTCCCGTTTTTTTTTTTTTTTGTTTTCTCGCTGTCATATAGTGCCCGTGGTTTCAAAGTCTTTCGTTTCGACTTTGCAGAGTCGTCGTGGTAGTTCCGTTGTCATGTCACCCCCCTTTGCACTCTCTGTTGCCTCGTGTGGAGGATCCCAGGTCAGGATGCGAGAAAGGGATGCGCTTTTTTGAAGGAGGGGGGCTCTACCGCCGTCCTCCCTTCTTTTTCGGCTGGACCAGCTCGAATCCGTCATCGTCGACGACCGGCTCTGGTCGCGATTCGACCAGTTGCGGCGCCGGTTCGTCAATCACACCTTCCATCTCGTCGTCCTCGTCGTCCCCGTCGTCGTCATTCTCTTCACTGGTCGTCTCGTCCTCGTCGTCGTCCGCGCCGTTGCCTCCCTGCCGTTGCGCCGCAAACCGTTGCTGACCATCCTGAGCGCGTGCTCGCTCCGCGCCCTCGCGGAACTTCTTCGCCAGAGGTCCTTCCTCGCCCGGTTGTTCGATCGCCTGCTGCTGCTGCACGCGCTGAATGCATTCCCGCCAGAGGGCGATCAGATCCCGCGCAACGGCGACTTCGGAACCGTCTTCGAGATCGACGTCGAACTCGTTGCCGATCACGTACGTGAGCGTTTGCTCGACTTCGTCCTGCGCCGGGACGGGGACGCCTCCCTCCTGAGTGCTCGTACTCGTGCTCGCGCTCTGGGTTGAGGATCCCGCGCCGGACGTGGCGACGGTGTAGAACAAGTCGACAATGTCTTCTGCGAGAGCCGTCTTGCCCTCCTGGCCGTTGCCGCCCCAGCCGTGAGAGATGGCGAGGCGGAGAGCGGGCCAGACGTCGAAGAGGTCGAGCGAGGCGCGGGCAAAGAGACCGAGCGCGAGATCCTCGGCGGACGGTTGCGGTGCTGTCGGTGCTGCGGCGGGTGCGGACGAAGTGGACGGAGCGGCCGACATGCTGCGCTGGCGAGGAGAGGGAAGATGGAGGGGGAACTTTATCGTTCAAGGCGGTCTCTAGGATCCTATAGAGCTGCAAGAGGCCCTTTCGCAGGTGCCTGGCGCTTCAAGACTGTCTATAGTGGTGGTCAGAGGGCTGCAGACCCGGAGTCAGCTCTTCATCAGCTCGATTGGGAAAAAAAAGAAATAGAAAATTCCACATCACTCCGAGTGTAGCGTGAGGGCTGACAGCAGATGTACCAGGCTATCAAGTAGCTTGGTATGCCGTCCGGGCGACTTTTCCGTGGCACCATGATTTGTTTCTCCTGTCGGCGGGTGCGTACCTCTCTTACCTCTATCTCCTTCCCTTGACTGCCTCGTCTCGCGTGGCTGCTTGCGCGGTCCCTTCAGGCTAGAGTGCGTTACGAAGCTGCCCTGCGCACGAGGTCGCTTGCTGCCGTCTAGAACGTTGCGCTCATCCGGCCGCTGGCAAATTCTCTCACTGCCCCACGTGCGCCTTCGGTGAGCGCCTTCACGCAGACCGGACTGTGCGTACTGAGGCAGAATCATAGTCGTACTGACGTGAGTGCAAGGGCAGGAACTCGTTGCGACCAGATTCCCCTTGAAGTACCATGACGGGCACCCCATCCATTCACTCGTTACCGACCGAGATCAAGACGCGCATCGCCGAGCTCTGTCGCCTGCAAGACGAGACAATCGCGGCTGTATTCTACGACCTGCGAGACATCGCGCGTGATCCGTGTGTGCATCATTACGACCTCGACGACGAGTACGAGGGCAGCAATGACGAAGAAACAGACCAGTTCAAGTTGGGGCCTTTCTCGGACGGGTGATTCGACAACCGCACCTGTCCAAAGTCGCTCTTGAGCCTGTCATGCATCTCGAAAGAGTGGCGCGACATCGCCCTCAAAATCTTGCTCCGGGTAAGGTCGCCTCGTCATGCGCTCGTTCTGGCGGTGCAATAGATCTCGCATTGACCGCGCCAAGTGACGGGGACACAGAAAGTGACCGGACGCACATGCTCGGATCCGATCTTTCTGTGCGCCATCGCGCCGGAGTATGGCCACCTCGTCGAAGAACTCGAAATCGACTTGTGGCCGGAATCGTGTTCCACCCTCAATATCCTCTTCAGCCTCGCATACTTGTCAAACGTGCGTACAGTCCCGCTGCCGTCGGAGGCCCGTATGCGCCAGCAGCTCGCGACGCAAGGCCCCGTCAGCGGTCTCCCGACCGAATCCGCCTCTCCCGCGTTCGTCTCCGGCGCTCTGCGACGCGTCGTCCAACACGCTTCAGTCGTCACTCTTCCGCCTATGAAGGACCTCGCGGACACGATCTCGTGCATTCGCGGCGCAGCTCTGTCGATACTCAAGGTGGTGCTGGCAGTGGGAGACCTGCCCGCTGTGCTCGACACCATCCAAACTTGCCCGAACCTCCACACGCTCGCGATCGAGACGTACGGCGACGACAATCGTGTCTTTGAGAATGCGGCATCCCTACCGTACCCACGTCATCCGACCTTGCGTCGACTCGACGTTTCAGACCCGACCGGTGGGCCCCGGGGCTTGTACGACTTTATCCATCACTTCTTCCCCAACCTCGAAGAGCTCAGTCTCTCGATACACGCCATGGGCGTATCCGAGATTGCCAGCCCGCCAGACCTGGTCCGTTTCAACCTGCCGCGACTTCAGCACCTCGAGGTCAAAGGCAGCTTGGCGTTCTCTGCCCCGCTCATACGGCACATCTCGCCCCTGACCTTCCCCGCCCTCCACGCCTGCACCTGGGAACTCCCCTAAGCGTATCAGCTGCACGAGCGCGAGGCCTTCGTGGCACAGGTTATCGATTCGATCGGTCACCTACGCGACCAACAAGTCGGTCGCGCCGTTCCGGTCAAGGCCGCGATCGACTTTAATGTTGAGTACAACCGGACGGTACTCCAGCCCGGGCTCGAGGCACTCGGCATCACCGAGATTGGCGTCAAGCAAGGCGCCGGCGGCGGTAGTGGCGGCGGTATCGTCGTTGGCTTGGCAGCGCAGTCACCGATGACCATCACCAGGCCTGTGGACCCGCCAGGCCTGATCCTGACACCGAGATTGTATCGTAACGAAGAAAGCCCGAACAAAGACAAGGTCGAAGACCTCGGCAACATCATTTCGGGCTCGCTAGATCGGATCCGCAACCTCAAGGATGCAGCCGTCGCCGTCGGAGACCGGTTCCAGATCAGTCGGATCGCGGAGGCGTTGCAGGAAGGAGAGTGGTTGTGTGTGGAGCGGCAGTGCTAGGTTTCACCTTGGGGTTGTTCTCTTCATTTCGATCGCAAAGCACTTCTCCAATGGCTACTTTCGAGACCGTCTCGGACCGTCTCGCGGAGATTGCCCATCAGTGCCATCACAGGTCGCAAGCTGCGGTTGTTCTGTATCGGCGCACGCTGCAGCAGACAATCTGCGCTGAGTGAATTGCTACTGCTTCGTTGCGAGGGGTAGAGATGTCTATGGTTGCACTAAATCTGACGGGAAGTAAATGTGACGGGAAGCCCTGCTGAACTTTCCGCCACCGCCGGCGACGAGCAGAGTTCGGAGTGGCGCGGATTCTTTCCGCACGCGACAGCGGTCATGGCGGAGCCCTCAAGGAGCAAAGCTTCGATCGGTCCGAAGGTCGCTAGACGTCCCGCACGCGGTGGGCAGCGACGCGCAATATTCCGATCTACGTCGACGACGATGCGAATTGCCATCCTGCTTCCGTCAAGGCGCGTCTCGCGGCCGCTTCATTCTTGGCGTCGATCAAGACATAGTCGGTGTACCAAGTCGAGATCGCAAAGATGGGTATTTCGGCCGCTTTGAGGGGTCGGGTCAGCTCGTGCAAGATGCCGGAGAGGGAAAACTCCATCGGTCCCCGGATCTTGAGGGCGATCCACGGTCCGGAGGTTTCCTTCCCCTTCTAAAAGACATTCGTGATCAAAGAGTCAGCTCGCAAGGCATCCAAATTTTGGCGGAGTCGAGGCGGGGAAGAGATAGTGTCCGCTCACCTTGACCTGCGCAAACGCGCGCTCGCACTCGTTCCACGGCAAGACCACGGACGTCTCGAACTTGGTCCTCGTGACGGACAAGAACTCGCTGCTCCTCGTGATCGCTTCGAGCAACGCAGGCGGGATCGATTCGGTCGGCTTGATCCGGACGACGGCGAGCGGTGTCGCCTCAAAGTCGAGCTGCAGCATCGGGAGGCTCAGATCGAGAGTAGACATTGGTGGTTCGCTGCTAGTCGATTGTAGGTGGACAAGCGCAACGCCCTCCCCTACAAAATTGAGCTCAAAGCAGCACGATCATTGAGGATCGACAAGTTTGCCGCAAAGAGCCGCGCAGAGCCGACGCTCCGCAGCAGCTTGGGTGCAAGTCTCCTTCCTCGGTTCTTTAGGAGTTCATGCATGCGAGGAGGCCTCGGAGGTGTATAATCTGGTCTCGGGAGTTGCGAAGGGAGAAGCAGGGCCAGCGGAGTAGGGCACCCGCCGAGAGACCTGCATGCAGCTTCGATTCCTCCTTCGACAGCTTCTGCTCCGGCTGCTGCTGCTACATGTCCAGACGCTCGACGCGGCGTGCAAGGGATCTGCACTTGAACTCGAGCTGCCCGTAGCAGAGGGCTTGTAAAGGATACTTTTGCGATGGGTTGGCCGTCTTGAATCCGGCGAGAGGAGAACAGGTCTCTCTTGTCGGTTCCCCTTGCTCAAGCCTCAACCGCGGAGCAGGACGGCATTCCCCTCTCTGTGTCTCCGTCTCAGCTGATTTGTCCGCAAACTCGTGGGCTTGGCGGGAACGAGCGTTATCGACTCGTTCCAGCCTACACAGCTTCTCCGGTTGCAAAGACAGCGTTCGAGACGGAGAGCGGCCAGTCGAATCCGCGGAGCGAGCAGTTATCGGCGCAGCACACCGGTCCGTTGTCGCACGCATGAAGAGCATGAGCCAGGTACCACAGCGTGTAGGGAGCAAGTTGGCGCAAGGCTGCGCGACGTTTGTTTGGCGATGCGCTCGACGTCCAGAAGTCAGAAGCTTGAGCGGCGTGCGGAAGAGTGAGAGAGTCGCTAAACAGGTCAGCTCGGGAGCGCCAGGCTCCCTCGAGAGCAGCACTGCAGCATCGGATGGAATCTGGTATGGCGATGAGGCAGGGTCAGGCAAGAGTTCGCTGTGCGATGGCGCAGCTGGGTCGGTGACATCATCGATTTCACATGCATGCGGGGGGTTCGGACACCTCGTCCTTCTTTCCGCTCTCTACAGTGAGCAACAAGCTATGGCTGACACTGGGCCTGGTACAGCCGATGCCACGCTCGCCCACGAGGCAGCAGAAACACCCCTAGTCTCGACGACGCAGCCGACTTCGACCTCGACGACGACGTCGACGTCTGCTCCAGTTCTCGCACCTCCAATCGACTTTACAAAGCTCGGAGGAGCCAGTCATCCTACAGAGACGGGTGGATACACGGTGCCAGCCACTGCCTCGACCGCGTCCGAACCGACAGCCTCGAACCCGGCTCCGGCGGCGTCGACCGCCTCGGAGCAGGAAAAGAAGGACGTCGTCAACCTCGTCACCGGTACCGGTCCAGCGCCCTCGCACCCAGCGCAAGTTGCAACGAGCCCGCCGCCTGAGCCCCGTACCGATATAGCCGTTCCCCAACCGCCGTCGCCCGCCGCACCTCGGAGCGTTGCCGTCCAAGACGAGGCCGAACTTGAACCCGAGAGCAGCCAAGTTGTCGTTGCTCCTACGGACAAAGCTCCTGCTCCCGCCGTCGAGCCCGCTCCGCCTGCTGCTCAGGCCATCTCGAGCCAAGACGCGGCGCCGAAACCTGCAGTCGAAGCCGCGCCGGTCCAGCTCGCCGACGCTAAAACCGTACCGCCGCCGCCGCCTCGCTCCGAACCTGTACCGGTCGCCGCACAGCCCGCCGCTGTCGTCGAACCGACTGCCGTCCGAGCACCGACGGGCCCGACCGCCGTGCCGAACGATGGCGCCCTGTCTGCCGCCCCGCCGGCCGTCTCCAAGCCGATCGTGCCCGCCGCCGAATCGCACCTCGCCGAACATCCCGCAACCGAAACCGACACGGACCACGTCCTCCCGCTCGGACAGCAGGTGCACCCGGTTCATCAGGCCGCGGCGCTGCAAGACGCGCCCGACTCGCTCGTGAACGCCCAGGTCGAGAAGCAGAAGGCCGACAAGCGCGCACTGTACGGCGAGGCGCCGAAAGGGACGATCGTCCCGGGCATGGAGGACGACAAGCTGTGGACCATGCTCAGACGATTCGATGCCGTAAGTCTGGTGCCCTCCGAACCAGCGGGACCTGTCCCTGGCTTTGCGTGCGATTCCGAAGCGCTGACTGGTTTCCCTCGGGACGGCGTCTTCCGCTACTCGCAGCAAGTTCTCCATACCCTCACACCGCCGACTAGCCTCCCGAAAGGCGAGCCGGACCTGCGCCCGTCGACGCTTCCTGCCGTTCCTTTCGAGCCCGACCTGCTCAAGGGGAACCTCATGCGCGTCTACGCCACGGTTGGAGTTTGGGGCATCTATGGCGCGCGAGAGTTGATGCGCTTGATGGATTGGGCGCCGGAGAATCGTCGCAGGACCGCGATCTGGTGCACCGTGAGTCTGCGGTGCACGTTGGCAGAGTCTGTGCTGGCGAAAAGGCTGATAGATTCTATCCCTGGACCGTACAGGCCTACTTCATATGCGCGGCTTTGCGGATGGTCCTGCCGGCCATCTTCCTCCTCGTCGTGAGTCTTGATCTGCTCGATGGTTCAATGACTAACCCCGCTGACCCTCAGAACCTTTCCGCAGGCTTGTCTCATTGCCTACCCAGCTTCGCGCAAGGTCCTCTTCCCGCCTGTACCCCCTCCTGCCGGCGTTCCACCTTCCGCCACCGATCCGCTGAACCAAAAGGGCGACGAGAGCCTGATCGCCGGGGTCGGCCACCCGATCGAGCACCGCTCGCGCTCCGAACAGATCGAAGAACAAGCGTGGGAGTTTACGAACCTGATCCAGCGCTTCGGCGCTCGCGTCGTCGTCGGGGGTAAGGCCGGTGGTCGCCAAGGGAACGCCGACGTCGGTCGCAAGATGCACGTCGACCAGCCGGACGACGACGATGACGATGATGATGACCTCGACGACGAAGAGCAAGACTTGCACGAAGTGGCGCAGCAGGACGGACTCGGCGCCGCGGCCGACAAGGAACGCAAGGAGAAAAAGCTCAGCGACAAGCAGAAGAGGAAGCAAAAGGCGAAAGAGGCCAAGATCAAACGGGACGCGCTGATTGGAAGTGCGGCCAAGACGACGCAGGACGTTCTCGGCACGATCGCAGACCTCGCAGAAGTCTTTGCCAAGTGCGTTTCTTTCTCTCTATGTACGGCTTTCTCTCGGCGCTTCACTGATGTCGTTGTTCATCTCTCCGAGCAGCGCCGTCTCGCCTCCGAAGCCGTACCCTCCTTACCACGCCCGCGAAGCACTCGCGACGCAGGTTCTCCTCCCGCTCGCCATCGTCTTTGCCATCATGCCCGCACGCTATTGGACTATGCTTGCCAGCTTTGGTTTCGGATTCGCCTTCTTCGGCCAGCCGCTCATCAAGCAGGGCTTCGAGCTTTTGCAGGAGAAGGTGCCGAACTGGAAGGAAATGCTCGACCTCCGAAAGTCCGTTGGTTTCTCTCACAACTGTTCTCTCCTTTTCCAGACAGACTGCCCAACAAGCACTGACCCCGTGACCCTTCTGCCTGCAGCACACTCTTCTCGCACGTGCCGACAAACGCGCAAGTCGTCCTCCACATTATCCGCGTTGCCGAACGCCACTACACGCCGTTCCCGCTGCCGCCCGCGGCACCGACTGCGCAGGACATGAAGGAGGCCGTGCAATCGGGCGGCTTCGACGAAGACGAGATGGGCGGTGCCGGGTACTCTGCTGGAGACACGAATCAGCACTCGGTCGAGGCGGGTCCTCTCGCCAACCAGACGCTCGACGAGGACGAGCAAGACGGCGACGGCAGTTCGACTCAGGAAAAGAAAGCGAGCGGGCACGGCAAGATTGTCGGCGCGTTCCGCAAGGTAGCCAAGAAGGCGGCCGTGTTCCGTGGTGATGTTCACGTCGAAGGCGAACCGACCACCAAGCAGAAGGTCGGCAGCAAGATTGATCGCTTGCTGCATCACTCGCGGGCCAAGGACGAAATGACGCCCTACTGTGAGTCTGAATCTCCCCTTGCATCGACTTATACGCATGCGTCCTGACTTGACCCTCCGCCCCAGCCTTCCCGGCCAAGTACGATGGCACTTCCGGTCACCTGATCGTCAAGCACTCCCCCGCGCTGGCGCAATCGACCATCTCCTTCATTCCTCTCAAGGCCTCGCTCCAGCACCCGACGTTTGAATACCCCATCGAGGACCTCGTCGAGATGAAGAAGCACGGCGTCTGGATCGGCCGCACCGTGCTCGGCTGGGCGGCGAGCATTAACCTCGAGGGCATGGGCATGGAGATGCGCTTCAAGAAGCTCGAACAACGCTGGGCCGAGAAGGCACAGGGCGGAATCGGCGAGGGTGACAAGCCGCACGAGGAACTAAGCTCGGGAGAAACCCTCTCGTTCTCGCACGTCGGACGCCGCGACGAGTTGTTCCGTCGCCTGCTCGGCATCTCGAACGCACGGTGGGAGGTACTTTAAATTTCCTTATCCTCCCGCAAGGTCGCAATCGTCCACCTCCGAATTCCCGCATGTGCCGGCCCCACGCCAACAGCACCGTTTCGCAGACATTTCCAAGGCAGGTTCCGAGCTGACGCTACGTTCCGATTTACATTTTCTCTCCCCTTGGGCACTGTTTCCCCCTTCCTCTCGTACATGCTTGTACCCAGACTTGAGTATATCCCGCACTGTCGTCCCCTTTCCGATAATCACCTTGTTCATAGACGCTCCTTCTTGTGCAAAAGAAAACGGATTTCACCGACTCGGGATACAGTTGAGAGGTGAGAGTATGCGTGGCTACACGTGGTGGATACAGGCGATGAGACTCGCACTCGGTCAGATACAGGCAGGGGCGAGATGAAAAGACGGCAAGCCATGGCTACAAGCTCGCGTGGAAAGGCGCGAGTCGAAGGGGGGAGACCGGATAGTGAGGGTTGCCTTCGCCCATTGAGCTAGCGATAGACTCTGTCGGTGTGATCCAGCCGTCCTGCAGCTCGTCCTCTGACCATTCGTGACGGTCGCAAGAATCGACGAGGAAGTCGAGCATGAGATTCGCATAATACGGTTTCCGCGGAATGTGATGACCTCCATCGTGCCAGACGATGTTAGGATTGACGAAACGAGCGGCAGTGTCCAGGCTGTGCTGCGGGTCGGCGACGATGTCGTTCTTTCCGATGAGATGCAGTGTCGGAACCAGCGGTCGCTGCTCCTGGAACCATCTCTGGAAGTCGGGATCGAGTGGACCGAAGGCGGAGCAGAGTATGGCGCACTTCATCGGTGCCGGAGGCCACTCCACACCCGGCGGAGAGGGACCGGCCGTCCAGATCGGATGAAGCTCGGGGTGCTCGAGGAGGGCGAGGAGGAGCACGGCCATGGCGGCGCCTTGACTGAAGCCAAGCACCGCGTCAAACGGACCGTACCGCTCCATGAAACGTCGGAGATGAAGCGCCGCGCCCTCGAACTCTCCTGGCTGGAATTTCCAGTGGGAAGACCAGTCCCACCAGGTGAACGCTGGCTGGAGAACTTTGTCCGAGGCATCGAGGCAGACGCCGGCTTCGCCTCGGCAGATTGACGGCATCAGCAGCGAATACGGCTACGAGAGCAGAGCGTTAGTGGCGCGGGAGGTGCAGAAGTCGTCTCGCTTCGTACGCCTACCTGATCCATCGCGATGACCTCGACGCGGTCGCCCCAGAGCTCCCGATGCCTGGCCAATTTGCCATCTGGTCGACACTCCGAGTCAGTCCGTGCACTCGAGTTGTAGATCCACCGTCCGACACGCACCGAGAACGGTGGCGCTTTGACCATGCCCGGGGAGCGCGAGGACTCGGATCGGTGTCGACATGCAATAGGAGTTTGCGAGTAAGGAGTGTAGATTCGAAGGCGTGCCTTAGACGTTGAGCAGCGTTCGGCCGAGCGGGGCGATTTGCTGATGCTTCGGGAAGAAGAAGGGCTCTTCGGGAAGGGGCAGCCGGGCGACGCCGGATCGGATATGCGAGAAACGATTGACTAGGGTGAGCGGAGTCCGGTAGGGTGTGCGTACTGAAGCGGAGCAGGCCTCAGAGCAAGAGAGCAGACATGCTGAGCAGAATTCGGGAGGACACTTTGGCGGCGGGAGGATCGACCCGCGTCGGCGCAGAATAGGGGTGAGACAGCTTTCCGCCTTGATGCTAGCGAGGAAAGCCCGATACTGTACACAGCTCCTAAATGAAAGCTCTCGCCTAGGCGATCTCCGCGAACGGGAAGAGGCGAGTCCAGCCTGCGCAGTGGCCAGCCCCCTCGGCCCCTCGGCTGCCTGGAGCCTCTTGTCCAACCTTGACCTTCTCAAACGCTCTCTCTTACGTTTCCCCGTCCCTTGAGCAAGATGCAAATTGGTTGCGCCCACTGACATGTTCTGGACTCTGCGGACGGACGAGGCGCGTGCGTCCCCCCTGCAGATACAAAGAAGAAAAGGTGCGCCGCTCGCGTGCCTGTCGCCAAATCAATATGACCAGAATCGAACTCTGGGGACGGCGCATGGTCGGACTTGTGTGGCCGTATCGGGTGGTCAGCGCGCGTCTAGATACAGATATTCTCTCCTGGCGAGATCGGACGCAGATGGGGATGCCGTCCTCAGGGTACAGTGAGCTTTCGCACGTCTGCACATCTCGTGTTTTATCTGAGGGCAGGTGTCGCTCTTGAGTGAGAAGCGTAACGACCATATCGCAGCCAATTCTGTACAAGCTGGAGGCTAGCTTGCGGCAGACTTGAAAGTGTACTCTGTTTGGCTCGCTGACGGGATAACCGTGCAGAATGTGCGTATGTTCTTGTGTCTCGGCAGACCCGGCCGCTCTAGAATGCAAAGGACATCCCGCGAGTAACACCTCTGCTCACTGAAGGAAGCAAAGAAGCAGAAAGGCAGAGCCTGCCAAATGTTCGAGACAACGGCTCGGATTTACCTCAGGAGCGCTCCTTCCCATCGAACGATGTACACGATCTCTACATACTTGCCGAGAATTGGAAAGAGTCACCCAGCTCTCCCTTGTGGTGCCGTAGCATTAGAGAATTAGGCTAGACGTTGGAACCGGGGCGCAATGCAGACTGCGCTCGAAGAAACGCTTTCCCTTTTCTTCGAGGAGCGTCCTCTCGGTGCATTTTCCTCGGGTGCAACGCGCGCATCATCTGAGAAGGGGAACGCATCCTTCGGAAAGGAGGCTGTTCCCGGGACCAACCGGCATAGAGGCGAGGCAGATCGAAGGCTGGGAAAAGAGCGAAAAGCAGAGGACGACCAGAGGCCCGTCAAGCTCGTGCGGGAGGGGCAAATCGGCGGGATGCAATGTTGGCGACCGCGAGACCGAGAAATCCAGGTCGTTGGCGGCTCGTCCACTCGGGGGCTTCTGTCGGCGTGTGGCGGTATGCCGTTCGGAAGGGGTTCGGCTCGAAGGAAGTCAAGGCGATGCGCGGTCAACTGAGGCCGCATTCCAGCCTTGAGTGAGTCAAGCCTGGGAAATCGAAAAGCCGCCCTGCCGGCGTCCGCAACAGCGACACGCTGAATGTGGATCGAACTGTAGCACATGCCGACGACGCCCGCTCCCCAAATGGCTTCCTAAAAGTCAGAAGCTGGAGATGCCCGCATCATTGCCTGCACTTTGGTACAACAAGAAGAAAAAGGCGTTACATGATGAGCACGGCCATGCCTCAGTCGTACTCTTCATCGTCGTCTGCTTTCCGCTTGAGAGCGCTTGACGACGAGGTACCGTTCGTAGTCGGCTGGGGCAGCCCCCCCGTCACGTCTTCCATCTCCTCGTCATCCTCGTCATCATCTTCCTCGTCATCGTCGTCGTCCCCAAACAGGTTGCCATCGCCGGCTTCGCTCGTGTCGCGCGTCGCGGTTTCGAGTTCCCCCAGCATGCCGCCGAGCGAGGGGTCGATCTGCGGCATGACGTCGGCGCTATCGGGTGCAGGTGGACCGGCAGACCGCGGTACGATGGAGAAATTGGGGGCAGTGAGCCGCTGAGCTGGTGGCGGTAATCGGATACCGTAGACTTCGGGCACGGGAGGGAGGGGGACTGAATTGACAGTCGTCGCGAGTTGCAAGAGGAACTGGTCGCGGTGAAGTAAGGACTCTAGTCAGATCACCATACAGTCTTGACGAACGAGTCCACATACCTCTTTTGGCAGCTGAGCGCCCTCTGTTCGTGCCTGCACCGCTAATCGGACGTCGTCGACGGACGGGACGATGGGAGCAGTCGAGGTTGAGCCGGCTCGTGCATGCTCGGCGTACATGAGCGAGTCGGTCAAGATGTCGCTCGTATAGCCTGCATATCTACGCGGTCAGTCCAATGCCCGTCTCCTTGCGGGGTGGTGGATGGGCGCGACTCACGGTGAGCAAACTCGAGCAGCATGCGGACGACGCCTTCCTCGCAGTCCTCTGCGCCTGCAGCCGCCAGGATGAGTGCAATCAGGCGGGCATCGCGTGGCAGGACCGGTTGCTGCGGCGTCGACGAGGCGAGGGCGGCCGGCATAATCGGATGGGGTGCTGACACTCGACGAGGCGCTAGAGTGAAGGGCAAAGTGGGACTGCTCAAAAGCCGCTGTCTTTCCTCTCTGTCTTTGAACGCGCTCGTCTCGCCGTGTGCTGAGCGAGGTGAAGGCGAGTGAATCGGCTCACGTGAAGAGACTGTCTGGCCCGATCACGACCTAAGCGAACACTCCAGCCAGAATAGTCTTGCCGGCAAACAATTAGGATACAGTCGTGATGAGCTACACAAAAGGCGAGCTACAGGCCAAGTGGGCGACGAGAAGAATGAGCTAAAGGGGAAAGCGAAAGAGGGGATCGAGAGCAGAGACTATGCGGGAGAAAATATGGGATACAGCTGGATGGACTCCGCACAGCTCTGAAGATAATGGTATGCGAGGAGGTATCATGCGAGGACGTCCGTGAGCTTCGCGACGCAGACGCAGACGATGGCCCACGAGAGAACCAGCGCGCTCGTGATAAACTCGGGCGCGTGGTGGACCTTGAACGGGGGAGCGGTCTTGAAATGGTGTTTCGGCCGAGCGACGTGTGTGTAATGGTCGCGGATCAAGAAAGACTCGCGCGGCTCGGTGAGCAGGCGAGACGGGAAGAGGAGGCAGACGCTGCGCAAGGGTCAAGGCGGTCAGCAACGAGCGCCAACTTTGGAGTGTACAAGAGGACGTCGTCATAAACTTACAAAGGAACCGAGCAAGCGAAAAGGAACTCGGACCATAGCAAAGTGGGCCAAGCGATCGTCAACAGGACCGTGACTACGAGACGGGCAAAATCCGGTCAGAAAGTCGCCTGGTAACCAGCGAAAAAGGGGGGCCAAGTCTTGGACGTACGGGCAGTCTGGTGAGAGTCGATGGTGCCACGCTCGTGATCGCGAACGATCCGCCAGATCGCGACGCCGAAAGCGGCCAGGAACGCAAACATGGTCGACACGAGCGGGTCCAACACGAACCAGCCGAGGCGGGCCCAGACCGTCGGGCGCTGCGGGCGCGCGACGACCTTGTTGATGTCGAGATCCGAAGTGCGCTGCTTGTAGCCGCCGAGGCGGGCGGGCAGAGCGAGCCGCACGAGCGCGACTCCTTGGTAAGGAGCGGCAAAGATCCAGGCTTGGAGCGCGCGGCGAGGCGAAGGGAGTCCGGTCGACCAGGTCCAGAGGAACTCGTGCAGCTTGTGGAGCGCGATCATGACGAGGGTCGCTTGCAGGAGGTGGTTCAAGTTGGACAGGCTCGGCGTAAGCACGAGAATCTGTTCCGAGGAAAAAGCGAGGGTCAGTTCCATGCCACAAGCGCATCCAGAAGGCACAAGTGGGCGGATGTCAAAACGCACACCACCGAAAGTGAACATGAGCGGGTAGACATAGGCGAGGAGGATCATGCACAGGCTGAAGATGGGGAGCAGGGCGCGTCCGATCGCTTTGAGCCGAGCCGAGAACGGCATCAGGCGCGTCTTTTCGCCGCGGACGAACCATCCGAGTCGGTGCGCGGTCCGGAGCGGACCGAGGCGATTGACCATCATGGCGTTGAGTTGGGCCGTGTACGTCGGTTTGGCCATGCCCCACTGCAAGACTTCCTCGACTTGGCGCACTTTGTAGCCGCGACCTTGCAGCAACGCTTCGCATTCGCCGTCGTGGACCCACGACGTGGCCGGGAACCCGCCAATTTCAGTCAGAGCAGCTCGGCGGAGCAGGAAGCCCGAGCGAGTGTCGGCTGGCTTCTCGGCGGCGGTGAGCAGAGTCGCCGTCGGCTGGTTGAGGTGGTGCGGCAAGTTGATGAACCCATGGCGAGTCTTGACGAGTCCGACCTTGTTCTCGCCGAGGATATGCGGCAAGACGGCGCGCAGAAAGTTGCGTTCGGGGATGACCTGCGGAGAAGAGCACATTTCGGTCAGCCAAAGCCCTCCCGCGCCGGGACACGAAAAGTCAAATGTGGACTCACATCAGCATCGAAGACGGCAATGAATTCCGAAGGTCCCTTCATGCCCAGGCTGGCGGCCTCTTGCATGCCAAAGTTGATCGAGTTCGACTTGGCCTGCTGCGTCTCGGCCGCCGCCGACGAACTCTTCTGCGACTTTTCGTTCTCGGATTTCTCGAGCGTGCCACAGCCGAGGTCACGACGGTGATAGGTCAGGTGCGGGCACGCTTGCGTCTTGGCGTGCTTGTTCAGCTCGCGTTCGAGGTTCGAAGAACCGAGCGGGTCGAGGACGAGGACGCGGTACCGGTGCGAAGGGTAGTCCATCGAAGCGGCGGCGACGGCGCAGTCGAACACGGTCTGGTCGGTCTGGCCCGACGAGACGACAAAGATGTCGACGGACGGGAGGTTGACGTCGCCGCGCAGCCGCATCTTGGGCTCGAACGAACGGCCCTTGTAAGTGAAGACGGTCCAGAATGAGTGTACGGCTGACGGTGTGAGGCAGGCATATGCGTAAGTCTCATTCTGAGAGCGCGATTTATCGATGGGGAAAAGGACTCACTCATCATGGCTGCGACAAGGATTTCGAGCGCGAGGAAGCACCAACCGCCAACAAAGACGCCGGGACGTTTCCGCTCGACTTGGCGCATCGCATCAATGCGCAGCGAGAGGTAGACCCACGTCGCCGCATAAGCCGCGAGCACCGTCACCATCGCTACCATCGAACCGACCTTTTTCGCCCGCAACTTGAACGTGCGGCCGATCGTCCCGTCCGCGGCGGGGTAAACGGGCAGGGCGACGACCGAAGGACGTTGGAGACCGAAAGCCTTGTCCGAGTTGCCGAGGTGCTCCGTGCCCCACTCGCCCGACATGTCTTCAGGGGTGCCAAACAATCGCCGAAGCGCGGGAGGATGTTGCCGGATCGGGCCTTTCTCGTCGCTGTCGAAAGCGGTCGATGCAAGCGACCCGACCGAAGGACGGCCCGCGAGGTTCGACTTGCTTGGAAAGGTGAAGCTGCGGTTGAGCGTCGGGAGCTCGTCGTCCGGCATCGTATACTCGCTGTACCGCCTCGGGAACTGCATCCGTGAAAAGGTGGGGCTCTGTCAGCTCCACGAAACTCTCGCGCTGATCGAGTCAGCGGACCGAGAAAAGAAAAGAAAAAATGCGCACCAGGTCGTCGACGACCTCGCTGTCCCGGCGGGCATCATAGTCGCGCAACTGACTCGCGATGCTTGCTGCATCGACATCCATAGAAGGGAGCTGCTGCGCGACTCCGGCGCCCCCACTGCCGCCGCCGCCGAGACTGTAGTTTTGGAACTGACTCGCAGCTGCCGCTGCCGGGTTGCGTGCGGCATGCAAGTTCGAAAGGGGATTGTCGCGGCGGACAAAGCCCTGCATGCACCGTACATACGAGTTAGAAAAGAAAATCCCTTTTCTCTCGAGTGTAAGCGAACAGATTTATGCGCGAGGGGGACAACTCACGGATTGACTGCTCGCGCGGCCTTCGTAAGTCCCGCCTGGACCAAACACTTCAACGCCGCGAGTGCGGTCCTGGTGTTGCCTCTGACCCTGGAGCATCTCTACGCTCGCAAACGCCTCGAGGGGAGCGCGCGTCGGCAGAGCGCGCTGCGCGGCGGGTTCGAGCGGGAGGATCTTGCGCTGTTGCTCGTTGTTGTGCGTGTGCGTCGGCGAAGTCGGCGAGGCGAGTGACATGGAGGGTTGACGACTGTGCGAACCGCGTTTGCGGTGACTGAGACCGATGCTGCTGCCGCCGCTCCCTCCTCTTTGACGGTGGGTACTGCGCGGCGAGTGCTGCAACGGTGACACGGGCGGCAACGGCACGAACCCAGTCGATGAGGAGACGAGGTTCCGCGGTGGGTGCGGTTGAGTCTGCGCCGCCGCGCCGCGTTGGTGGAAACTGGGCGCGATCGGGTCAAAGTGAGAAGGCCTGCGGTCGAAGTTCAACGTCGCGATGTCGTCCTCTTCGGTCGGGGTCGGGACGGGAGGGGGCGTCGAGGAGGGTTTGTGGTTGGCGGGCGGGGTAAAGTGTTCGTGGAAGCGAGATTGCTGCTGCTGCTGCTGCTGCTGCTGCGGGGGTGTCGAGGGAGGCGAGATGGTCTGACCGCGTGAGGAGGGGCCGCCAGGGGCAGGGGCAGGGCTGCTCTTGATCATCGTCACCTTTGTCGTCGGCGAGATGCTCTCGTCGGCAACGTCGCGCTCTCCCATCCGGGGCATCACGAACGCCTGGCGTCCGCTGCTGCCGACGACGGGCGATTGTGGAAAGTCTTCTCCGACCGGAGAACCGAGCGGCGGCGTTCCTCTTGGGCCGACAGAGTCGTCGAACGAAGCGGGACTGTTGCCAGCTGGAGTTGTACCCATTCTTCGTCAAAGGTGTGAGTAGGTGTAGGTGCGGATGACGGGGGGGAAGGCTTGAGGGCCGCGCGGCAAAGAGAGCGTCGCCTTTAGGATTGCGGTACGGGCACGACAAGCTGGCCTAGGAGCGGTGCCGGGTGTTATAGAGTAGAAGGGAGTGTGGATGCCGGGTCGGCGAGGACAATCGATGCAACGAGGAGTAGTGAGGCGGCAGGCAGGCTTGGGCAAGCGAGCAAAGTGATCGACAGACGGGTCCC
The DNA here is from genome assembly GCA_021654155.1 of Rhodotorula sp. CC01. Classification (NCBI taxonomy): domain Eukaryota; kingdom Fungi; phylum Basidiomycota; class Microbotryomycetes; order Sporidiobolales; family Sporidiobolaceae; genus Rhodotorula; species Rhodotorula sp. CC01. The sequence goes on from JAKEZK010000007.1 coordinate 509,942, forward strand.
TCGAGGACTACTGCTGTGTAGCGTCGGGAGTTTGCAAGCACGGGCAGTGTGCGTATGCGCCCTCGATGACCAGCACGAGCGAGGGTGCGGTGCGCCGTGGGAGCCAAAGGAGAGGGACAAGCTGGGCAGGCAAAGAGAGGGGATGGCTGAACAGCATGATTGAACACGGATGTCTCGATCAAGCCTTGCGATTGGACCCAACAAAGCGAGCGTAGACGAGCGAGGCAGGTCTTGCAGCGAGGCGGGCGAAACTCGAACCGCTTTCGGAAAGTCGGCGAATCAAAAGGTCGAGACCCCGCGAGCGCCTTTTGTCCCCCCTGTCTCAATTCAAAGCGTTCGTATTGGCAATTCGTATTCAGCATTACCTGCCTTTACGTCTCTGATGATCCTGGGCGGACTTGGTCCAAGTCCGATCCACTATAGCAGACCCGGTATACATTCAGCGGAGTACATGCATCTTTCCCTCATCAGATGTCCTGTCGTAGCCTTGTCCAGCGCACATACGAGCTGAGAAAGAAAACCACCGGTATACCCGCTCACACGATCACGCACGCCGCGGCGCATAGCATCGAAGTCAACCTTTGCCGCCCGGACTGCGTGCTGGCTAGCATATGCCTGCAGAGTCGGTCTCGATCTTGCACTCCGGACCCTCTACACCTGCCCGTTAGTCTTTTCAGAGAGCCCCCCTCTCCGCCTCCTCATCGTCTCCAGCCTCGATTCCCCTCTCGCGCGAGTACCAGCGCGCACGTAGAAAAAACTCGGGCGATCGGATCACTGCCACGTAAGGAGTGGCAGAGGCCGCTTTTGCTCGCCCCCGCCCCCCTACACGTAGCGCACACCGGGGGTCGGGCGCGTTCGACTGCCCCACCTAGCGAACGACCGTCGCCCGCTCGCACGCCGCCTCACAGTACTCGGGCCGTGCCAGAGAGTGAGCAGCAGAACTGACCTGGCTCTGTACCCGCCCCGTCGCAGGCTCTCGCGCCCTCGCTCGACTCGGATCCACATCCGGGCCCATGCCATGTCCGCCTCCACCGTCCCAATCGGCGACGGGAAACCCGTGCTCGGAACCATCGTACGGGACTCGCAGAAGAGCAACTACGACGAGTCGGAACACACCGGCGTAAACGCTGCTGCCACCGAAGCTCGATCCCGTCCTCCTCCTCCTCCTGCGACCAAAGAAGACGCTGCGCCATCAAGTCCTCCACGAAAGTGTGTCGTGCCTCCCACCGCCGGCGGTGCCGACAACGCAGGCTCGCCCCCCTCGACCGGTCGAACACGCCCTCCCTCCCGACCTCCTTCCCTCTCGCGACCCCCGTCCGTCTACCGCCCGCGATCATCTTCCTCTGTCTCTCGACTATCCACTTCAGGAGGAGTGCCAGGCGGCAGCGGTATCTATAGCTCACCTGGTACGACAATTCCGGATCCGAAACGACTCTCGGTCTCGTCTACCAGCGGCGCGGGCGGAAACCACCCGCCAGTCTCGTCATCCTCGCCTATGGGACAAGCACCACCACCCTCGTCACCTTCTCTGGCTTCATCAGGAGCACCGACGACTCCTCGGATACCCGAAGACTCGGCGACCACCTCGACGCACGCGTCGACGGAAGAGGCCACCCCTTCCCCTGTCGCCGCTCCTCCACCCGAGTCGAGCAGTAGAAACGACGGAAGCCCAGCATTATCATCATCAGCAGCAGCAGCAACAACGACAACAGCAGCAGGAGGGCCGGACGGGGCAAAGTACGACGACGGTTCGGGGCCCGAGGCGGTGCGATCAGCTCCAGCAGCAGCAGCAGCTTGGCAATCGCCGCACTCCGCTTCCGAGTCCGACGTGGAGGAGGAAGAAGAGATTGTCGTGGTCGTGCGCGACTATGCCTTCCCGCGAGACGACCCCCGCTTCGAAGGCAAGATGTTGCCGGAAGAGATTGCGGCGGCCGCCGAACGCAAGAGGTTTCGCGAACAGGAGGAGGAAGAACGCGGGACCGGCGGGGGCTGGTTGGTCGATCAAGATGGCAGCGTCGTCATGGGCGGCGGCGGTGGTGGGGGTGCAGCGTCGCTGGGAGCCGGAGCGGCGGGGTCAAGCTGTGAGTGCCGTCACATTTGCTTCCTTCTCAACTTCCGTTCCATGAGGCCCTATCGGAGAAATCTCCTGTCCTTGTCTTGATTCCGGCATGAGAGAATCCCTCCCTTGTACGCACGCTGATGTAGCATTTCTTTCGCCTTGACGTATGCGCACACACAGTCCACTGGGGCTTTGTCACCTCGCACGCGGCTGACTTTCCAGGATCTGAAGTGGAAGACGACGACGACGACGACGACGACTTCAACGCGACCGATTCGCACCGCCGCGGCTACGCATTCCACGACCCGACACACGGCGACGGGTTCGGCGACTATACGGACGCCGGCTTTGCGGGAGGAGGAGGAGGAGAAGAAGACGAAGACGACGAAGAAGAAGACCTCGGCGAATTTGTCCCGGGCGTTTACTCGGCTGTTTACGCGTTCGAACCCGAACTCGAGACGGAAATGAGACTCGTCGAGGGAGAACTGGTCAGCGTATTTGAGCGGAAGTGCCGAGGATGGGTGCGTTCCCAGTCTTGTCGGGGGGCGTTCAGCTATCTACTCGGCGACTAGATCGAGCGATACTACGGGGGAAAAAATTCAAGAGCTGACGTGCAGGACTTGCTCGTTTGCGTTTGCAGGTCCAAGCAGGTCGCATCGTCGACAATGTCGTCATCGAAGAGATCGGACTCGTACCAGAAAACTACCTCGCCTTGGTCGAACCGCACGAGGGCGTCGTCGATTGGTCGACGCAGGATGGCGAGGCGGAAGGACCGGCAGCTGCGCCGGAGGAGAAGGACGAAGAGGTCGAGATCAAGGGCTCTACTGCTGCTGCTGCCACCGCCGCCGCCGCCGAGAAGTCTGGTCACGTCGACGGTGAGCTGGAACAACGACGACAACAGCAGCCGCCAAAGTCGGCAGAGACGGCGGCCGTCGCAGCAGCATGACTTGGCAGGTCTATCCTAACGATCGCAGAGCAGATCTGTGCGACATATTCACCCCCCCCCCCCCCTCGGCACTGCCATCGAACGAGATATGTCCAGGAACGAGGACCCTATATCCAAATTCACCCTTGCGCCCCCCACCACCCCCCCCTCCACCTCGCTCCTTCTTCCCTAACCCCCCCCCTCCCCCCACCCACTCCTCCCCCTCCTCCACCCCTCCCGCCCCTCCCTGTCC